>JABSTQ010010019.1:1200000-1662500 GCA_013358835.2 Ixodes persulcatus | reverse complement strand
GCCACCGGGCCTCGCACGTGTCGCTGTTTAAACGTTCGAAATTCCGGTCGCGCGGCTTGAGCGGATGTGTCTTCTCAAAGACGATTAATCATTATAAAGGCTTTTTTTTTTTCGAAGAAGCGGATATTGTTGCAAACAGGGAACACTGTCAACCATCGTGATTCATGACGTGCGCGTAATGTTTACCGCTGTCCTTGTATGGAATGTTTGCATATTTGATGCGTTGACACGACTCCCGCACTGTAATAAATGGACGTAGCACGTTGCTTCGAAAGAAAAAGTGCTCCATCGTCGCGACTTGTATCGTTATATAGAGGCATGGCTTAAATAAAATTGCCAATGCTTATCTCAAACTTTACGACTAATAGTCACGCAGAAACAGGCTAAACAATTCGATGAGAGACGAAATTGGTTGAGACAACTTTCGCAAAGCAGAAAATGGAATAGAGTGCATTAAAATTAATGAAGAATATTATGTTCAAAAACAAAACATGGCAACTAGGAAAAAGGTGAAAAATATTGAAAAATGTCAGCGCAAGTATCATACGAATTGAAAGTTTTGCTTGAAGTCTAAATCGTTTCAATAATAATAACAAAAATATTCTTTATATTATGTGTCCACAAACAGCGCAGGGCCTTTTGTGTGGTACACAGCAAATGCCGACAAGATAAAAAGTATAAGCATAGAGAAAACATAGCTATCTCAAAACAAAAACTCACAAAACCAACATAGAACACATAGCGACATCTGACAAGCAAGATAAGGTAAAAGAAAAAGAGGCACTGAAATTACAAATACAGCAACCCCCCCTCCCCCCCCCCCCCCCCCCCCAAAAAAAAAATAACGTTTAAAATTGCAAATAACAGACAGGGATCATGCACACAATATATTCTCTAGATTACACCGAAAAGTTGACTTGTCACTGAATATTTCTAGGAGCGAACAATCCAACTTATTAAATGCACGCTGCATTCGTATAAGGGGAGACGTGTGAAAAAACGTGGATGGATAGAAAAAGTTGCGATTACGGCTCGAACGTGGTGGGGTGTGAAAACGTACAGCGCTTAACAAGACAGGACAATCTACAAGCCCATTGACAAGTTTGTGTAAAAACAAGATATCCCGACAACGCCGTCTGTCTAACAGAGCACATAAACCAAGTCTCTTGAGCAGGCGATCGTGATTGTAATGAAACCTTCGTCCGCAAAAACGATCGAAAACGATGCGAATAAAACGCTTCTGTACACGCTCGATAGAGCAAGATGCTGTATCATCCATACAATTCCACACTATAAATGCAAACTCGAGTTTTGAGCGAATTAGACAACAGAATAAACGAACGATACAAGCATAGGAAGAAAATTGTCTCGTGAAACGTGAAATTGCTCCCAATGTTCTAAGTGATCCGTTGCATGTGACCGACACGTGATGATTAAAATTCAATGCCTTATCTATAAAAACTCCAAGAACACGAGCAACACACACTCGTTTGATGACGACGCCATCTAAGATATAACTGAACGCAAGGGGTTTCCGCTTTCTACAAGACCTATAGCCTGTGTTTTATGTTAATTAAGCAGAAGATCATTATTAAAGCACCACCTAGCTATGTTATCGACATCGCTTTGAAGAAGCGTGCATTCAGAATGTGAACTAACATGACGAAACAACTTTATATCGTCCGCGAATAAAAGCACTTTTGAATTTTTTTACCGAAGATACAATGTCGTTCACAAAGATTAAAAACAAAAGTGGACCCAAGTTGCTCCCCTGAGGCACCCCTGACGACGAAGTAAAGGTTTTGGACATAAATCCCGATACACGAACACAGTTTGTACGATCGCTAAGGTAGCTCCTAAACCAATTACAATACGTTGATCATGGGCCGTAGTCATGTAGTTTACGCAGGAGCCGATCATGATTGACCCTGTCGAACGCCTTCGACATGTCAAAGTAGATGACGTCTACTTGTTGATGGCTATGAAAAAATGGCACAGCATAATCTAAGAATGTGCACAAATTTGTTTCCACCGACTTTCCCTTCAAGACTCCGTGTTGCTCGGGACAAATGTTTTGAGTGAAGTATTTGTAAAGACGATTATGCAACGTCATCTCAAGAACTTTAGAGAAACTAGATAATAAAAAGACAGGGCGATAGTTGCTGACAATTGTGTTATCGCCTGATTTAAATATTAGAACTATCACTGAGTGCTTCCACATAGACGGGAATCTGCCCGATTGTAGCGACAGGTTAAAGATATGAAGCAACACCGGAGTTAAAAGATGAGCACATCCCTTTAAAATAAAGCTCGGTATTCTGTCTGCGACAGCAGGTAATTTCGACTTTTTGCCCCTTATGCATGTATTTATCTCAAGCTCATCCATTGGAACAAACGAAAAAAAAATCGGAGGTATTTGGGCACTTTACAGCTGAATTCATGCTAGTTCCAGAAGAGAAGCATGACATAAAATGCTGAGCAAACATGTCTGCCACTTCATTTGGGTTCGATGTATAGCCGGAACTACCCCGTAAGAGAGGAACACTAATACTGCGCTTGTTTTTTGAGTGGGTACGAATTTCCAAAAATATTTTGTGCTTGAATTCAGAGCAGACTCAGTCTGAGAAACGTGAAATTTCTCATCTCTCTTAAACAGCCGCTTTGCAACAGAGCGACACTCGCTGTACTTCAAGTACCATTTCTCTAACCCCGTTTTTTTAAAGTCCTGTGATAGTGCAATTTCCTGCGTAAACAGCATTTCAGCTCCCATGAAAACCATGGAGGGTATTTGTATGACCGTGAAGCGCGCTTCGGTATAAATGTATCCATGGCACTCGACACAATTTTTGTAAATGCCTCAGCTGCTGAGTCAACGCACGTGTCTTTCAAGATAGGATTCCAGTTGTAACTTTGAAGATAATAGTACATGTTAAGATAATCTCCTTCGCTGTATAAGAAGCAAGTCTGGCTATAAAAAACATGTTGACTGGGCGGAAAAAAGAATGAAACAACAAAAGGAGGATGGAAATGATCGACACGTGTTATAGGATCGTCAACTGAACCGATACCATCAATTGGCGAGGACACTAGTGCAAGGTCAAGTATGTTGCCCGCTGAGTTCTGTAGCTTATTGCACTGTTCAAACCCATTTATATAGATAAAATCTATTAGGCTTGACGCCTTCGATTTGCGATCATTACCATCCGTTGTGACATCTGTCACCCCGTCTATCCCCGGTATATTAAAGTCTCCATAAATGTGAACGCGAAACTTTGAGACATCTAATCTTTGCTCTAGAGCTCTCAGCTCTGCCACAAAATTATCAGAGCTAAACCAGGGTAGAAAATAATAGTTTCAGATTAAAAAGTTGACGCCATCATTCGATGCGAGCTCTACCCAAACACATTCCGTGTAAGACTCTAGATCTTGTCTTCTCCATGCTCGCAAAGAAGTATTCACGGCAGTACGTACACCGCCGCCATATTTTTGCCCCGTGCTTGCGTAATTTCTATCTCGGCGGAAGACGGAATAACATGGGGGGAAATAATTGGTGCTAGAAATACCTTCCTCCAGCCACGTCTCCGTAAGGCATAACACGGTAAAGAAACTTCCTACAATTCCAGACATAAGTTCAGAAGACTCGGTTCTGATACCACGTATGTTTTGGTAATAAACCGTGCACTACATTGTGTTAGTTATCACCGGCGATCGCAGAATCATCTGGCATATTTCTTAACTTTCCGAAAAAGGGTCGAAAAATGCATCCAGTTGGCCAAATGTCTGCTCGGTTGAGTATTTCAAAATCGTTAATATCAACAGATACACTGAAAGAAGCGTAGCTCTCATGCTTAGACACAAGCTTAGTACATAAGGCAGTATTTCCTTTCAAACCATTGGCTACAACTTCTGAAATGTCCGAAACCATTGTACTTGGGGCCAGTCTTGAGACAAAGAGCGCACGACGCCGTGGTGGTCGTGGTACGGAGGCAAGCTTGCAAGCAGTACTCACGCCCTCGGCAGGTTGAGGCCTTTTCTTTCTTGTAACCGTAATGAATCCCTCGTCATCAACAAGACCTGCTCGGGTGTGTTGCGAGTAAGCAGACACGTCATCGCCTTCCATGGAAGGGGGCGTTCAGTTGCCCTGCTTCTGTCGTCGTTCGCTGCAAAGTTGACATGATGACTCACGAAGGGCACTGGCTTCTTCAAAACAGCAGCGTAATGTTTCGGTTGCACGGCTGGTGCTACCGGCTGCCCCTCCGGCAAACATAACTTACGCAGCAATTCAGTGTTGCGCGACAGATGGATGCGCAACGACTCCTTGTCGGTCTTCAAAGTTTTGACAGCCTTCGTAAGGTCATCGATTTTCTTGCAAAGCAAGACCACCAGCTCGGGAAGGTTAGGGTCCGTTCCAGGAATAACGTTGACTGGACGTTGACGTTGAATGATACCATGGTGCGCTTCAGGGTGGGGTTCAAATGCTATTCGAGGTACTTTAACTAATTTAGAAGGAAGCATAGGGTCAGAATAACACGTTTTGCGAATTTGCATCAATTAGACTAATTTATCTGCTCGAGCTTCGTCCTTGCTAAACAAACAACGATGAATTCAGATTTTTGTTTTGTTTACAATAAATGCTAAATTATTGCGCCGGATCCCGATAAGAGGCATTCACCGAAGTTTGGAAACCCCATTTTTGTTTTCTGAATTTCGTGCTCAATATAAGTAGTGTATTTGAATGTCGCAGCTAGTACATATCCCCACAAAACAACTCTCTATTGTCTCGGGATCCGTCAATGTCATGGCAATCATCAACCCCGCCGCTGGAAATGACCTCAAAAGCCTCGCGGGAAAACCAGAATAAATGATTGATTTCTCAGACTGCCACTTATTATTAGGTTAAGTAATATCCCTTTTTTATGCGTTTGGATATTCTGAATAGATGACAATTTTGTTTTTGCCAGTAACGTTTATTAACTCCATCAGAGTATCATACAAACCTATTTCTTGTATAGATATAACGCAAAAGTAACAAGCTGGAACCGGGTAAAGTAGCTGCTATCCTTTACGTTCTAATCGACACTGTCTCCTCTGTCTCCTCGAGTAAAATGGCCACTGAATCGTCACTGACATTGTTGCGCCCGACTCGTCCAGACGCTTTGCACAAGATGGGCACCTGTAACTGCTCTTGCCGTCGGCCATGAGGTACTCGTAGTCTTTCTCAACCACATTGATGCATTTGCAGTGAAACCGACGTTTACATGGCCCAGCGCAAGAAAGAAACTGCTGCCGCCCATAAAATGGAGCGGAGCAGCTGCCGCACACGTCCTTGCTGCCGCCCATTCTGATAAGGAAATGATTAAAAATGTTCGCTACCATTTTTAATGGTAGCAAACAAAATCCGTTCGTTTTTGTTTCGGAAGATGCTGTCATGCATTGGAAACGTGTCAGTCTAAGTTTTCTCTATAAAAGCGGCACCTAGCAGCAAAATGTCAATACATTTTTAGAGTAACGGGAGCAATGAAGAAGTTTATATTAATATATACTTTTTTTGCTCCCAAGTAAATATTGCCTGTCATGAATTCAACTATAATGTTATTATAGGGCCCAAAAGTGTTCGCTGAATTCACAATGGACGGGTAATATGTCACACACCGAATTTGAATAATACAAGTAGGACCCTGCAGCTGTCCAAGTGCCTGAAACCTTTTAGGATTTAAATAAACGGGAAATAAAGCAAATGCAAAGCGAAAGTATATAGATAAAAGAAAACGGATGTGAATATGAGTTATAATGCTAGCATGCGCGACAGGAACCCAAAAAGCAATGATTCAAACTAAATAATTACAAATGATAACAATGACAATACAAAAAATGCACTTCGGCGCAAAAATGACAGAGTAAAAAAAGGCAACAGACCAACAAAACAGCAAAATTCAGGATGCAGTGGGGGATCATGGGGGGAAAAAATGATTGGAGAGGGCAATTATGACATCGTAACTGGTGTACAGCTTATGACTCTCGCTGGCGTAAAACTGTCTCGAGTGAAAAGTTTGTTCAGAGAATATATACGCGTCCAGTTATGCATAAGGACTTAGGGAACTATTTTACATGCTTGGCGCCTCCATAACTTCATCGATCGCGAGGTACTATAGAACATGACAGCTTAAGGAACGTAGGCCGTGTCAACTTTCGATAATCTTATTCATAGGCTATGTCTAATTATTACTCCACCGGCCTATTAGATTACTGCATTAGCCAATAGAAATCCAGAAAAAAAAAAGAATCACACTCAAGCAACTTGAGCGTAATCGATCGCTCCCTCCGTTTTTTAAGCTATTAACAACTATAGCCTCGAGAACTCCGCAATCGCTCGTTATGAATTTCCCATAGGGTCAAGATACGGACTTTTCCTTTTATTTTCTCTACGCGATTTACACAACTGAGGCTCCCGTGAACATTTAACTGTGCTGTATCGGCTGCGTCACGAGTCAGTAATAATCGCACTGCTACTGATTTTAGGATGCAAGGGTTGGGTACTCTCTTAAGCACATTTGAAAGTCACCTCGTCACACTGTTGGCAAGTTAATATCGGCTCGTGTTGAGTTCGTGTCAGTTCATACTTTTCGGTGGATCCTCTCTCGCAAGGGGACCCGCCCTACATTCTGTAAACTCTTACACGCGTTTTATACCCACGACAAGCGTAACGCAAATGTGAGAAGTAGGTTCGTGTTGCCCGCCCTCTTACGACCACTCTAACGTCCTCCGTAATAATTGCTCCCATTTTTTTGCTTGTTCCCGAATGTTCGGACCCAACGTCCTCACCTAAACCCTTCACGTTAATTCAAGGGCATCGAGCCGCCGGCTACAAGATGACGCGCTATCCAAGCAAAACACATACGCACACACACACGCACACACATACCCCAACTGCTTCGCGAGGGTGGCACTTTCTTTCCACGGGGAACATGGCATCCCGAAAGGAGCGCCGAAGATAACCACTACCCCGTCACGTCATGCGATGCGAGCCGCGCCGCCCCTTCGCGTACCACGGCTGATTTCACCGACAGCATTTGGGCTGGCTCGCGTAGCCCGTTGTGGCTCTTTGTCGTTTATACTGTGTGAAGTGGGCTGCCCTCCAGTCCTCTTTTTCCGCGTCTCGTGGTTGATCTGAACGCGTCGGTCGCCCGCCACGCCGGTAGCGTTGGAGCGGGAGCCACTCGCCCTGCGGCGAAGAGGAGGCTTCAGCCCAACGATCTCGACCTTGCGAATGCCCACAGGAACGTGCGACCGGGGGCTCCTTAGGCGTGTGAAAAGCGACGCCCCGTTTCTCATGTGGACAATGCTCGGCCACCAATGAACTAGAACGAGACCTCGTCGCGTTCTCCTTTGCTAGAGTGTCGTCGTCGCCTCTCGAGATCTTCAGGGACGACGATTCTCCGGCGCGAAGAAGCTTTTGTTTGCTTTTTGTGGATGGTTGTTTTCGCACGTGACGTTGACTTTGTTTCGCGTGAATTGCGTATGCCCGTGTAACGGGGTTCGCCTTGTACGTGACTTTTGTCGCTGGGTTTTTATTGACTCGAACTGGGAATTACCCCTTGTTTCTGGCGCTGGGGCCTGTTGTTTGCGGTGACAATGAAAGTGGTGTCACGAGGAATGTGCGGTCAGACGTCGTACCTCGGTGCGTTGTGGATCTGGGAAATTTTCAGGTTTGTTGTAATAGCTATAGTGTCTCGGATTATTCAGATTTGAGAAACGACGGTTTTTCGTGGTTTCTTAACTATACAGTTTTTTTTTTTCCAGATGAGGATGACATACACGCAAGTTGATGGAAATTTGACAAAAAATATATATTATATATTTAAATATGTAGCTACCCTACATATTTTTTTATATGTGAACATACTCAGACTGGTTGAAACACGTGAAACAAGTGATACCACTTGAGGCGTGAGCGTCTCCATATTGCATAAAGAAATGAGTAAATAAGTCATCCAGTATATAAAGCAGTGCAGAAATGTGAGTGAACAAATTAAGCAACTTGCTGAAATATTTCACTCCGATTTTTGTTCTCGTTACTCGATGTGACCCGCAACGTTCGATTGGTTTTGTAAACATTGAAAATTTATATTAAAATGCCTTACTCCCAGTCGCAACTTTGAATGGCGAGAAATTCGACTCGAAACAAAACGAAAAAGACTGTGAGTTTACTTTCCTGCAAAGCACGGCTTGCATAGCTGTCGTTACAAGGCGAAACATGGAAGGATCCCAGCAAACGTCTCAGCTCATAATAAGACTAGATCTGAAAAATGCGATGTAAGCAGCAGCAATGATAATGCGAAATGTCATGTTTATTTCTACTGCTCACATCGCGTTTATTGATCCAATCGTATTCTGAGCGTGGACATGTCTTGGGATCTTTGTATTTGTCGCCGTGATCTGTTTTATCGTGGGAAGTGCAGAAACGCAAACTCCCGAACCTGTTTTTAGAGTGTTGAAAACTAACAGGACTGTAATTCAAACTTGAGTGATTTTGGTGTATTTTTTGTCTTGCTTTATGCCATATCAGTCTTTCAACACTGAGTGAAATGGAGCTTCTCAACAGGGTTACAACATTCAACAGTTTACAGCAAAATATGTAATAAACAACATTGCAAAAGGATACCATGGTGCGCTTCAGGGTGGGGTTCAAAGGCTATTCGAGGTACTTTAACTAATTTGGAAGGAAGCACAGGGTCAGAATAACACGTTTTGCGAATTTGCATCAATTAGACTATTTTATCTGCTCGAGCTTCGTCCTTGCTAAACAAACAACGATGAATTCAGATTTTTTTTTTTTTGTTTACAATAAATGCTAAATTATTGCGCCGGATCCCGATAAAGGGCATTCTCCGAAGGTTGGAAACCCCATTTTTTTTTCTGAATTTCGTGTTCTATATAATTAGTGTATTTGAATGTCGCAGCTAGTACATATCCCCACAAAACAACTCTCTATTGTCTCGGGATCCGTCAATGTCATGGCAATCATCAACCCCGCCGCTGGAAATGACCTCAAAAGCCACGCGGGAAAACCAGAATAAATGATTGATTTCTCAGCCTGCCACTTATTAGGTTAAGTAATATCCATTTTTTATGCGTTTGGATATTCTGAATAGATGTCAATTTTCTTTTTGCCAGTAACGTTTATTAGCTCCATCAGAGTATCATACAAACCTATTTCTTGTTTAGATATAACGCAAAAGTAACAAGCTGAAACCGAGTAAAGTAGCTGCTGTCCTTTACGTTCTAATCGACACTGACCCGATTTCATTTCACGTTTCCATCATACGTCTTCATCTGCGACAACCACTTTAAACAAAAAAAAGAAAAAAAAGCCACGCTTCTGTTTTTTTTTCTTTCTTTTTTTTTTTGTTTTTCTCAATTATTTTTTCTTTCAAACCCGTCAGCCGAATCAGGCGGCTTATCGGTACAAATAATTTTCCACCGTGCCCTTGGAGAGTGAGAATGCCGCGACGGTTGGCCGTAACCGATAAAAATTAAGGACAGCTCCAGATGTTTTTGCAGCTGAATGACTTTTCGTCAGTGCATTCTGACATTTTGTTTTGAAGAATGCGAGTGTTGGCTTCTCAAGCCAACGCTCACATTCTGGCTTAAGCAGCCAACACTCGCCTTCTGAAAAATAACATACCAATGTGTAGAATGGGGGTGGGCCCAGCCATGCCCATGCATTTGTGGCGTGATTCTCATGCGCATGCTTCATCTAAGTCCTCATTAATTTCCCTAAGTGTATTTTAGAGATATTGTCAAAAATCACGTTAATATGGCGCACACTTGCTCATTTCCTTCATACTTATTTTGTTGTGTTTTTGGTTTTAATTAAAAGTCAGACTATCTGGCCCCAATTTATATATAAATTTTCGTCATACCCACACCTTTTCAATTTAGTTGGACTGGAGAGAAAGAATGTCAATGAAAACTGGACGCGATACAAAGATAAACTACTCCACTTGGTAGTTGAGCGTTACATTCTTCTGACTGTGATAAATTAAACTCATGGTAATACAAAACATTTCGAAGTCACACAGAAAAAAAAAAAAAACAGAATATTTTTAAATAAGCGTCATCAAGTGACCATCAGGCTTCCTGGAACGCTTATCATGAATGTCCTTAGACATCGAAGTACGCCATTAAAGACTTAAAGTACAAATTTTACACGCGCGACTCATCCATAGTTTAGATAACAAACTCCCCCTTTCGAAAAAGGAAAAAAAAAAAAAAAAAAAACTTTCGCAAATAATTTTTTTTTTTTTTTTTTTTGCGCTTGGCGTTTTAGAGCAAATTCCAGCGACGACGGCCGTCCACATTTAGGTGAGCAGTTTTTTGTTCAGCTCTAATATAAGAAGACCTCTTAAATATTCTTGACTAATGCCAGTTTTCACCCTCACATGAACCCTATCGTGATTGCTCGCGTCAGCATTCCGAAGGCAATCGACAAACTGAAGGTAAACTCTATTTCATGAAATAAAAGTTATATAAAACTAAACTCAAGAGTAATATTACATACCAAACACATCCTTGTTTTCTCTGAGGCATATTATCAGAGTTAATCAAGCTTTCTTAAATCACATGTGATTGGAAATTTACTCACGTAATGCCGATACCTAAGACTGGTGACCGCCAGAATATCATCATAATTACAGCCCAATTTCTCTCTTGAGTGTTTCGAATAAATGTTTGCAACAGCCGCTTGAGTGTTGTTTTAGACGAAAGGTTTCATATTCAAAAAAACTAATTTTTGAACATAAGCAACCAATTTCCTAAGTCATGCTAATGTGAAAACTAGTTAATAGCCTTCTTTACTGCACTTATTTAGATTCCGTTTTAAATGTTAAATTTTTCGATATTTGCATAGATACTAAAATTTGTATACAATTGTATTTACCATTTTGTTGAGCAAGGCATATTTTTAATTTCTTATTAATTGCACTCCGTCATTCACTAACAACGGGAAAGCTTACACTTGTACGATAACGTTTAGCGTCACTCAAGGAGCCGTACTTGGTCCTCTTTTATTTCTAATAAACGTTAATTACCGGAATAAAATTAATTTCCTGAGTGCGTTTGTCGGCGACCATTCTGTAATCTACAAACCCCTTCATTTATAACATTAATAACTTATTTTTTCAGAACAATTTTACGTTTGTAACTTAGTGGTCAAAGAAATTGACAAAGAACTTAAACTTTTGTTAACTCTATATTCCTCTCATTTTCACATGGTTGACATAATACATATTCTTGCAACCTCCACACTAACGGCTTGTTCATCATACAAATACCGAGCAATTCATCTCACTTCTGATCTTTCATAGACTATTCACATAACTTCTGTCACTGCTGAAGCTATCAACCTTACTATCGGAGTTTCGCGCCGTAACTTCAGGCTAACAAAACTTCCCATAAAGCGACTAGCATGCACTACTTCGGCAAGATCCAAGCTAGAATGCGCTTCCTGCATACTGCGTCCATGGCAATCATACTTCAGTAATAACCTAGAGGCCGTTCAAAAAAGAGGACTTTGTTTTCTTTGTTTTGTCTGCTTTCCATGCACTTCGTGTACTCCGTTTCTAGTTGCCGCACAAACATAAACGCTCAGAGTAAAAACGCGATGTCACGGTGCATTCTTCGCGCTTGATTGGATCAGTTGGCTGCAACACACACAAGAAGACGGCAAATGCCGCGATCTAGCACTTTCCACGAGGCCTGATAGGCCCCACTTTAAGAACGAGTGCGATGGTAGGGCTCGTTCTTAAGATGAAACGGAGTATGGCATTTCAGGACGACGTCCTTCAGCTAACCAACACACTCTTTCTCTTCGCCGCGGTGTGTCTCGTCTCTCCCTTCTTCATGGAATCCTTTATCACAGCCACCATCTCAGATTCTTTACTATAACGTCCTCACCGCATGTTCGCTTTTTTCGATCATTCTGGTAAATTACGTGCAATTTTATTTTCCAAAGCCTCTTATTATTAAACGGCTACACTCTTATTACCATGGGCTCTAAAGTACTAGAAAGCGCTACTTGACCACAGTGGTTTCAAAACTGTCAGTAATAAATTTGCAGCAGCAACTATCCCGTTTCTTTCTGACCACCTAACTAGATTACAGTATGCTTAGAGCTGTGGTTTCGTCGTGCTGACTTTCTTTTTTAATATACCGGGAGCTTCTGCGAAGGCTTTCAAACTTTCCTGGAAATGGGGCGTTTAGGGGAAAAAAAAGAAACTCTTTACGGGAAGGAATTGCGAGTCACAGTGAACGTCAATGACAGCAAAAAAAAAAAAAAAAAACACTAAGTAGCAAAAAAGTTCCTAGGATTTATTCATTAACTTTTAATTAGTGAAAATAAACATATGGTTCCAATTAAAAACTTGCTGAGCGTCATAAAATCTCTAAATTTGTCAATTTGAGGACGACTTGAAGCAGGTGGAAAGTTTTGGGGTGTGCTAAAGTCACAACTCGTGCAGCGGGCACAAAATCGGCCATGCGAAAACGCCGATGATATTTTTATCATTCGCCTTTTCACATCGTCGAGTTCGCGCCTGCAGCACGATAGTTGACTTGCTTCGAGTCGACCTAAACTCGTGTGATTTATTGGTTTTCGGTGGGTTCACCAAGGTCATAACTGAAATTCTATGTTTACTTGCACAAATTGAAAAGTTAATTAGTCAATATAAGGTAATTATTTCCCATATATTATACATATTTTTAAACCCTGCAGTTCGTTCTCGAAAATATATATTTTCCTGAACCACCCTAGTTTTAGGAATTTTTCAGTCTTCGCACAAGCACATGGTATATATGGCCCACTCCCTTGTACTGTCCACTCGGGCCCTCAAGCAAAAAAAGAAACAAAAAACGATGACGATGAAAACATCTGAAGTTCTTCTCGTTCGTCGTATAATAGCGCTTGGATTTCGAGCCTAATCTATGCCTGCCATCTTCCTCTATTTCAGCCATAGTTCCAACAAGGAGGGTTCGCTCGCCTCAGCGATCTGATGACGAGCTCCAGCGCTATATTTTTAGATTACTGGTAATGCTGGGAAGCGGACCTAAGACTCCTTTGCTCTTCATTATAACTCAATTGAGAACAACGTGGAGGAGACTTCTTTGTCAGGTTGTTGCCCCGGAGGCCTTCAGCGTACAAATTGCCGATCCCGCTCTAAATGTATTCGCGTTAGCCCCGAAGTATATCGATGGCCGTGTCGAAATAGTTGCTCGTGAGTTTTAGCGAGATCATCGTTTACACTCAGGCTAGATACCTTTGGGATTTTGATCGATCGCCGCTACTGCTTCGTATTTTCCTAGAATATTCGCCGGTCAAAACTAATGCGGGGTAAGATGCTTTAATTTGATGCCGTCGGTGTCCAGAAGCTTTTAGGATGGAGCCAGAGACTTCTTCAAAGGCAAACGGGCTCGCATGAGTGGCCGAAAATCAAAATAGAGTACGGTACACAAGAAAAAAAAAAAAACTATGTCTCTGTATTGTTTCTACCAGAGGAATTCACGTGGACGTAAAAATAGCGGGTGTATTTTTTGGTGTCGACATCGTCCACAGTTATGCGTCAGACTTTCACGGCAACAGTCATCGTTTCTTCCCTGCTCTACTTTGCACATGTCGACCCCCGTCCCAGATATAAGCGTTAATTGATTTCCATGGGAGCAAATAAACAAGTGCTATATTAAAATGGTTATTTAAGTCTTTGTCGGCTTAAACGTGACAGATGCTTTTAACTTCATGTCTTTCGTGAATAAAATTTACCTTTATGTTTAACCTTCTCGCGCCTGACAAAATAATCTGGTGCAGACTCTGATAACAAGAATGCGAGAAACGTTGAGTAGCAGACAACAATTTAGAAGTTAAGTAATTTTGAAGCAGGAAACCAGTTCTTTTAAATAAGAAAATATAATTCATTTAAACTATTAACCATAAACATGCACGTTATCACAATTTCCCTTCAACTCTTTCACGGTTTGTAAATCAAAGTCGGTTTTGCTCTCGCAATAATGTTTTTTTTTTTTTTCCGAAACAACACGTGACTTGCGTAGATTGCCATTTAGTCAGGAATCAAAAAAAAAAAAATTAGCAAAATGACTACTCAAGCCAATACTGACCTTTAGGATTGTTGAAAATGTATTTTTCTTGCATCCTTCTAAGGAACTTGTTTTTTTAACATAACGTCATTCCTATTGGCCTTCTGTACACGTTTCGGTTGCCAGTTACGTATAATGTGGAATTAAGACATAACAACGGATCAAACGTATGTCGCACATCAGGGTAAGGCGTGGAGTATCAACAACAACTACTAATTATGGTGTCGCATTTTTACAGTATGTTGCCATCTTTACCTAATGAACTGGAAGGCAGCGACGCGAGTATTTTTGGAAAATCCAATCGAATGTTAGGCAGCATAGTATTACACACAATCTTATTTTCTACGTTTACCTGCAGAGTGTATTGTCGCGTATGAATGGTGAAATTGTATTTCGCGGTGCAAGTGCATGACTAGTTGTGCTTAGGATTCTGTTTTAGCTTCTCTCTTGCGGGTGTTTATTAACGCAATAGTGTGAGTAGCTGCTCCTGTGTTTGTGTTTATTTAGCATATTCGTTTTGTTTTTGATATTGCTTTCCTGCGAAAGTGTGTCAGGGCGTCAAGATCCCTCGTCAAGCTGCAACAGCAGCTTTTTGTCCTCGTTACCTCCGCTTTGTATAAACAAAGATAGGAAATAAAGTCCTCATTATTGAATAGAAGCGCCGAAGGACAGGGACAAAGTGAAGAATGTAACGACAACACGGAGCGCTGAACGTTATTATGTGGCCTGTCCGGAACCAAACTCAGCACTGTCCCTCTTTTTTGCGTCTCTAGCCTGTTTCACCTTACGATGTGCTGCAACGAACGATACAAGTCATTTTACCCGATCTAGCACTCCACGTCATGTAAACGTGACGTCATATTCGGGGCGTAGCTTCGCTCAGCTGACTGGAAGTTCACATGACACGCTCCAACTTTTGAATTTGCTCCGGTTGCCTGTAACATCTACTGCGGTACATCGCAATGAGAAAGGAAGTACATAAACAACTTACGGAACTTCGACGAAGAAAAAGGTTAAATTTGGGTACGAATTTGATTAAAGTCAAAAGCATGAACTCAGGTCGTAGCCACTGATATCTAAACAAACGCAGGGCTTGGCAAGTTCCGAACTTCTTATTATCGCTTCATAGACAAAAGGAAATTGCTACGCCAGCAAAAAAAAAAAAAAAAATCTTTTAAAGGGTTTACGATACTATATATATATATATATATATATATATATATATATATATATATATATATATATATATATATATATATATATAATGAGCGACGCCCTGGAAATACTTCTAAATTGTGGGCGCCTGTGTACGCTCAATGCATTTCTAATATGTTCCCGCCTACCAATACGTAAAACCGTTTGAAGTTGTCATTTTACTCAAGCAGATGGTTATCGGCCTTTTGAAATTTTCTTTATATATGTCTGTGCTATTCCTAAAAAAAAACAGCCCCCCCCCCCCCCCCCCCCCCGGGTTGCCTCCGCGTACGCCAGTCAATTGTCTCGCCGTCTTGAATAATGGAGGCACTCGAAATATGTGCAAGGAAGGATACAAAGGACGTATGGAAACGTTTTGGCTTCAGTATAAATAAATATTACTAGAGAAAGGTTTACTGTAGAGAGTATTCCCGATTGAATATATTTTCCAAAGTGGAAGCATATCCACGGTCTTCCACTCAAATGAAGGCGAAGAGTGCTCAATCGTGCGAGGAAGGCTGTTTCCCTTAGCGTTTGAAATGTTTTAAAATGTTTTGCTTGTGCATTCGGTTCACAAAGGCCTGACATGAGCCAGAAAATATGAATCAAACATTTTGGAATTTGTTGGAAAAAACCAATGCCGAACGCAGAGGGTGTGATTTCGTATTATACACGGAAGAAGACTCTTTTCAGTTTCCAAGAAACATCTTTGTTCGCCGCTGGAAGAAATGTATTGGAGCATCGGAACAAAATAGGTGGCTCTGGAGAGGACTATGTTAAAAGTACTCGACTAATATTAGAATCACGGTTAAATGACTTGATACCAGGGTTTTAAAAATTACTTTAAACATGTACCTAAAATACAGTTGCTGTTACTCATACGAAAAGGTACCTAAGTACGTACCTAGATACTCGCTTAATATGTACCTAGGTACAGGTACAGTTACTTCAAAGATACTTTCTGTATTTATTTTCTCCAAATTCGTCCGAATATACGGGAAGTAAAGCTTTTTATACTAAGGATAACACAAAAACGAGTTGGATAAATGTGCTTTATTGGTGTCAATGCGAGAAATAAGGAAAACCGCATTCACATGAACCGGTGCTGACGACGACGGGCCCAGAAGACGTCGACCGCATGAAGAAACGCATGAGTCAAGTGCATATGCCCTTACCCTAACCTTTGCAACAGCAAGCAAAAGGCTTCAAGCTTTTTTTTTTTTTTTTTTTTAGTCGGAAGAAAGATAAGCTTTTTTTATTCTTTCGGAACTTTTTCAGTTTTGATAACTGCAAAATTTGAGTTTGGTTTATTGAGTGGAAACTGTGTTATATACGCAATGTCCATGGCTTTACGATTGAATTTATATATTTATTTTCAATTGTATTTAATATTGTATTTATGGGAGAAGAGAGCCACCACCAGGACAAGATAGAGGCAACAGAAACTGCGCACATCGTTCAGTTTATCTCCTCTCTTGTATAACTGTCAGAGGAGCTTCAAACAAGCACTGAAGTCGATTTTGGTTTGAGATGAAAGAAGCATGACGCTATTTTCCCTAAACGGTGTTCCGAAGCGTTTCGGTAAATTGGTGTCGCCAGAGCGGCATCGCTAGTCCACCGTTCGGTCAAATGAACACTGCCATTCGCTAAAGTGCCGTTCGATGAAACATCATGGGCGGGGCTTCGTTCGCTAAAACGTCATTCAATCAAGTCAGTGCCTCTCAGGTCGTACCCATCTCAACGTTAATCGCGGCACATGGTAGTGTGTTAAAACTTCAAGATTTATAGTTTCTACCATTTTGATGAAACGAATAGAAACGTTCTTGTAAAAAGTAACTTCACTTATCTACAAGTCACTGAAAAATGTTTCTACGATACAGATACAGATACAGAGAAATTAAAGTACCGGTTTGTACCTCAGGTTACAACAAAAGTACCTAGATACCGATTTTCAGTTACTTGTACCTAGGTACTTAACAACTCTGCTTGATACTAAGGCTACGAATGTCTTAAACGGTTTAAGAACCAATGTCTTTCGAACACCATACACTGCTTTCGCACGGGTCCTTGACAAATTAGGAAATGCTAAATTATTTTTAGAAAACTTCAAAATGGTCATCGCAATGGCGAACTAAAAATAGACTTTCGAATGTTTATGCGTGCGACTTCACTTGAAGGCAGAAAGCCTGAGTGTTTTTTTTTTAGTTTGTACTCCAGAACAAGATATTCATAAGTACAAAACCGGTAACAGAAAGGTACATTCACTCAATCAATCAATCACTAGATCAATGTTTGTGTCTGGGTTGGGCAGAAATATCCTAAAAATATTTGAAACAGTATACAATTATTGGTATACATGGATGAGACAACTAATATACTGATTTCCAAAGCACCCATAAACGCATATTCCTATACACATATCAAATATACACGTAAAAACAGCCAAAACGGTATGTGGAAATATGAATATTGTTATTCCTCTCAAAGGCAGTTCAAGTACTTATATTCGAATACATTAATGGAAGGTACAGCGATACGCATTAGAAATACAATTAATACAGTCGAGAAAGTACTTACGTATACAATACGTGCCTTGCACGTGACGTCATATGGCACCGTTCCAGCCGTAATTGCTTCGTAAGGTGCTTTTGTGCCCGTACCTTCTGCAGCATGCATTTCAAACCATCGAATTTGTTCTTCTCGGCATGCCTTGCCGAGAAGAACGAAGTCGATGTTGCCAAATATATGCTGCAGAAGGTACGGGCACAGGAGCTTGATACGGAGCAATGGCGGATGATGTAACGTCAACGCAAGCCATGTATAGAAAAAATGCACTTGACTGGAGTGAGAAATAGACTTGGAAAAAAAGTTGAGAAAGTATTTGAAAATATAAACTCATAAATACGTTTTTTGTGGAGTAGAAACCCCACACAATTGTAAAGTTCGTGCTACTGCCGGCGGTGCCTTCGACTTTCAAATCTGTAGCATTCTGTTAAACATATGTTTGTTTTCAAAATAGAAAAGGGCGTGGCGTTTGGTCAGAGAAAAGAATTAAGGAACGAATCTTTTTCTGCGTGATAACAAACACCTCATCCTCTCCATTCAAGAACTCTTCTCTTCTTTCGAGAGAAAAAAGTATAAGAACAGACAGAGGTCAGCTTGAACTTATATTCGGAGTCACAATTCCTGGAAAAGTGTAAAAAAATACACTGGTCCATGATAATATTGACGCGTGCATGGCCGAAGGGAGACTCTGCTCCATACTTCTAGAAGAGTGGCGCTTACTTTTAACCCAAATCTTCGACGCTCGTACATTCTAGGCCGAATGTTCGTGATACAGAGCGTAATAAATAAGAAGTCTAACATGGCGTTTCCGAGTCAGTTTCGCCTTAGCTCGACGCTGGAACATTCTAGACCGAATGTTCGCGATAACGAGGGTAAAAAATAAAGACGCCAGCATGGCCTTGCCGAATCATTCTCGCGCTAGCTGCTGTCACGTCGACACCTCGACGCTCGCTGCTGCTTCCTCGACTCTCGTTCTTTTTTTTTTTTTTTTGCTTCTGGTACAAGTTTCCCAGTTATACCTTCATTTTCAGTTTTACGCTTGTCGATCCTTTTCAATCCTCTACAATATCGCGATATCTGGTATACACCCAAGAACGCATTTTGATACAGAAACAGAAAACACTGTTGAAACATTGCATAACGATACAAAAATGCAAATACAAAATGTATTTCTGAAACGCAATCGCGATACTGCCGACCCAGGTGTGACGTAAAATACTCAATCTCGTAACATTTCAGTATTAGTATTGTAAAGCGCCTCCTTAGTTAGTGTGAAATATAGAATCTCGATGACATGATCATGGTTGATCCGAGTTTCAGGATGATACAAAGTTTTATAACCACGGCAAAAAAGCCTTACCTCGTGTGCGTTACCCTTCAGGATAATGCGAATGTCGTTTTGGGCCGCGGTGGATGACACGAAAAACAAGCGCCGGCCTTATGGAGGTTAAGTCTCTCGATTTTTGTTTTTAAATATCGAGGGACATTGAAGTGAACATCGCAGGCGCCGCCTGATTTTATGTGCCGCGTGATCTCTTGCGCGCGGCGCTCCTCGCCACTCAGGCGGCTATAAAGTTATCTTGGCGCACTGACGCAAACGGAATAACCGTCGTTGTATTCCAGACTTGACGCGATCTCACTCTAGATTGTGCCTCGGCATTGAAAAATGCAAAAATCTACCCGCATCAGACGTCTGGGAAGCTGGGACTGTTCGTATTGATTCACGACTCACGGTAAAAACAAAGCGTGCAAAAGAAAAGGGTAGAAAAAGAGCACTCGTAGGACGAACGGACGCTCACTAAAAACGAAACTGATCCACCGTTTTGCTCCACTGTTATTGTCACGTGATATGACCCGTCGGGAGGAGTAAGCCCGAGTCACTCGAGTGAGATTTAAAACAAAGCGTAATCACGTGGTACTGCGGAGTGGCCAGGGTCGTGATCTGGCCAACCGGGCCAGCCAATGCCACCAACACCTTCGTAGAGAGCCTAGACTTCAGAGAGGGAGCGACTGAAACCAGGAGAGCGTTTGCAATTTAATGCCGGACACTTCCCGCGTAAATGTTTTGTTCATGCGCATGTGTGAGTTTAGGAGCAAAGCGGGAGGAGAGGCTGAGCGAAGGTTGAAGACGCTTCCAGGCGATCGACGCTTTCTATTCCTTGTCATTTTTTTTATCTTTCTCTCTCTCGTTGGCGTGTCGCGGCCACGACGGATCGGACAACTACGTGCGAAGTTGAAGTTGAAAGTGAAAAGGTAAAAACACGCGAGGGCTGCCCAACGCAGCGAACCGAATTGATTTCAATCGAGGACTGTTGGTGATGTCTCGCAAGTGGAAAGTGCTTTCATTCAAAGGGAAGCTTAAAATTCTGAGAATGGTTTGATTAAGACCCGAAAAGAAGGTGTGCGGACTTAGCGAAGGAGTTAGGCCTAGCACCGTCGACCCTCTGCATCCTTGTCGGTCAGTGTGAACTGACCATGAAGAACGTGCGACTCCTCGGCGTTAATTGGAAGCAGTCCAAGACAGCGGAGCATATGACACGGGAGAAAATCATCTTGACGCTGCTAAATAAGTCACAGCAACTGTTGTCAACATTGACGGCAAGACCCTGAGGGAGAAGACTGACGATAGTGTACTTTCACTTGGCATTGAGAGCTTCCAAGCCTCCGGCACCGTTTTGAAGCAAAACATAGCCTGGTGTATAAAAGTGTCTGCGGAGAAGGCAAGAAAGTGGATGAATCTTTCGTTAGCGACTGGATTACCAACACGCTGCCATCGCTGATTGCGGGGTACAAAGCCTGGGATGTATTCAACGCTGACGAGGCTGGCTTCTTCATCAATGTCCAACCAAACAAAACTCTTTGTTTTAAGCGCCAGACTTTCCAGGGACGCCAGAAGAGTAAGCAGATAGCCAAGTCACCGTTCTCTTCCGCTGTAATGCCGACGGCTTGGTGAAGCTGAAGCTTACTATCATCTGGAGGTTAGAAAACCCGGGTGTTTCAGACATGCAACACGTTTGCCCTGCATTTATAAGGCTACACAAAAAATGCTGGGATGACAGCGCCTTTCTTCAAGAATTGTTGACCTACCTCACCCAAAAAATGTCATGTTACGATAAGAAGATTGTGTTGTTTCTTGACCAATGTGCCGCCCACCCAAAACCCAGTATATGAAGTCACCTGCAACCATTGGATGCTGGCATAATCTTGAACGCGAAGCACCAAATCAAAGGGATACTGGTGCGGTGTCTACTCTCAAAAATCTTCCGGAAAGGCGAAGACATCCAGATAAGCCGCTTGGATGCCCTGCACTTCGTCGCCGTGTCGTGCGACAGCGTCACTCAAAGCACTATCGCGAACTGCTTCTACAAGTGTGAATTTCTGAATCCTACACTGGTTGCATCTCTCGAACCAGAAGAGGACAACTTGGACATAGAAAATTGTAGGCAACTTGGCGTTGTGACATCTGACTTTCGGATCTTGTGGCTTGAGGACTAAGGACGATTGAGGACATCATCGCCTGCATGACAGCACTGCAACCGAGAAGCTCCAGTAGTGACGACGACGACAACAACGCAGGAAACCACAAGCAACCGCCAATGACTGTCGAAATGCTCCGGGCTCACGACGTTGTGAGGAGCATCCCCAGCTCGGCCAACATCTGACGACACATGCACATAATTTTACATATTTCATAAGTGTCTCCTGAGTGACCATGTAAGCCCCCCTTCCTACACACACACACGCACACACACACACACACACACACACACACACACACACACACACACACACACACACACACACACACACACACACACACACACACACACACACACACGCACGCACGCACGCACGCACGCACGCACGCACACACACACACACACACACACACACACACACACACACCGAAAAAAAAAGAGATTTGGCAGTTTGATATTTTAGCCCCATGTTCTACCGGAAATAAATCCGCCATCGGGTGGTCAAAAAACATGATTTTCGTGTAAAGCTTGTTAAATTATTAGGTGCTTGAGAAACTCAGTCCGTTAAGTCCTTATTTCAAACTCTTTGGGTTCACGTTCCGCCCATCTAAAAGCACGGCGAAAGGGCCCAAGTACGCACCTGATCTCGCCTCACCACCGTTTCATTTCGCACAATGAAGTCCGCCTGCTATGGTCGCCGAAGGTCGATAGACGCGTACGCGAACGCAGCGTCGGAAGCCAAAGCCGTATATAAAGAGAGTTTGGCCATTCGTCCGGAAGTATAGAAGGAAAATGAGGAGGCGCCATTGGCCGAAAGAGGGCTGAGCGTGTTCCACGGCGTCGCCACAAATTCAAATGTTGCCAACCGGAAGCCGGAAATAATACCCTGGCGGTGGTCGCGAGAAACGAAATTAATAAGTGCGTCGTAGTAACTCTCGGTGACTGAAAATATGGTGCACGTGATGTTTTGATGACGGTCATTCAAAATCATCGTGGAAGAGTGCAACTAGCTGAACGACCGACATAATCTGTACGCCAGGCGCCGAAAGCCTGGAATCTGCCGTCCGAGCTGTCACACACTGTCCGAGGAAAAACAGAGTTCGAGCGCACATTCCTTTCTCGCATCTTTCTGTATGATCATAATTGTAACATCACGTGCATAATCGAAACATCGCGTGGTTTCAACCATAAATAGTTACTACATTTAACCCTTACGCTCTTATTAAAACTGTTTCTCGCTATCACCGCTAAGGGATTCTTTTCGGTTTCTGGTTGGCCAAAAGAACATGCCAAGCCCTCTGTCTGCTTTCAATGCACGCCCTGGCTGTGCCCGCTCGTCCCATTGACCGAACCTTCTCTACACACGGCTCTGTCTGAAGCCCGCTACAGCCGCGCCATTTTCCTAATGCCGTCTCCTAGAAACGCGATAACGCAGGCTTGGTCTCCAAGCTTAGCTTTCAAACAGACCGCGCTACGCGCGTTCACCCCTCGCTGTGCACCGCTTCGCTCTGGGACGCTTTAATATATAATAGGGAGTTTTAGGAGGTCGTTTTCAAAGGTCCGCTACCGCTAGGGGCGCGCGCTTCAGGGCAATCATTGAAGTGGCAACCCGAGCTGCAGCTACCGATATCGTGGCCTGAAAACATGATCTACTAAAACTTTATAATAACGGATTTTAGTAGACGTTTTCTAGAGCTACGCTTTTCTAGCGCGAGCTCGTGCCGTTACTTCGAAGCATCAATTGAGCACGGGCCCGCTACGCCCGCTCTCCGCAGAGTACGGTCTACTAAAACTTTCTAATCTCAGTCCCGAGCGGGCACCAAGCCTCGTCCGAACCGCCAAGCGTTCGTCAGGCGGCAGCTTTTCGCACTCAGTGTCGACTTCTACAACAACGCGTCCGACTTTGGCTAAAGTGGCCGCGTCCACGTTAGCAGACGACATGCGGAAGATCGCGTCTGCCGTTGCTGGCTCATGACGCTGCGTACGCACGTTCCTTCTTCTTGAAGAAGACACTTCGTTGCCATGGTGACGCTGACCATACCAGACGGACTATATTGTGCGAAAGGAGACGGCGGGGTGGCGAGAGCAGGTGCGTACTAGGGCTCTTTTTCGGTGCCTTTCAGTTTCAATGAGCAGAACGTGAAGAAAAATAGTTTGAAGTAAGGACTTAACCCAGATGGCTGATTTCCTCCAGCGCCTAATATTTTGAAGAGCCTTACAGGGAAAGTACGATTTTAGCCCGCAATTCGGACGAACTTTCTTGTACTGCAAAATGGGGATAAACTACCGATGTGCCGAGACTTGCCCGTGAGTAGGGAGGAAATAAACAGCAAGTATGCATTTCCTTTAGTTTGGTGTATTGATTTGGTTCATTGTTCGATCATAAGAATTTCTAGTGGTACGAATATTTTCCGTGATTCTGAGATATTCGTATCATTGAGATTCTGTAGACGGTTGCAAGCGGGACACGTGGCCGCCATCATGTCTCCGCTCGTGCGAGCAAGTGCGTGAAGTTACAAGCTTTCCAAAGCTGCGTTCACGCGCACGCTGCATATTCTTGCACGCATGGGAATCCAATGAGGCGCCATGCTTGCAATTGCCTATAAGTAGGATATTTGTTTACCCTTGGCATGATATAGTTACGCACTTGGAGGGCTTTAAGTTTGTTTGAATCATACAGCATTGTTATGGTGACCTTAGTTTTGCGAACCCCTTTGGGAGTGTGAGAACAGAAGTTCTTTCAATACAATTGTTTTATCGAAGTGCCACATAAGCCGCCAACATAGTTTTTTTTTTTTACGTGAATCGTGCTTTGTTCCCTCAGGTGGGGTTGGCTGAGCCAACCCACCTGAGGGAACAAAGCAACCAGCCTGAGGTTGGCTCAGCCAACCTCAGGCTGGTTGGCTGAGCCGGATGATGACGTCACACCCCCTAGCTCGACGTTGATTGGCTGGTTCAGGTTCTAGGAGTGCGCCAGAGGTTGAAAACGGAGTGAGCGCCTGTATCTCCATTCCAGGAATTGCTATCAAGTGTACATACCACCCGTTAAGCCAGTCGCTGAGCTATTCGATGAAAAGCGCCTAGAGCGTAGACGTCAATCCCAGAGGAATCGGACTGAAACCACACGTTTCACGCGCAACACAATTGCCCAGCGATTTGCTACTTGGTTTTTACTGCAGTGACGACTTTATGTTATTATGATAATCATCGCATAAGTAGAGCGCTGCATTTTTGGATCAGCAGTATATTTGTATCATTATTTTTGACATCAAGGTATATTAACACAATTAATAATAATATTATTATTAATACAAATGATAGAATTCATTCTCTTAGGTATTTTCTCGTTGGTAATCACGAAATCTAGTATCATCCTGATAAAGAATTAAAACGAGCTCAATTAAGTAATTGAGTAAAAGGAGATAACAATTTATAATGAAATAAAGCGAATCAACCTGTACACTAATGCAAACACATTTTGATCGATATTCTACAGCCATACGTTAGAAACAGGATGTTGATAGCCGCGGCATCCTCTTTCTCCCTTGTAGGTGAAACAATAAAGGACTTTCCCGACTTATGTGAATTAGGAAACTTAATGAGCGTTTCCTAATCTCACCGATGATCCCGCAGCGCTCAGCTGAGCGTTTGCCACGAAGTACCCCTTAATTGCCGAAGCTGTCTAAAGCCCGGCCCGCAAATCGCTCTTTCAATCGCGCCCAGGTCGCCGGGATCCAAGGAGGCGAAGGCACGAACGTAATCTGCTTCCTCCTTCCTTAATCCTTCGGGAGTCCTTTTGGTGGCTCCTTCTTAGAACGTCCCAAGCTCACGTGACTGGATCGGTCTCTCGCTTGCATATTTGATCGAAGAAACTCTCGGCGACTGCGAGAAAAGACTGTCTTGCCTGCACGCTAACAAGAGCCACGCTTTTCTCCGTCAATTTCCCATGGGACTGGAGAAGAGGCCCCGGAGCGGAGTAATCTGATTGGGTGGCTCGTTTATTTTCCACGCGCGGTCCCGTCGGGACTGGCACCGCAGCAGAACGACGACTCGCCTTTCCAACTTCCGAGTCAGGTAAGGAACGCAGCAGCTGCGTGACGTTGGGATCTTTGAGAGAGTGAGAGAAAGAGTCCAATTTGCGGCACCGGGTGCACAATCAAGTTAACTTGGAGTCACTACAACTATGCCACTTTTTTGTTTCCCGCATAAGTTGGATGAGTATTAGATTTTCGTTTTATGATTTTTCTACCATAAGAATGTTAGTATTGGTGTTAGTATGCCCTCCCCTTATGTAATACCCCGCAAGGGGTCCTTAAGGTATGGAAATAAATAAAATAAATAAATAAATAAATATAATTGGTCAAGATGAAAGAAAAAAAAGTACGATAGAGGTAAATGCCTGCCTTTAAGAACACTTACTCCCTGTTGATGGATATAAGTGTTGAAAGTAACGCCTTACAAGTATCGACGTTACTGGTAACAGGTTACTTATTTAGTAACTCAGAAATGCCCTCGTTAGATTTTCTGAATCATGAGTAAAGTTATTTTGTTTGTATTTTGAGGTGTCCTCTATCAAATTCGGTTACTGCTTACTTTTGATTGATATTTTTGTTTTGGTTTTCGGTTAAAACCAAATTTATTCGCGTTCAGTAAACTCCGCTGTAAAGGGGAAGTAGTAATTCTTCTACGCGGAATTATTTCGAAATCCTTCCAAAGAGAAAGTTAACATTCCCACATTAGTTCCCACAAGACTTTGCAGGGTTATTGACCGTAAGGAAGGCGCAAATGTGCTTTGTAGATGCTTTGGTTAAACTTATAACAAGGACATCACCCACCTCCAAGAGTATTTTCGCATCGCGGTAGGCGACAACATCCGTCTAGAACAGGGGTCTCCAAACCCCGGCCTGCGAGTCATATCCGGCGCTTGGAGGCGTTTCGGCCGTACCGCGGATGGCCGCTGTCTTTCCAGTGACGCCCGGCCCGCAGCCCGCTGCTACCAACGCAAAAAAAAAATAATAATAATTGCTCAGTAAAAGAGCGGCGCCGCGACGCGCATCAAAAGCCCTAACGAAGATCTCGGGAAGAATTAGAGAAAACTAGTGTTGTGCGAATATTCGAATTTTCGAATATTAGTTTCATATAATACGCTATTCGATATTCGCTTCGAGATGAACGCCGATATCCCTATCTTTCGAGGTGTTGACCTGGGCGGGTTCGCCCAGTTGAGTGCGCTTCAAACCGAGCACTGGTGCACTGCGGAGAAGCCACACCCGCAGAAGCGAGCTTCGCTGGTGTCGTTTCTCCGCAATTCATCGGTGCTCGGTAAGCAGCGCGCTCAACGGGGCTACCCCGCCACGATCACACTTCGAAAATACAAATATTGCACTCAAAGAAAGCCAAATTGGTTCTTGAAAAAAACGAGTTAGAGGTACATTCTTGCGTATGTTTGTCTTGTGAATTTGAATATCCCAAGCATTTGACCGGAACGTATCACTAGACGCGAAAAAAGGCCGAAAAACTAACCAGTGGGTGGGACGTCATACCCAGAGGTTTCAACAGCCTTGCGCGTGCCGTTTTTGAAGAAAGGCGTGCAGCGCTTTTGAATTCTCGGGTAAGGCCTGCGGAACGAGCGGGAATGTCGAGATTTTTGCGTGAAACGTCGCATTCGCTTCTCCCACCTAACGCGTTATTTGGAACGCGCTGTTCTGGCTACTTGGCGCATCAACCTGAAATATAATTTATTCGTGACCCGGAACCTGAAGGTTAATTTAAAAAAAAAAAATATTTAAGTGCTCTTTTTCTCAATACAAAACCGCTTTAGTTTCCTTTTAAGAAGAAAGCCCACTTTCAAAGCAGGATTGGTGCACGCGCACGCGTGGTGTGTGTAAAACATAAACGGACACTTTGTGAATGTTGATATCTGCACTATAGTGACATTTTCAGAATTAAACTCTGGCAATTACGAAAACGTCTGTGTTAGGCAGAGATATTCTGAAAACCTATGTTTATCATTGAATGTTGTATTTTTATTTTCTCCTATTCTAGATTTAATAAAAACACATTTGCATATAGCAAAATTTATTAATCCCTTCGAATACGTAGAGCACGGCGCATCTATCGGTTTCATTTTATGTCAAATGTATCGTTTACTTGCAATTTCCATGCAAAAGCAAATTGTTGTGTGTATGTAGGCAATGGACTTTCTGAGGTCACAGTCCAAACATATAGCTAGATAAAAATTACCTTAGCTTAGATTTGGAGCAAATGGAAGCTTGGGAACAGCCTCTACGAATTCAGGTGGGTTTTCGTTTAGGCATGGTGCAGTAGTGAAAGGCTTGGGGAAACTGTTCGATGCTCGATTCAAAAATGTTCGGCCAAAACCACTATTCGCTTCAAATTCACTTCGAACTCAATGTCCACAATTCACACATGCCTAGAAAGCTGCATAAAATCCCCGATTTTCTCGGCATATTATTTTTTTTTTTACATTGTCATCACCAAAATTACTATTCGTAGTTCCCTGGTTCATGTCTGAGTAACAATGAAATAATTCCTTTGCGTTCTCGTGTATATCGTCCAAAGTGATCCGATCTGATCTACAATTTTTATTAGTCTTCTTCCCTGCTTGAATATGCCAACACATCCTATGCACTTTAATGCATGTGTCTGGTGAGTTTCCGTATTTAAAATATTATTTAGGTTTATTTCTTTAGTTCCTCGTTTATATTGTCTTATCTTATCAGGGCCCCGATCCGGTCCCCAAGTCAAAACGTTTGGACAGCACTGGTCTAGAACGCTACAATCGGGTGCCGCTCGAATGTTTTAACGCTCCATCCCTGCTATATGCGCAAGAAGGCTTCTACGGGCGATGAATCATCGGTGATCGGTTCAGCTGAGTCTGTCGGAGCTTTCAGCTAATTATCCTTTTCCGCCTTGACGTCCTCTATATTAGACAGGCGACAGCATCGACTTGTGTGTTTTGCTAACACATAAAATGTATAGCTTAGTCTTGTAGTCGAACATGAAGGTCAATGGATCGCAAGAAAACAGACAAGGGGATAGGCTACAGTAAGCATTTAAAAAAGGAAATGATGTCTTCTACAAATCTGATTAAGACATATAATATACGCTATGAAATATTACTACGTAAAGGTTTAACTTTCGTCGAAGTCGGTACACGCGCCTTATCGCTGAAAAATAATACTGTAATCGAAGGTCGCAAAAGTAACGTTCGTTATTTTTTTATCTTTTTTTTTCTTTTTTGAAGACCAGTGATGTCTTGTTAATACGGACCCCATACCCCGTTATATAGACAACATTTTTGGGAGGGACGAACTGGAGAAATTCATACATTTTTGTCTCGTTATTATGGATTAATCGCATTGCGGACGCTTTTATTGAAGGAACGGAAGTGCCCATATTAACTAGACTTGAGTGTATACGGATGCGGTATTTCGATACGTTTTCAGGACGGTAACGAATCTCAGGAACGCTTTATTTTTCAACGTGCTAAGAAGTGACACGATTTTGTTACTTACTTTCGGTAACGGGCAGAACATTTGCTGCATATAAACGCTCGGTAAACAAATTTGACTATTTTATTTTTTTACATTTATAATTGTCACCGACAACTCGGCCTTTCTAAGACGTAATAACTTATCGACGACAACTCACAGTTAGCCTTAACGCACGAAGATATATATCTGGATTGAAGAGGGCTGAAGTGATTTCTCGACTTGTGTTGGAGTTGTTAGGGTTTTCTTCAGTGTTAGGGAGAGCATATGTTTCGTCAACAAAGGTACCTACAGACACAATAATATTTATTTACTTGGTTCTAGGTACAGAGCGCGACACTGTTAGCGAGAACAAGCGATCGCCGGTTTTTCCAGTTTTTCTTTTTGAAACCAAAAGATATCATCCAAACTATTATTGCTACGCAAAGAGCTCATTTAGTTTTATAATGGCCGCCTCGGTGGCTCCGAGGCGAGAGCGCTGGCCTACGGATCCCCATGTGGCGGGTTCGAATCCCGGCCGAGGTGCCCGCATTCTGACGGAGGCTTATTGCGGAGGAGGCGCCGTGTAACCGAGCTTTCGGTTGCACGTCAAAAGATCCCCAGGATGGTCCAAATTAATCCTCAGTCCTCCGCTGGGGCGTGCCAGATGCCCGTCGTTGGTTTGGCACGTAAAACCCCCAAATTTGACTTTAGTTTTATAATGTAAACGATAAAATTTCGTGCTCGCTAATACTATTTAGAAGTACAATGCGAAAATGCGCCGATGTCGTGTTCGCGCTAACAGTGTCGCGATGTGTACTAATAAGGCGTTTCTAATTTATTAGAAAATGTGTCCCGGTGCCTCAGAATGTGAACATGTCACACATATTTTTTGCCTTACCCACCCCTCATCTTTGGGATGTTGTAAATCTTAAAAATTCGAGCTTTGTTCTCCTCGAATATAATTCGCGCGCCATGTTCTCATAAAAGAGAAGAAAGAAAACCTAAATCGCGTCAAGGAAAAGCTAAAAGAAGTATATATATATATATATATATATATATATATATATATATATATATATATTTTGTTGAGCAAATATTTTACGAAATTGATTGTCGCCCGCACTTCCAGCTTACAAAATGCTGAAAACAAAAGCTAGCACCCCCTTCCCCCCTCCCTTTTTTTTGTTTCAACGCTTCAACGCTCGCTGTCTCAGCTAGGAAACCCTCAGACGCGTAAGCAATGTTTTTCGACATTTCATACGCCAGTGGAAATCGTTCGTTTTTTGCTCATTCTGAACGAGAAACGTAAAACAGCTAAAGCGAACTGGACAAAAACAAAAACAAAACAAAAATTATGGAAGTTTTGACGTGCTTCTTAGTTTAACGCCGAGATTTCAAATCTTTCACACTGCCTCTTTATTTTTACCTCCAACTTATTTCGCGTCACTTTTTCTTTTCTTCCCCTTGCTCTTGTGCACGGAACGGGCGTGTGGGTAACATTTGTCTTCGGACGAAAGGCATCTTTCTCCCGGGTAGGGGGCGGTACCGTTCGTTCCTTCTTGGGACATCTTGATGGCGGCGATGACGCAGAAGATTTCGGGTTCATTGTCCTCTCCCCTAACAATAACAAAAAAAAAAACACCTTTCTTTTGTCTTTTCTTTTAAGGTAGACAGATACTCCGCTCGTCTTATCCAGAATTTATCAAACAAGTGAGCGTTCACCCACACTAAGTGTGGGCATTGAGCATGCCAGGAACCAGATGCGCGTGGAGTGAAGAGTCTGCACACACGCACTGCCGACAACAGCGCCACCGCAGCCACGTGACGTCAGGGCCGCGTTGGTGTACAGTCCCTTTCACAATTAACGTCCCGGCCGCAGACAACGCTATACACGAACTCAGCTCTGTTACGTCACGGCACAGTGGTGGCGCGTCGGGCGCACCTCTGGTTTGGGGCTCTGGGCGGAAGTCACCGTGTAGAACGTGCATTTCTGTCCTGTTCTGGAAGAAACCGGACAAAGACCTGCGTTCTCGTTAAAACACCGCAAGTGAGGCTATACCAAAAGAGCATGGGACGGTTTGAAGGCCAATTTTTATGTGTTTTCTGCCTGCTTGGTTTGTCCAAGAACATGAATAGGGGCTGTGAAAAAGAAAAACCAGACGCCGTCGAACCACGATTGCTTGTGCGGGAAGCACTTACGGTTGAATTTACGGATAATTGTGGTAGTCAAATTTATTTGTTTCGTTCTAACATGAACGCGGGAAAACCGCCAAGACGTACGGACCACCTGCGGACTACATTCAGTGCGTCTTCAAGTTCAAACGGCCGCCTGACCGTTCGAACTGTCGTCCGCTCTTTCAAACGTTTCTCCTTGTTGTCGTCTGCTCGTTTTAACGACTGTGACCCGTAGACCAAACGTTGACCCGACAATTGCGATAAGAAGTAAGTAAAGGCCCATTGGTTGGGGTAAGTAGGCTTGGTGTAAACAGTAGACAAAAGGAGGCGTTGATAGTTCTTACTAGTGGCATTCATTGACTTGTTATGCCCGATTCACTTGGTCCGATTCTGCTTGCGATTTTCAGTATCGACGTCGACCATCTCAACCACGGTTCACGCTTTTGTAGCCCGAGCGACGTCATGACTGAAAATAGCGAGCAGAATCTCATCCTGCGAATGAGGCTTTAGCGTCCATTCTACGGCGTCCACGCGGAATGAATCGCCGCATCTTTCACGCGAGCTTTTGCGGTGTAAAGAGCATCGTTAATTTCGCTGATGCCGCTAAAGCAGCCAGACATTGAAAGGAAAACGTAAAGTCAATAATTCCAACGCAAAAAAAAAAGAGCACGGGGCTCACACCGACGCCAATAACATCACATTCCAATGGCTTGTTTATGGGCGACGGCGAGCTTCTTGCCCACACTCCACAGCGCGTGCGCGGCGCCGGCGGCCTCCGCTAGGGGCGCTCCATGTTTGTTTGTAAACACGAGTTTGTCTCTACAATCCGATGGAGCCGATCAAGCAGCGCCGAAAGTGCATCGTCACGGCGCACGTCTTCTTTCTGCGTTTGCTATCACCAATTAAGCCAATCACGCGAAAAAACAAAAGCGTAGGATCGCAGCGCTTTCATTGTACCTGGCGATGGGTTTAGCCGGTGATGATCACAAACGCACAAAGTCGACGAGCGCCACGAGGCGATGCACTTCCGGCAACTGCTTGATCGGTTATCGTATACCGTTGGCTGCGTTCGGGTTTGATAGAGAGTTTTAGTAGATGGTTTCTATGATTCCGGTAACGATACCGGATACTTCGTCGCCGCCTCTGCGCATGCATCGTATCGTTACGTGCATGGGTATCGGAGGTATCTGAACGATCTACTACAGCTCTCTAATGTGAAGCATGCTATAGGAAACACCGTAAAAAGATGCGTGCACGCTACACGACTCACGCCTAAAACGGCGGTCGCACCATCACACAGAAGAGAGTCGACAGACACTGCCTGGGGTGTGTTTCCTTTTTGTGTGATGACACTGTCACATTGGTCGTACGAGAACTGTCTGCAGACATGTTCGTCTTATACAAATATCCGCAGATAACTCTGCGGTGATCCCCGTGTCTTTTGTATGAGGTATTAGCTATACGGGACTGCGGCTCAAGTTGACGATGCAGCGGCTGCTGCGCGCTCGCAGGACCAATCACCCTCCGCCCGTTCTCATCTCCTGACCCCGCTTTGTGAGCACGGGTACGGGCGGGAGCACGATCACGTGGCGAAAGATAGACGTATGACTGGTTCAAAGAGCCCGTAGCTTCCACCGCACTGGCAGTCTATGGCCGAGCGGAGTAAAGTACCTGTCTCCAATGTTTTCGGGCCAGCGAACCTGAACAATTGGATTGATTGTGCAATCGGGTCGCTTCGCCACTTCTTGCTTCCTGCTACTGGGCTTAAAGAGCTACTTCCTCCGAGGAGCGACATGTTTTGAATCGAAGTCCTGGAAATCAGTGCTGTCCCGGCCACGGCGTCCCTGGACGCGGGATAAGACTCAGATTCGTCCACCCGATTTGTTTTTGTCTGCAGAGAGAGGGGATAGCCACTTTTAACGTTTCTCTACTTCTAGGAGAAACTGCGACACCCCAAAACAACAGCGTTATCGATCTGCTTTCGTGGAGGGGCTGGTGCGGGCGTCTCGTGGTTGTCGGCTGTTGTTAGTCTAAGCGAGCCCATGCAACACACATGGCTGTTTTGATAGCGATGGTGACAATTTTCCTTTCGAAGGAGCGGCGAATTCGTTGCTATAATGCCCCCTTGCTGAATGAATTGATTGTATCTTCCTTGTGAAAAGGAGTACGAGGCTTTAATACGCACTCTCGTTTTAAAGGGGCTATGCAACGATTTTTGTATTTTGCGCAAATATCGCTTAGAACGGATCCCTGACGTTAATGACCTGTGAAATACCCGTTTGTTTTGCACCACACGCAATCGAAGTCGCAGAAAAAAAATAAAGAAAAACGAGCAGAGATTTCCCCCCTCAACTCGCAGCCAGAACAAGCGGCCACGTGTTCTGGAGCCGATTATACGCCGCCAAAGTTGATCATAGCCATGCGCTGGGGTTGGTAAGGCACAGGACACGCGCTGAGTTCCAGACATTGTTATGGTTCGGCTGTTGTCGTCATTGCAGCGATTAGACACAGAACACACAGAACACAGAACACCATCCAATCTATGAGCCACATTCAAATATCGTCAATGGGCGGTACTGCTACCGCCCAGCAACGTCATCAGGTTTTGCTAAGGAGAGATTGAGTGAAAACACACGGTTTTGTCCTCGAACTGACAGCGCAACAAAGGTGTTTCTTGGTCAGTGGCGTTGCGTGCGAGTGTCCTTCAGTCCCACTAGTGCCAGTCAGCTCGTGTAAATGGACCTTTTGTAGAAATACGCGGTGCGCATGCGCGGAGTATTTCATGCGCCTGGGTTCGAGAGTATCTAGTTCCAAACAATCCGCCATCTTGCATTTCTCGCCTTTGAGCGGTTTCGTTGTGTCGACCTCGGGGCGGAAGATTACGCACGATGGGGACAAAGGTGAGCTTGGGGGAGCCGTATCTAGGTCACATCGCCTCAATGGGTGAACAGGATGTAGCTGACGTTTTGGGTGTGGAACGGGTAAGAGAGGCCTTAGGCGCGCGTTGTTTTCCAGTCACCTAGTCTCGGACCGATTCGCGTGTCTAGGTGGCAGCACATATTCGCCAAGAGGTCCATTGAAAAACATTCCAATTCAATATCGTTGCACCGCCCCTTTAAGTGTGACTTTCGTAATGAGCTCTCTGAAAACATTTATAATCACTGACGGCTCAAGGAACGCTGGGCATGGGTCATTATGCTTGCGCTGTGATACCTGGAACGCGTCTCCGACTGGTGTGTTTACCGCGTCTAAAAAAGTAGTCCCTCGATTTCCGCCTGATGACGTCATACAAGTGTGATTTGGTGGCGCCTGTTTTCTATTATTGCAGGTCGCTCTCCAGTGTGACAGTACATGGAAGCTTCGGCAGTCAGAAGTTGAGGCGCCGTGACGACAGCGACACTCGCGCTCGCTCATGCTTTCGCCAGCATTTTTACGACCAGCCGCCAGGATCGCGACTTCCGATAGCGTGACACTTCGGCTTGTGTGACGTCATTTGTCGAAACTTCGGGAACACTTCTGAAGTATGGGCAGCATAGGACGCTAAACACACCAGTCGGAGACGCGCTCCAGGCACCATAATAGACCGATCTCACCTGCCAGTTTGACTACGCCACCGCTGCCGCAATGCATCGAGGGAACTTTAGTCTTTCTGCACGTGCAACTACCTCTATGGAGCTCTGCGCGTGTAGAGCACGAGCCCTCTCGTGCACTTCCGTTTGCCTCCTGTGAACTAAAGTTATGGCGGCGTCACGCATGCGCCGAACGCTTGGTGAGATCGGTCTATTAAAGGGGTCATGAAACGATTTTCCTACTTCTTCCTCCTTAGTTTTAATCCTCAACTCAAATGCGAATTGTGAAATCACGTGGTCGTGACATTCCTTCGGCACCGGTGCGATGACTCCTAGCTTCCACCGTGCTTTTTATGCACACCATAGAACTTGTCATTCCCCAGTGACAATAAGTTCCGTCAGGGCACTCATTGGCCACGAACGCGAAGCCAAATATTCGTCGACGGATTGATTGTTGGCGAGCGTATAGGTCCGAGTGACGCAGTTCTCGTGTCCAATGCGTGAGCTGGGCTCTGCTGACGTCAGTTTGGCGCCGGTGACGCGCTTTTGGAACCGCGGATGTATCATAGTGAAAAGGCGGAGAGCTTTCGAAGGCAAGAAGGTACAAAATAGTCCGCTATATTTTCAAATGTTCGTACGGAAAAGCTGGCTTTTGACTTTCTAGCCTCTTTCTTTTGGCCAACTAAACGATATGCGATTAGTAAAGTCCCAATTAAAAATCATTCATCCCAACCCAAAATTCGTTTCATGGCCCCTTTAAGCCGGGGTCACACTGCTTTTACGTCATGCAAAAGAGAGTCTGAATACAGACTCCTACGTGAGTCACCGCGAGATCCGTGATTTTAATGCAGCATGGCAATGGCGTTCAAAAAGAAAACTTGGCACGCAGCATTCGAACCACGGATATTGCGGTGACTCGTGTTAGCAGACCGTCTCTTGTGTGATGTATCTGATCCCGGCTTTATACGCATCTTTACATCGTCGTGCGATCTTCGGCGTTTTTATCGCGTAATGCCACATTCTCATTGGCTGCGGACTTCCAACAAGATGGCGGAGACTCGCCACTCGTGGCATTTTTTTATTCTGTGGGTCACTAAAGCCCATTAGCAAGATATATTTTCTCCACAGTATACTGCACTGGCGAAGTGGTAGGTTGCAACTCATTACGCAATTGTATACGTTAAAACGCGATGCAATGTACTCAATGTGCGCATCCTCGAAAAAACAGACCGGCTGAGTTCTCAAGAGATTCGGAAGCTTTCAGATGGTTGGTAACCTTACTCTGTACCGAAATAGAGACACACATGCTACTCAAAGGGATTGGTTTATTTTTGCTTAGTTGAGAGTACTACAAACTGCACTCGCATGACAATAATTGTAGGAGTGGTTCCAAAATTTAAAAACAAAGAAAGAAACAAAAATGTTGCGAGACAACATCGGAGAAAAGAAAAAGAAATCCCACATAAGGTGCAAGTATAGCCTCAACAAAATGAGCAAATGACGCCAGCATGGCAATACCATTAGTTAAAACGTCCGGGGCTTAAAACAGCCCGATGTAAGAAAGGATGTTCAATACGGTCGGTTTTGAACATTCATTGTTTTAGTTCTCGGCAATAGTTTTATCGTGAATTCGGATGATAGAGGTTTTAAATAATTAGGACTGTCCTGTCGATATGAATGAAACCGTTGTTCATATCGTAAATAGTCCTTATAATCTATCAATTTTAGCCTTTGTTTGTAGCGTCTGAACCTGAGTTGTTTCAGCACAGTGGGGGAGGACCAGCGCGTTAAAAAAAATATTTAATTAAACCGAGGAGCACAATTTTTGACAATTCATTGTTTTTTATTCTATCCTCGGTGAAAGAATCCAACCATCGCTTTTGTTCCAACGAACGCTGATCTCTCCCTTTCTGGCAATGGCTCTGCGCACGGTTTGCCCTAGTTCGCTCATTACTCGAGTTGCCTTGACATAAATATTGTTATACACCGTGTGACAAGTGCATTCGATCGGCATACGCATGGTTCGAAATTTGCGTGCAGTGCGTGGCAGGCGAGCATCTCCGAAGGATGTGGTTTTAGATGATTTGGAATCACGCATTCCCGGTAGGCTTCGCCCTTACCCTTCATGCGGATTGTTGTCGATAATCAGAGTGCACAATAAAGTGCAATAAAGACAAACTGTATCTAGTTCAGTGTGCCTAAAGCCGAAACTTGGTAAAACTGGACAAGGGACAAGAACTCAATTGGGTTGTTCGTATGCTTAGACCGCGAGAAGTTAGTCAGCGCCAATGGACGTCTGGTGTCGCCTCTGCAGAGGAGAAAACTTTAGCCAGTGCAGTACCACTACTAGCTGGGGGTTTTAGCAAGTGCTTCCCAGTAGTGACATACGACCGTATGCTGGTGCGATACTCATCCTCATCGAAACGGGCAGGTGTGGTCAAAAACCTAAAGACGAGGCAGATGCAAACTGTTCCTACGTATTCGTGTTTCTTTACCTACCTCGGATTTCAGAATGTCTTAGTGGAAACTAGCGATATAGCACCTAAATTAGGATTGCCAGCTGACGAACAGAAGTAGCTGTAGGCGAATACTGATAACTGACAATTGTTTTACCGTGCTGTCAATGCCTCGAGACGTGCTAGGCGGAGTGAAGTGTCCAAGATGATAAAATGTAGGATAAGCCTGGGAGCTACGTTTTTGTTTTTTTTTCCTACGTCAACATGTTTTCACTGTAGTTGAGCGGTGCGCTATAAGGAAGGGACTCGCCAGAAATGTGTCAGAAAAAACACAGTGTGTTGGAGTAAGATTTTCAAAATTTGGGATTGTAGATAAGAACTAGCAGCACTTTAATGAACGCATCTCTATCCTTGCCCACTCTTTCTCTTCGTCGAAAGATATCCTGCCTATGCCTGTTCCATAAGATTTATCACTCTAACCCTACTCTCCACCAAGCACTATTTTTTGAACAATTTTACATGTCATCACGCAGCGATCATCAATTAAAAGTTGGGATCCTTCATTGCAGCACATCTACCTTTAAAGCCTCTTTTTTGCCTCAAACCTCGATTGACTGGAACCGCCTTCCCGCAGCCATTGTCACAATCACTGCCTCAGATAAATTTAAGATTGACATTACTAACCTGTTACATGATATGTTTAGATGTGAGTTTGTGTATTGTTTGCCTTTTAATTGATATATGTTTTATTCCATGTACAGCGCCATTACAAACCTGTTAAATGATGTTTAGTAGTTATTTTGTGTAGTTTTTGCCTTTTCATTGTTATTTGCTTTGTTCTATTTACTGTGCCCCACTCCTTTCTGTAATTCCTTCGGGCCCTGAAAGACATAATATATGAAATGAAATGAAACGGACCTCACTTGCTGTAGTTCCAAACGAAAACAAGTAAGCCTGCCCTTTTTGTTCCATCGGAACATAGCGGGCGAAAGCTTTTCGCCGTTTACAGAACAGCAATAGCCCGGCGTGTGATTAAATATGTCTAGTGGCCTGTCCCTACCATGTTGACGAGGGAGAGAAACATGTGCGGAATGCGCGAGTGCCTGGAATTGCAGATACCATTAATTACTTCGCAGAATGGTGTATGAATTAGTGGAAATATTACTAGCCTTCGTTATTATTATTTAAAATTTCGTTCTCCCGAGATAGGTGTGCAGTCGCGCCACGCAAGTGAGCCTAATTAATCAAAGTCGTCACCATACCTTGGCCATGAAGCACGTGAAACATTGTACGCTCCCTCAGTCCCTTGGCCGTCACATTCACAAACCACAGTTTTAAAGAAAACAGGTGGCCCGCAACATTCTTTTCCCGCTCGTATGCTTCTAAAACTCTTTGTATCTCAAGCGAATGTCATATACTTCTTACGTTGGCAACATGTGGTCGTCCGACTAGCAGTCGTTGAACATTCCATGTATATAATTTACGCAAGCCTGTCTTTTGTCTTATCCAGGCTTCAGTCCGCACGTATAGCTCTTTGCATTAAAAGCTTCCTGGGAGCTACCATCCTTGTCTTCAATGCCGTGGGTTGCATCCCAAACATGCGCTACAGCTCACTTCTGCGAAATATCGTACGCTGCGCATGCGTCAACAGCTCAACGACGAAGTTTTTCGCCGCGTGATAAGAGCTAGAAAGTTGCGTACACAGACCGTTCTCTGCAGCGTTCTGAGGGCCTTGGTCTAAAAGACAACAGCAGCACCAGGCAGCTCGAACATGCTGAAGATCTCCTCGCTTTAGTTTCACGTCCCTCCGCCCTCCTTTTTCTGCGAGCTTCCGAACCACGAATATCGATTCCAACAGCGATACTTTCAAGAGACACGGCTTATAAATTATTTGCCTAGTCTGTATCGCACCTGCAACACGTCCCCCTGTATTCCGCCAGAAAACAAAGTGAAACTCGCGCTCGCAGCAAGGCTCGCTTAGAAGGGAAGCTGCGTGAGGGAGTGTGTTGACGCGGGCGCGCGGGGAAGAACAGCGCTAAACTTTTGTAGATTTTCTGAGAGGTGAAGCAGGCCACACTACGTTCAGCCCTAAGCCGACAGTATGGTGGGGGGAGCAACGCACTCGCAGGACCAATCAACGGCCTCCCTTTCATCACCTGACCGTGCTCTCTGTGCGTTGGTATGGGAGAAGGAGGTAGACGTGCTCACGTGGCAAAAGATTGACGCGTGACTTCAAACGAGCACGTATCCTTCCACCGCACTGTCAGCTTAGAGAAGAGCGCTGTGTAACAACACCGGCTCTTCTCTTGACTCGTTGTCTCCATGCAGCGGCAGCAACGTCAGCCATGGATAAGCGGTTGTTGGTTCCCCTTCCTGCTTTCCTCGTATGTTGGCTCGTGTTCGCCCGGTTGTTCTTTTCCTTTGTGATTGTTTTCGGGAAGGCTCCGACGAGAAGTGCAGCGTGCGTGTGTATGTCGCCGTACCGTAGACGTTGTTTGTTGGCGGCACGGCATATACTCGAAAACGGAGAAAAAAGGAATACGGAACCTGTAGGGCACGCAAAGACCGTTACCGGATCATTAGCAGAGCGCCGGAAGTTCGTGGGATTACCCGGGGGTCGGCAGAGCCGGGCCTCTCTTATCGTTGTTCGCTGCGCACGCAGGAAAAACTTGGCTCTTGCGGAGGGCCGTGAACGGTGCGAGTGAAATGTGCGTCCGGAGGCGCGCTTCGTATTTGCATTTTTGCCTGTTGCAAGTTTAGGACGGCAGGGTGTATGAGTTACATCCGTTCGATGGAATTTTCCTTCACACATTGTTTCAACACGTCGCGTCATTCTCAAATTTGTCACAAAAGTCCAGTGCCCTTTTTTAGTTTTATTTTAACGGAGTTTTCGAATTTTCCCAAGCCTTAATATTTTGTTAGCGATAATTGAATATTTCCTTCTATATAATAATTTAAGAGTCAATAATTTTTTTTCCAAGGACAGATATGTTGTATTAATGAATGAAACAGAACTTGCAGTTGCACATGCGGTCACACCGTGAAATCGCTTGCGTACGTCATTACTGACTGCACTAGATACGAGCGATGTTGAAATAAATTATGCGTTGGACTAAGCAAAAATACACCGTCTTGATTCGATAAATTAGTGCATTTCACTAATTCATCATTGTTGCATAATCACATTTTTTACTGTTGAAGTCTTGGCGATTTCGCGGTGTAAATGTAGAGTTCGACGTATTACACATTCCCTAAATATTTCACAATTGTAGATCATATTTCAATCATCCTATTTGTTACCTGATTGAAAAGTTAAGTCCCCAAAAAAGGGAACCAAATGATTCATTCTATAAAATAAACATTGAACTAGACAATCAGCACGATCATAAAAATGTGCGATACGTAACTTTGAAGATAGACGCATAGCTGATATACACGCTAAACATTTGGTTAAAAACAACCTAGAAATAAAAAGGACGATTCAAGAGTTACATCCCAGATTTTATCCTGTGAATGTATATTCGCAAAATACTTTGAAGGGAGCTGAACTAAATTTGAACTTCTGGCTCAATTGTACATTACACTGAACATCATGATATCTTATTATTCGAACAAATGCCTATGTATTTTGTTAACATCTCACTTCGCGTTTAGATACTCAAGAAAACTTAATATTTAACCTCTAGTCGAAGTAGTGTGAGCGAAATGCACTGTTATTTTAGATTAAACACAGGTGTTGCATTAAAATATTTTCGGAAATATTCCAGCAGCATTCGAGAAGAGAGGCGTGGCAAAGATAATGGCCCTGCAAGTGCGCCCTGGCACCGGGCTGCTTTTCCTTATTCCTCTTCGGCATAGCAAAACCATCGCGGTATAGACAGACCTTACTCTTTTGACGGGCGGCTGGCTGGGAAAAAAACTAGGGCGCTATTCGAACCTGGAAATTTTGCGCCGCGACGACAAGTCCCGGCTCTCTTCTCTCTCGAGTCTCGACTACAGCATACTTTTTTTTTTTACATCGATTACAGCAGACGGTTTGAGTCGGGTCGCTGGTGCTTGTATATAAATAGACTGCCTCGCTTTTGTCTCGCGTGGTTTTTCATTTATTTTGGCTCATATTTACCTTCCCTGGCCGTAACTTTACCTGCCGCTTCTAAAATATAAAAGGACGGTTAATCGGACTCCTGTGGAAAGCCTCTGCGGTTAGTTTCTGCGAGCGAGATTAAACTTTTGTACTCGAAGCGACACTGATTTCTCTGCCATTCGGCAGGAACGCTAGGTACTTCTATGACCCCATTGAGCTCGTCAGGTGACATAAAAATCCCTCTTGGCCGCAACCGCGGCCGCGGCCGCGAGATGAGCAAACCGCCCCAGGGCCACGAAATCTCTTAATCCGGCCCTGTGCGCGGCCAAAAGCGTCACTGTGGTCGGCCTTTTCCACGATTGGCCGAACGCCTACTACGACGTCTTGAGTATGATGAATTCTACTTTCGTTTAGCGGAAAATAAGGGGAATGACTGGTTGTCGACTTCGACGTTGTTGGTTTAAGGACGCGAACACTACGAGCTTGCGCCGTTCTTTTACACACACCATCGCAATTGTTACTGGCAATCAATAATCCTCGCCATATAACGACACAGATAAGAGCCATAACAGGGGGATTCACCGAAAGATTTATCGCCAGTATACCAAAAATACGAATCCCTACATATGTGCCGACACATCGGGGCGACTGCATAATAATAAGCCCGAAACTGGGAAAAAAAAGAAATAAAGAGCGAACAAGTAAGCAACAATGTTCTCAAAATGTGTGGCTGTACGTTTTTGTTTTATTTTTTGCAGTTTCAAGGTAATTGTTACGAAATAATAGTCACCCACATCTTAAAAAATCAGAGCGTGGTGAGTTCCGAACGCTCCAGTATCATTTCGCAGCCAATGGGCTTGCAGTGCTCGCCAATAAGGTCGCCAAAGAACCAATCACGAAGCAAGGAGCTTTATATAGTTCTCAGTTTTGATTTGTGGAGCTCATACCCATGCCCTCAATAATTAAGTTTTCTGCGCGGAAGCACTTAGCCCCGAACGATTGCAGAAGCTTATACGGCACCAATTAGGCATCGCGGTCTACTCCGCGAGTTCATGCATATTTCGGTGAGGGTCTGCCTCTCGGCGACCTGTAAGCGAAACGCTGCACTGTCCTCTCACAGCGCAAGACCCCCACGGACCGCAGCGACTGTATCCTCGAATACTCTCGGTGCACGGCGGCCCGCGGTCCCTAATTTACCGTCCTGAGCCGATTATGGGCTTCTTCGGATCCTCCATCCCGCGGCCACGCCGGATGGACCGCCAACCCCGAGGTCTGGACCGTAGGATGAAGGACTGGGAGGACGACTGAACCACTTAGTTCGATGCGGACACGTGAGCCGAGAAAATGGATTTGCACCGCGTGTTTGAGCTCATCCTGTATACGGCTCGACTTGCTGACAGACCGCCTGTCTGAGAAAGGAGGAAGAGGGCCAAGATGGGAAGAGGCCAGAATTCGGTCCAGTTGGGAAATACTCACTACGCAAAACAAAAGAGCAATGTTCGGGACTCACCGTGCTTCGAATTTCTTAAGCTCTCGGTAACTAATCGTGTGACCTTGACAAAAAATGAAACATGTGTATACTTCGAAAATGCTTGGGTGTTAACAGTAGAGCTCATACACGCGCGCTACTCACCAGTAAACAAAGACGTGCACTCGAATTGTATTAAAACCGTACTTTAACTGTTGAAAACTTACCCACATAAAATTTGGTATTATGAATACGCCTTCTACGGGCAAATGCGTGCATTTTCGTCTTGTTATTATAGACAGCCGACATTTTAGACGCTATTCGGGGGGAACGGAGGTATCCATGTTAACGGGACACCACTGTATTCAAAATGTATCTTGAGTGTACTTTCTTGTTTCAGAGAAGTATTCAATAGACCGATTTCAGCAGTTGGTTTCGTAATGCCAAAGTCCCACTAAAGCGACAAAAAGAAACAACAGTGACAAGCTTCAAACACATGCAGCATGCTCGCGGTGGTACTTTTGGCAGGCGTTTAGTCGTTCGGAGCTCGTGAAGTAAGTGCGATTGATTGCAAGCCGGCCAAAGATACCCTCGCGAGCATGATGCTCGCGTTCGAGCATAGTTGGCATGGCACGAAGACAAATGATGCAACGCCTCTACGTTATATCCAATCATCTCTAGGCTTTCAAATATTACGCGGTTTGTGGACATTTACAGTGTTTCAAAACATTAATTGATTAATTAATTAATAGATTTAGTCACATTGTTTTTTGGGCTAACAATGATCGACGGTGTTGGCTCAATGCACACACCAACGCAACCAATAAATCCAGATACATTGTAATACGCTATAAACCGTAACTTCACTTTCACAAGGACTGTCAAAATGTTGTATGTTCCAAAGCGCATACAGTGTGTGCAAGTTTTTCTACTTTCATTGCGCGAGTAGAAAAGCCTTCACTAACAATACTGGTACATATTTGTTTATATTGTCGCGAATAAAAAGAGGCTCGACGAGCGTAAACTGAATATAAAAATTTAATCGGCGAACTTGTACCAGAAATAAAATAAACAATGAGCGTTGAAACAGCAGCAGCGAATGTCGCCGCGTCGGCGTGACAGCTGGCAGGAGCAAAACTGCGAGATAGAGTGCGTCGTCGTCGAGAGAGTCTGAGTGAGTCGGCAAGAGAGCGCTAGGTGACTCACCTACGACACTCGGTATCTCGAATATTCAACATAGAGTGTTCGCGTGCGAGATAGGGCGAGACTTCCTCAGCAAGGTCGGTCGGCCTCCTCATCTTTCACACTCGGGGTAAGCGTGAACTCGAATATTCTAGAAGAACCGAGAAGCGTTCCATCCTTGTAATGCACGCTGCAATATACAGTGTGTGATAGAGAAAGCTTAACCCTGTTGTTGTTTTTTCGTCCGCATAAAAAACAATTGTAGAGCCCATTCACTTCACGTGAAGATGAAGGACCAGCAAAGCTGTTATCTTTACGACAACTTTACGACAACTATACGACATTTATACGATTTACATATGATTGCAATGAAGACACGTACACAACTTTGTTGTTTAATCGTATTTATTTAATTCTCAGTGACTAAAGTAATCATATCCTTATGGTCACTTATGGGCAAGTTCTAAACCTAATTTTTCGGGGCACACCTCAAGGACAGGTATTTCCGATTGAGCCCAAGTTTCTTTATCAGCATCGCGGCAGCGAAAAAAAAAAAAGGTTAGGTCGGCGCGTTCTGCCCTCAGCCTCGTCACAGCGCACTCTTAGGTGAGATAAGTCGGTGACCGTAGATTATATACGAGGGACCAGGACCTCACTATCTAAAATTGCCAAGCAAGGCTGACTCACGCGGGTTTCCCTTATTTTTATTTATACTTGCCGCGACCAATCGGAACGAAGGAGTGCCGTTTAAACGGGAGTTTTTTTTTTTTTGTTAACATCCATGGATGCCTTTTTTTTTTTCCCCAGATTCCAGCACATAACAGCTTCGCTGTAAAACCGTTATTGACAGCTGAAACACTGCGAATATAAGCTCGCGGGGGAGATAAAATGTGGAAGTTTGAAAACAGGAAGTAATATTAATCAAATGATAAAACAGAAAAAAAAATGTTTCTTTATGAACCGACGGCTACCTGAATGTAATATTCGTCAAACCAAGAAACGACATTGTGCGTGCCTGTGGCGTTTATTTCTGTAAACACAAAAATGTAAAATACAATCTTGTTTTGTTTCTTGTTGACATATTCGTTTCACAAATATAATTTTAACAGGCGTTTACGCCGCCATTTTTTGGTTTGACGCATATAATGCCTAGGTGGACGTCAGATAGCTCGTGAAATATATTTTGGTCCGGCTAGCATCTCGTTCTATTTTTTTTTCTAATTTTTATCTTTATTTTCTGTCACCACTGCCAGCGTCAGACGGGGTTTAAGCTATATGTGACGCTCAGTTTAATTATTCAGTCCAAAAAGAGGTTTTTTTCTTTTTCTCTGTCGGATTATATAAATCAATTCGCATGGGTGCGGTGAATGCTCTGTACCAAAGTTGCAATGTGCATATTTTAGCGTTTATAAACTATGGTACTTCCAATGAAGTAGTTAAAACCGGATTTACGATGCCAACATCTCTATATCGTTTCATTACAGCATATAAACACACAAACAAAAAGAGAACGCATATATTTTTTCTCTAGCGAATGTTTTTGTTTTATAACGGCATTTTTCTTGATATATTGCTCGCTTCTGTTGCCCTGATACAGGACGCCATGTTTCTCAAGTAAAAGTGCCGCGTTTAGACTTTTAAATCTTAAACTCCCAACAAGGTCGGCATACTTACTACCAATGAACCGAACAGATAATTCTACCTTGAGCTTTTACACGTTGTCCAACCTTCTTCCCCATGGATGCGGAGACTGCAAGTTATCTTTAAAAAATTAATTCACTGGGAAGCCCGGTGGAAGGTGCTATGATCGATTTAAAACATTTTCAAATATTAAAAAGCCAACATTTGAATAGTGAGAATACTGACAGCATTTGGGACCTTGGGAATATTGCTTGTACCATACTGATAACAAATATTTAGGTCGCATATAATAAATTACAACCAAACGTAAATTCAAGATGTTTTATTACGGCTTCACCTGAGTAGCCCGGTTGGTCGTTTTATTACTTCTTGGGGTACGCACTTTGAACATTAATTAGTATTACTTTCGAAAGATACCCATATCACGTTTTCCTCCACGGTGATTTACAGGGCCTTTTCCGCAAGATTAAAGCCGAAATAAACTGCGATATTTTTTCCGATTTTATTCTGCCACACATAAAAAAGAACAATACCAACTCTCGCATTAGTAACAAAAATAATAATTGAATAATTATAATTGAATTTATTGAATAGTTGCTGTGAAAGATAGTTTTTAGATCTTTTAATCATTTTAAATTACTTTTGTTAAATGCGCAATTAATATTATTATTATTTTTTGGTTCGTGTAGTGCTACTGCTCGTGCGTATATAAATACAACCAGCAACGCATTGCAGTTACTATGTTCTGGTTGGCACAAATACGCAACAACAACGTGGATCTCAAAAAAAAAAAAAAACCAAGAGACGGCGTTTATTTTCATATTTTGTATTTTTAAAACACATACATGACGATACTTTCTCCGTTTTTGTTACCCAATGGATCACACGCCGACATCTTTTGATCAAGAAGCCGAAGTGGTGGAATTAGCTTTAGGATAAATATTCACCTGCCCGGCTGAAAGTAATCTTGGGAATTTACCCGTTATCATGTTTTCCTTAGCGAATTCCTGAGTTCGGATTCTTAACAGCTATCCTACAGATTGGTGCCGGCGGGGCTGTTTCCTCATCTTCATACTTTTCCTCTAGAATTAACAACGCGCGCGAAACAAAAAAGCGGGTTAATTTAACACTTGCCGTCATTCCTCAGAAATAACACTGTTCTGCTACGCTGTATATGTAGAAGCGGACTTGCAGTGACGCTTCAAACTTGTCAAACTAACTTTGTATTCGGACCAGGTTTAGCCAACACCACTTAGAATAATCAAAGCCCGTGCTCTAGAGTTCTGACATTATCACAGTGAGATTGAGAGCACGACGCTGATTGGTCACGAGCGCCGTGTCAGCCGTCGGCTGGGCCTTGTGCTCAATCAATGCGTCGAAGAATGCTCGATGTCAGGCTCGACCGCAATTACTGAGTTGGTGTCTTTTTTTACTCTGATGACATTCCGTGGAGTTAAAAAAAAAAAACATGTTCGCAGGCTTTGATTGTTCCAAGTGGCGTGGGTTTAACATGGAAGTTGCAACACCTTAAAGGCAGGGCAAGTAGCGATACCTTCAGAGCCTTACCACGTAGACAAGGTCCAACTAGCTTTCCCTTTAGAGTCTATTATTAAAATTGAAGGATTATGTTTTTATACGCAACGCAAGGAATTTATAAACTTCACTCATCACCTTGTCACATGCACTGATCGGCCTAATCATAACTTGTCAACGAACTGCCGGTCTCACTGTCTGAGAATAACCTTCTACGTCGACCAATATATCTGTATCCCCGATTCATTAACAAAACCTAGAACTAACACGAAGGCCTCCGAGGCAGAATTTGTAAAGGGGGGAGGGGCGCAGCGCTACTTTTTATTTCCTTTGAAAAATGAAACAAAGCGTGCAAACGACGAGGACACAAAGAAGCAGAAGGACGCCGTACTAGCGTCGACTTTCCACTCATGTGTCTAATGGAAGGAAACACAAACAAAGGCGGTAAACAACTCAGTCATGTCTATCAACACATGTCAGGGAAGGCAATCTACTTCCAATGTAAGTGAACCGATGTTTGAATGACACATCAGTCCTCCCTTTATTTTTTGATGGCATAAGCTTCTAAAATTTCTATGGCGCTCTGATTCTCGCAATTCCAATTATGGTGGGTTATCAAAGTCAAAGCGACACGCACAATCTTCGCAATGTAGTGCAGTGCTTCTCGACCAATGATGTTTCGCTAAGTCCTTGTGGATCGGCGGAGTGTAGGTCCCCGATTGTGGTAAGAAGAAGGGAAATGCATACGGCAACGATGATTACGATTTAATAAATGGATTCAGCTAAGGGCTAGTGTAAAGTAGACTTCTCTCATTTACATACTCACGAGAAAACGGTGCCGAAAATTAAAACTTTCTTTTCAATTAAAAGAAAAAGAACTCGTATTACCTGGCTTGACTGATGAGGCGGCTCCACGGACCCCTAGAATGCCTTCGCGGACTCCCATTTGAGAACCACTAATGTAAATGTAGTAAAAATTGCCTCCCCACGTTGTCGATCGCATAGTCGGTTCAGCCATGCTCTTTCAATCTCAGCTTTACGCACCTTTCTGTTTGGCCAATGTACGCTCGTCCACAGGTCAGCGGAATTTTGTAAGCAGCACGTACAGCACAGTCCTTTGATGGTGCCAAAAACACCATGCGTACATCTTACCTATGTGCTACTTGTTTAATGTTGTGTGAGACCTTATGAATGCATGGGAAGCCAGTGGTCATTCTTGAGCCTTTCTTTACGCATTCGGGGGCCTTTCTTTGACTTCTTGAGTAAGGTTTCTGCTAGAGGCAACACAACACTCACTGGAAAGCCCGCCGATCTTATCCTCTCCACCTGCCTGCGAAAACGTTTAGGCATCGAATGGTGGCACGTCTTATCTGCAGGGTGTCCCCCCAAAAAAAAACTTACAGTTTTTTGTTTGTTTTTTCCGCAAAAATAAACTACGCATTACCGAACGCTCATTCTCCGCCCAAATGTAGCCCTAGCGGTCCAAATCAGATGCCAAAGTTCCAGAACTAACCGTTATCTTACTCAAAATTTATAATCGATTTTTTTTTTTTAATTTTCAATGGGAAAATGGCTGCCGGTTACCAAAAACGGGCGAAAACGGTCCCCGTTTTCCCTTGGAAAGTTTCAGAAAATCACCTCTATTTTTTGACCGAGTAAACGGTAAAGTTCTGAAACTTTTGCATCTGGTTCGGATGCCAAAGATTGAGAGTTTCGTGATCCGTAGTGTATGTAAATATTGTTTTTTTCTCGCACGGAGACATCCTGTAAAGCAGCGCGTAGGCATGAGGAAGCCATACTTCTTTTGACCAGCTTCGAGTGTGACGAGTCATACGGAAGGAGGCCCTTCTTCGACCGTGGTGGTAGGACCCCAAGGTATGTCTTCGCACATATTGTACACTTCGGCGAACTCTGACATGCACGCTGATACGCACGCAAGCATTTACGAGCGGAAGGATAATAACATTCGAGTAAACGTGCATATTCATTTCTGAGAAGAATGCGTCCGCACACTACAGCAGGCACGTATGCAGGGACGGGGGGGGGGGGGGGGGGGGGCCTTGGGGCCCGCCTTCCCCCCCCCCCCCCCCCCCGAAATCTTCCATTTTGCTGGGACCTCCTCTCCCCCCTCCCCCTCATACAACATTTTGTCATGGGCGCTCTCCCCCCCCCGAAACAAAATCCTGGCTGCGTGCCTACACTGCAGTATACAATTCTAGTCCCATTACGTACCTTAAAAAGTGCACTGTATGAGATTTCATATTAAGGCACGTTGTGGATCACAGTGCCACGGATTGACCGTCATGGATAGTTAATGCAAGCTCATTGAAGCTGCCCTCGCCTATACTCCGTTCCCCTTTAAGCTGAGACCAGAAGCTCCGCCTTCAGCGCGAACTTTCTGCCCTTGCTAACACAAGTGTGAACGCGCAGGCAAGCGCATCCAAAGCACTGCGGAAGTCAGCGAGCTCACGCTGAAGGCGGAGCTCCTAGTCTCTGCTTAAGCGTGAACGGAATATACTTTTTGGCGCAAAAAGCATTTCTCTCGTAACGTGCAGATCTTAGTTATCTTTTTCTTGCTTTCTGTCCGCCTGCAAAATGGTTTCGCACTGTAGATAACTTTATAATTGCCCTCTCACTACTCAATTTCACCCTGTTGTTTTTGTTGTGTCTTTATACACGAAATTTTTAAGGTTTTAGCGGTTCGTATTCGTTTCCTCAAGAATACCCGCTTAAATATAAAAAAAGGCATGAACAGAGAAAACAAGAAGATAAATACACCGAGACGTGGCGACTCTGGAGCGTCTCATTATTGTTCCGTAGACAATGAGATTGCTCCTTTAGCCGGTGGGGACACCAAAGCACGAATGCCAAGGCAGACGCGGGAACATAATAAATCCAACCCCCCCCCCCCCCCCCCCCCCCGCGTCTCTCACAACTGTCTTACATCTTACATCCTCCTTAGTCCGCGTGTATCGGCTCCGCCACCGCATATAAGCATGTTCGAAGAGAGGATTTCGTGGCACGTGACTATGTTCCAGTCTCATGCCAACTTCACAGAAATATGCGCGATCACACCTCGATCTATCATATTCCTCACACGCATGCATAGTTACACTAAACTCCAGTTTGCGCAAACACGTTAAAAAAAATTCAGAAACGACATTGAAATTCTATCTACAACGACGCTAAAAACATTGCTAAACGGAGCCCAAGTTCGTCTGCTTCTTTTGCAGAGGTTTTGGTGACGTCAAAACGCCGAGTTCTGATTGGCTCCGGTTGAAGGATAGTGGGTAGACCTAAAAGCAAGCTGCCTTGAGGTCGATCCACTATCCTTCAATCAGAGCCAATCAAAGCTCGGCGTTCTGACGTCACCACAACATCTGCAAAAGAAGCAAACGAATTTGCCCTTAGCATACTTTCCTAGTCAAAGCGGAAGGAAACGTCGGACGTATAATCCTTTCCAACTGTTATCACCAATGGAAAGTAAAGCGAAATCATTGGGCTGGGGACGCATGCGCGGAATGTAATCGTCAGGAGAAGAGAGCTCCTTTGCATGCTTGGAATGCGTTCCACAGCCAAGCAAAGGAAGATGGCAGCGCAAAGTAGGCATTTCTTGGGCATGGTCTATGCGCCCAGAAACTGAGGGAGGCGAGGACGCGAGAGAGCGTGGGGACACCGAAAGATAGCTGCCTTTGACTCCGCCGCAATAGTCGAAGGCGTTATAACGCGGAACACTGGCGTCCGGCGTTTGGCTCTTGCATTCGAACACGTTCGACGAGTGCAGTGGATTCACACGCAGCCAGCTTTCGGTCTTACCCCCTAATCATTCGAACCAGATCTCGGCGTTCTGACGCTCACACGCACGCTCTTCTCCTCTTTTCTCTCAGATTCTCGGCGCATAGGAACGGATTCAACAGAACGTTTTGAGCAGAACTGGTGTCGAGACCAGTTCGAGATTTCTTCGCGCCCGCTACTCGGCGCGGGGGGAAAGCCCGGGTAACGGCGTCCCCTGCGACGACGGCGGCAAGGAAGAGCACGCGTCGACCTCTCCATTTCGGCGGGAGGGGAGCTGGTCGAGAGACCAGTCGACCGTGCTCGCGAAGACCCGCTTACCGAGCGCGTGCGGTCTTCGGCCTACATAGCAGCGTGCGCAGACTCGCCTCACACTTTCCGCCAAGTCGGGAGGGCGCAGCGCGCCTTCTCTTTACAACCGCTCGTCGTGATGCAATGTTCACGGCTGCATTACACGCTCCAAGGCTCTGCTGTGGCGGCCAGATCCGTCTTGAGCAAATAAAAGAGAACGATCTATTTTTGTTTTTCTCTCTTTTACGGTAGCTAAGCTTTTGACACCGTTGACTTCGTGTCACCCTGGTCACGCCTTGTGCGGGACGTCGATCAAGGACGTGCACACGATTTTGTTCCCCGAGGCGCGAGCTTGCAGCGTATGGTGCGCCGACGGAGAGATTCGTGTTGGAGGGGAACGCGTCAAAAAGGTAGGCCGCATAGTTTCACGACACACACGGGCGAATTCCTTCTCCGTTTCTTTTTTTTTTTTTTTGTAATCCAAGGACAAGGGACGAGGTTTAGTCATTTGTCACGCTGCGACGTTGACACCGTCTAGACGGTGTATTGTCCCCGTGCAATGTTACCCGTAGAATGTGCGCTGCGGAGGAACGTTTTAGTTTGTTTCTGTTAGGAGAGTGCACCGATGCCACGCTTCATTATGAAAACGTATCTCGTAGGCTTGACATGTGTCATGAGCAGCATCTACGTTAATGCTTCTATTTTAAATATTAGCGTAACAAAGAATCGTTTATAAGAAAAATATTTTCTTTTAATCTCTATGTTCACACGTGTTTCTCTCTCCAACATTTGTTTTGAACTCGGGTTTGAGATCTTTATGCTACGGCCGCGACGTGCCGGAAGCTTATGGTGTGTAGCGGCGAATCGGCGCAAAAAAAAACAAAAAAAACAAAAAAAAAACGTTATATATCTCCAAAGTTTGCTTGGCTGGAGTTAAAGGATATGGTTTCCGTACTACATGACACCTCTTCTAGACGCGATTGATTTGTAGAACGTATGAGGTACCCTCGTATGCTTACGACAACAGGCGACCGCGACAACAACTCACTTCAATAAATTTGTTTTGCTTCCATGTGTTTTAGATATTTCGCAACCATAAAGGCATTGAGTTATTTAAACATCAAGTGACATTTAACCCGGGATTTAAAATTACTAAAGTAGTGCGTCCCGCATTTGTTTGGCGCACACTCGCTTATTATCCCGTTTTGTAGGAGCGAAAACCGCAAGTGTGAATTAACTTTTTTTTTTTTTGCTGAAATGATGGAGCATTAAATTTTTAAATATTTATGAGGCGCTCCCAGCTCACGCTTCCATGTTTCATTTTATAAAATTCAGGATAATCCCACGTAATGCGAAGCCTTTCTGTAGTGTATAAAATCTTCCATCACTCCAGAGGGTGGCAGAATAAATATCAATTTAGTAGAGCATTAGGTTCGTACTTCTATCTACTCGTATATATTCCGCTTTGAGGGAATACAAAATAATATAATGTAACAGAAATAAATCGCGGAATAGCTGTTTTACAGATGTTCCACAAAGAGAATCAGTTAATCTGTATACGAACATCGCCTGATCCCAGAGGATGCAACAAGCATCGAGTGCTCCAGCGAAAACAGATCCTGAGCGCTGCCATCATCATAATTTTTGGCACAATGTGCAATATAATTACAAACGCTTCCAGCGATCGCCGCGGGACGAAAAGCGAAAACGGGACTGCAGCGCCGCTGCTCTTGGCCGTCGTCCGTTCGGTGTTGGCTTTGCAAACATTTTCTTCCCCCCCCCCTTCTCTACCTCCCCCCCCCCCCCCCCCACACACACACACACACGCAGGTTGTCGAAACTTTCGAAACCGCAATACCTGGCACTCCGGATCGGTTACCAATGCCCGTGAGGAAACGACAAGGAATCCATACGTTCGACCTCCAGATATCAGCCAAGACTTTCGATCGGAGTACGGTCCAGAAATGGCGACCTCTCCCGCGCTCACGTGTACCCCTTTCTTTTAGGTATACGCCCACCAGGATAGCCAAGGAAGAGCCAGCAGCAAAACAAGGAGTAGAAAAGTATAGCCAAGTAGCGCAGAAAATACTTGGCGACAGTCAGTGCGCAAAACGGGGGAGAATCTCGAGTGAGAAATCAATTCCGCTTTTCGACCTTGGCGCCGCAACGTATGCCTTAGTGCCTACGTGCGTCGCTGACCCCCCTTCCTCCTCATCGATTCGGCTACCTCTCGCTCCGGCGGTTGTTCGTAGAAACGACGCTTGACACCGCCGGGCGCGCGCCCCAACGCTGACCCAGTCTATATTTATTTTGCCTTCTAAAAAAAAACGAAAACAAAAAAACGTCCGGTTTTAGTGGACCGGAAAGATTTCTCAGCCGTCTCAAATAAGACGAACGTGACGATGAAGAATGATCTTAGTTTTCTCCCTGACGAGTTTGACAGGCGGCGGAGAGGAGAAGGCGAACGATTCCTCATAGCCGTACATCGGTGACCAGGAAAAGAGAAGTCAACCGGCGAAACCCTCAAATAAAATTAAAAAAAAAAAAAAAAAACTAAGAGTTGATGCCGAAGAAGATTAAGAAGACCGAAAAACCAACAAACAATTCCTTGTCGCACGTTTTGTAGCATCGAGAGTCGTGGGAGCGAGAGCGAGCGGCCGGCCGCGCGGTCGGAGGGTCCCCCTGTGGCGTTGTGCTACTATCCGCGCATGGAACAGCAGGCCGACCGGTGGCGGAGAGGGAGAGGGGATGGGGAGAAGACGCACAAGTCCCGTTTCTCGCCTCTCTCCCTTCCTCCTCGCCCTCTTCACCCTGTCTCTTTCTCTCTCCATCCTCTGGTTTCTCCTCCATCCCGGCGAGCCAAGAACCAAACGGGCCCAGTTTCGCTCAGTGCACCGCGCCGTTCGCACGTTCGCAGCACCAGTGCCGCCGCGCGCTTTCGCAGCTCCTGTCGTGGGACTAAACCCCTTTCGTGGGGACCGGGAAGAAGGTGTCTGCTTGTTTCGTGAGTCAAGTGTGTTTTCGACCGAGTGAAGTGCCAAAGGTAGTTGGAGCGAGGGAGCGTGCTAGCCGCAGAAAATACGCGACTGCACCCCCACGTTGGGCGCCAGGTTTGAGAACCGGCCGCTTCTCATACTGCGGTGACTGTGCGTGTGATAGATAGGGGTGCGCTTGGCGAGCGCGGTGTGACCGCTGTCGTTGTGATTGCCGGCGTCGTGAACACCACAGCGACCTTTCCAAGTGACAGCAGCATCGTCGGTTGTGAGTGTCGACGCGGCTAAACGGCGTGGATTCGGCGAGTGCGATTTTTTGTTTTCGGTGGTCTCTCCTTCCGTGGATTGTAGAGAAGCCGAGGTTGGATTGCTGTGCGTGGATTTAGGATTGACGAGATTTTTCTCTCCGTACCTCATCGTTTGCCTGCTGTGGGATTAGCGGTTCAAGGTAAGTTTTGGTGTTAAATTGAACTCGAAATTTGAGAAAAATATTAATGATTATTTATTATTGATAAGAGTGTTCCCAGTTTATGGTAAGCACATCTGCTAGCAATAAACCGGGGCAGCTTGTGTTCACGAACGTTTGTACAACTGTCGTTGATCATACCTCCGACGTCTCACAAAAAATCTGATGGTTGTCATGTTTTATTTATGTCGCGTGTACAATAATTGAAGTTAATTACCGTCTTTTTGAACACTTTACAATCTCAGTCATGCACTGGCAAATTATAATTAGTTTATGCACAAATTAATTACTCGTCCGACTGTCGGAATTGACTCGGGACCGCTGCCAGAAGTCATAGCAGAGTGAAAAAGCTGCAACAAGGAAGCATCGGTGCACATTCTGAAAACGTAGGTCATTGAAAAAGATCTGGGATATTCGAAGGCGCGAGCTACAGCGACCTGTTTACACAAACATGTTAAAAGAAGAGAGTCACTGGCTTCACGTTTTCCGCTCTATGTTGTTATGACACCATTGCACTATCAATAGAGCTTTTCACTCGCTCACTGGCCTCAGATATGTGTTTGCGTTAGACCCACGTCCATATAAAAACTGTTGGTCGCCGCACAGAAAAATTGTAAACACTTAACGCAGTGACATTTCAAAATTTCGTTGCCAACTTAAATCGCTAGAATTACAAAAATACCATCGTCCAGGTGCCCTTAAATCAAAATTGGCAAGTGGGAATATTACACTTGCGACACCGGAATGAACAGAAAATACACGAACGTAAATCTAAACTAATAATATAATGTAAAAAAAAAATCTCTTTTGCCAACACACTACTTTTATTAAAATATTTAACGCTCATTTTGAAGGCAATGTTGCGCTGGGTAAAAAGCCTATACCACTTGAGACCGAACCCCGCCTCTCCCCCCCCCCCCCCCCCCCCCCACCCCCCCCAAAAAAAAAAATGCAGTTTTTTTGAAGGAGATTCGTTTGAACAAACGTCCTGGTAGCGACCGATTCCGACGCTTTATGCAATCACTTGAAGCTCTTCTCCGGCGCTCGAGCGGGCTCGAACAAATGAAAGCTGTCTCGGTTGCTGACAGTAAGGTTTCACTGATTCGTAATGCAACGTATCAAATCACAGCTATAGAAGGTTTTCGCCAATCCACGCCTTTCGAGCAAACCAAAGTAGTTGTTGAAGCAATTGGGAAGCAGGGAACAGAATTTTTGTGATAGTCGAGAGAAACCTGTTTTGAGATTTCGAAATGTGTTTCGTGGACTTAGGTAGATTGAATTGTACCCCACAAAAAGAACAAGGTGGATGAAGTAACCTATAGTCGTTGGTCTGTTGTTGGAAAGACGCACCTTACAAATATATAACAGCAACGCTTAAACCAACTGGTATGAAAATGGGACAAGAATGGGTATTGTGTGGTATTTTCGCGGCGTGCTCCGGACCTGGGGATTTCAATCGCCGCCACTTCGGTTTGTTTAGCAATCCACGAGTGCTGAAAGGAAGCCAAACATGTGGTAGCAAAAACAGAGGACCGACTAGAAAAGAAAAAAAATGTTTGCAGCGTGGGGAAATTTTTAAGTTTGCGGCGCGCAAATTCGTCTGCTTCATGCGCAGGGGTTGCAATGACGTCAGAACGCCAAACTTTGATTGGCTTTGACAGAGAGATAGTGGGTAGACCTCAATGCTATTTGCCTCAAGGTTTACCCACTATCCTTCCAATCGGAGCCAATCAGAGCTCGGCGCTCTGACGTCATTGCAATCCCTGCGCATGAAGCAGACGAACTTGCGCTCCGTATAGACTGTATAACGAGCGTTTTGAAGAGTGAATGAATATACTTATACTCCGTTTCGCGTTGAACCGGACCGTGGCCAACGCTACAATTTGATGGAACCGATCAAGCAATGTCAAAAAGTGCATCGTCATGCCGCTCGTCGTTTCTGTGCGTTTGCCATCACCGGCTAGACCTATAGCACACAGGTAAATAGTGCTAGATCACTCGCGTTCCCTGTTCGTGATTGGTTTAGCCGAACAAAGAACGAACTGACTCCATCGAATCCTACCGTTCGTTGCGGTCGGACGTGATGGTAGACGGAGCATCTAGTACGCCTCTGAATGGTAGGATCCTATGACAACCTCTGGAGACAAACTCGAGGAATGAGGGATGTTTGGAACGGGGGGGGGGGGGGGGGGGGGGAGCGCATATTGACTGCTCCCGCTATGGCGGTCCGAGGTGGCAGGCAACAAATGTAATATGAGCCGGGGAGTGTTTATTGATCACGACTGTGCTCGGGGATTTTGGGGAGAAGGGCCGTTTTCTCTCTACGTAATACCCGAGGATGAAGTTATTCATACCGATATTGTCGGCGTCTGGTATCGGCCGGAGGCGGGAGTTATTTGGCAGTTGCTTCGTGCTCAGAGGAGCGGAATCGATACTTCAGTGACAAAGCAAACTTTTTGTTGGTTTTCTGAAACAGGCACGTTTGTCGGCCTCGTTCTTGGTACGTTTGCGTCACACGAAATCGAAAGAATTGTCTCCCGTAAACGTACCGATTAGTCAACCGAATTTGGAAATGTTACGTGCCGAACCAACGGAGGGCACCTGACACGCCAGGGGGAAGGACGAGAGTAATTTCGACCACCTGAAGGTTCTTTTGACGTGCAACCGAAAACTCGTTTAAGTCATCTCTCCAATAATCCTCCGCAAGATTGGTACAACTTGCCGGCTCGACATCGGCATGAGAGTCCTGCAGTAAAACAGTATACGACCCAATTGAACAGAAAGAAATACGACTCGGGGATTTTATTTCAAGCAGCACCTTTTTTATAGGCTAATTATTTGTTTACAGTGGTAATTACCTCCATCTGAAAACTGCTTGAAAGGGCGTGAGCTACAACAAAGGGCGTACTCTACTTTGCACTACAGATTTTTCCTCTTTTTTATTTTTATTTACCTACGTTTGGTGTGCCTCTTACAATTTATAAGCTCGTTCATGACTACCATAAAAAAAAAAAGATAAAGGCGGGGAAAATAATTTACAAAGCAAATAAACCTGTTGTTACGAGTCGCCTTTTAGGGCAAAGCGTGCATATGGCATGTTCGTCGTGAAAAGCTTCGCCATAACTTTTAGCTACGACCGCCGCCGACGAGTCGAGCGTTGCATACTCGGAACTGGCTCCCCGAATTGCCGTGGCAGGAGTGAGGGGGGAGGGGGGGGGGGGGCCGTAAGCCGCACTGCGCCTACTGACCCACATCGCTGCAAAGGAGCGCTCCTCCGGCTCCTCTCATTTTTCGCCGCCGAAACGTTTTACGCCGTTTTCAGGCGTCCCGTCACAGGAACTGGAGCATGTCCCCTTACCCCCTCTTACTACCGTTTCACCGCAACCCGCACAGGATCGAGCATAAAGCGAGAAACCCCTTGCAGCGTGAACCTCAAATTGGTATACAGAAAAACGCACTAAGAACCGTAATAACACACGGGAATGAAGTAAGGAAAAAAAAATGGGTTCGTGAAGTTCGGTGTGCGTCCTCTTGTACGGGCTGAAGTGCTCTATGACGTGCTGGCCCACTCTGCGCTACTTGTGGCTCAAGTGCTTCTCTGCTCCGTTCAGCCTTGTCCGCACACTCGAGACAGTTCTAGGTGCGAGTTTGTGGCTTTGGCAGCTTGTCGCGACACACAACCACACTCGGAGTGAACCGTTCTGTTCTGTATGTGTTGGTGTTTAAGAATCGAACTTATTTATCTTGCCGAAGCGATAATAGAATTAATGATGATATTCTCTAGTGTTTCTGAAGATGTTTAGGTTTAGCTTTTGTCTACCTCTAAAAGAGCTTGATAAAAAAAAAAGTACCAGCTGTTTTTTTTTTGTTTTTTTTTTAGAGTGGGGGCGTTTTATTATAGATTATTTCTTCAGACTCCACATCAATGGATGGGAATTAACGCCAATGGTTGTGCATGCCTGATAGATCCTGCGTTCGCCTGTGTGCGATTTGTGAAAACTATCTACGGAAATTAAAATCACTTAATATCCGGAAATTTATGAAGGTTTGGTAATTGTGCCGGCACCTCCATGCCACTATTAAATCAACCGGTTATAATATTTCGAAATCTGAAGATGATCATCTTGAGCAGGCGTTCTGTTCGGGGCATTGTGCACAGTAAACTGTCAAGCACACGCTGCCAAGAAAGGTACTTTCTTGTGGAGGGCTTAAACACCCCGCTCAAAAACAATCGAAGGCACTAACGCCAAATTAGTATCTCACTATTGGTATCGGTGCGTTTTATGTATTTCTCCGCATCATGAACCCTGCTACTCTGCTTAGTTCGTAATTTCAAACTTAGTGCGTTTGTTGACTACGTGCCGCCTCGGGGATTTCATGGGAGGTATTGGCCTACGGATTCTCAATTTGTGAGTTTGAATTCAGTCGAGGGGCTCACAATCTGACTGAGGCTTACTGCGCGAAAGCCACTGTGCATAAGAAATTTCGATTGCATGTGGACAAATCCCTCGTAGTCGAATTTAATCCTCAGGCCTTCGCCATGCTTTCGCAATCGGCCTTCGTTGGTTTTATACAAGCCCCCAGCACAATTTTAGCCTTTATTCATTTTTTTACGTCCAGTTCGAAAGCTACTGGAAATGTTAAAAAACACATTGGTCCTAATGCGTCCTCTTATTGCCTTGTTATGTATATGTAATCGAGGAAGGTCGAAAAAAATGCTGCGTACCCCGCTATTTTTGTATAACCGCCGCTCTTGCAGAATTCACTTTTTAGAGTACATTCTTGTAGAGAATTCACTTTTTAGAGTAACTTCTTGTAGAGAATTTACTTTTTAGAGGAACTTCTAGAGAATTTACTATTTTCTGATAGAATTTACTAATCTATAATTTACTAACTTGTTTGTAAAAATGAGGCTCAGTTACGACCTCTTAAAAAGGTCAGTAGTGTGAACACTATAAATCCGAGGCAGAATAATAAAAAAAGAATATTTAATAAGAGACTTGTCAGCAAAAATTTCAATATATACTCCCTTTTCCTACCGAAGCCATCGCTAATAAGGTATTTATGAAGGCTAGACACAAAACAAAAAGCTAACTTATGGTAATATGAATCGGCGCCGTGGTATTTGATTTTTAGGGCAGTCAGCACAGAAACAAGTTTTGAACTGCCTCCTTCCTTATCGCGAAGATTTTTGCGACGCTATTCTCCGTTGAAGTAAAAACGCATGCGTAAGTCAGCGCACAAACAACAAAGCTTTATTTCGGTTCTTCTAATGTGAAAGTCGGGTCTGCTCTCGGAGTGTTTGTTTACGTAGCCGAAGGTCCTGCACTTTGCGGAGGAAACAAAAGTAACACAAACAATGGGCGTGCTATTTTCTGATCAGCGTTATCGGCACCCTGATCTTACGCTAGAGGCTGTTAACAACACAAACGCTTCCGGCAGCAGGTAATTGGAGCTAAGCTGCGCGAGGTTGGCTCCTATTGGCTCGAAGTGACCGCGGCAATTCTGTTCGGGACCGTGTAGGTGCCGGCCTTGATTAGGATTCCTGTCGCTAGCACCTCTTTCAGTAAGGAAAGTTGGTAATTTGTAGCCTATAAAAAAAATCTAAATCGACAATCATTGATTATCGTGGCTCAATTTTAGCGTGGAACTCAAAGTGATGCGATCCTCATAGTCTGTCTCACGGAGAGTGTTTTATGAAGGTGATGGTGAAACGATTAATTTCGATTGGTGTAAACTTGGCTTGTAGTCTGAACAAGTAGAAGGAAAGAGAGTTCAAAGCAAGCCGATCACTTATTGTAACACAACACGAAGTCTCGGGGTTTTGTCTAAAATGTTGAACCTTCAGCAGCTTGTTTGCGCCCTTACTTTTTGTTCGGATAATTATAGCAGTAAAAGGTGATACCACCACTTGAATTGCTCATTATGGTTAATTTAAGAGCAGTGGTAGTAAAGGTACATCGCTTTATGACCATTCTTTTATTTTTTTATAAATGCCAATAGACCGATCTCACCAGCCAGTTTGACTACGCCACCGCTGCCGCAATGCATCGAGGGAACTTTAGTCTTTGGGTACGTGCGACAATCTCGCTGGAGTGCTGCGCGTGTAGAGCACGACATGGCACGAGTCCTCTCGTGCACTGCCGTCTGCCTCCTGTGAACTAAATTTATGGCGGCGTCACGCATGCGCCGAACGCTTAGCGAGATCGGTCTATTGTTTCATCGAGAGCGAAACATAAAACAGAATCAAACAAATCATTTGTTAATTTATTCACAAATCTCACTTCGGGCATAAATTATGGTTATGTCGTTTTCATTTGTCTTCGGTGTGTCCTGGCCGGAGCAATACAAAAGCGATCTTTTTGTAGTAACCTGTTCCGGAAGCACCTGTGTCTTCAATCATAGTCATGCTTTCGGGGCTTTATTTATGTGTACCGAAGTACGGATCCCCTGATCTTAAACGCGTTTCTGCTTTCATTCTAAAGTACACCATACATTTCTATAGATGTGGCAGGCATTCGGGAGCCAGTGCCGTTATGGTCTGGAATATGGTACTACCTCTACAGAACTGTGAAAAAAAAAGTAAATAACTATTATTGTAAGCAGTGATAGAGTGCAGGCGAGCTGGTAATTAATCGACATCTTGGAAACCCTGAGATGGGGAACGATAAAAAAATGGGCGAACAAAACAAAATCTCAAGAGATTTTGTTGTGTTCGTCCGTTTTTTTATCGTTCCCCATCTCAGGGTTTCCAAGTTGTCAACTATTATTATTTCCGAAATAAAATAATGTTTTTTATTATCCGAGTAAATGATGATCTTAACGTGTTCGCACCACACACACACACACACACATATATATATATATATATATATATATATATATATATATATATATTTCCAGGGGGAAACCCAAGGAAGTGTGTCAGAATGAACATAGAGAATCAGACCAGTCGGGTTCTGCGTATCGACAGTGGTGCTGCGCTGCTCGTGAGTCGGCTGGTCACGAATCTGGGCAAGCAGGAAGCAATTAATTCAGATCTGCTCCGGACCAACCCATAAATTTACAACCATGCCTAATCACTTCCGAGGCCCCGTGCCTTACCAAAGTAAAAGAGGTAGACGGTGTGCGACTGACCAATAACCGAAGTCAGTCAGCCTTCATGCATGCCCGAGAGAGACCAAGAGACGAGGCGAAACAGAAAATTAAACTAAGAGTACGTGCTAGGTTTTGATATGTCTACGAATGATTCAACTTTCGAATATCTTTTTATTTTTTACTAAATATCATACAGGTTAATACTATTTTTTTTCATTTAGGTTATGCGTTTAACAGCGTGCTTTTATAATTTTTCTCGTGCCTGTGTCCGTATAACGAAGCCAGTTGTAAGATGTAGAGGCCCGCATGATTTCAACTTCTTTGAGAAGAGATCAGTGATGAACCGTAAAAACACAACCGACACGGACGCGACTTCGCTAAATAGAGCGATTGTACTGGCAAAATAAATAATGCAACACAGAGGCGTCTTTACATAAGAATATAACTTTTGTAAATCCTTTCTTCTCATATTTTCTAATCGTAAGATAGCGCTTTATTCGCTGTCTTATTTTTTAGTGATATCAGTGGGACTGTTCTTGAACTACTCGCAGGAGTAGTCTGTCACACGAACCTCCAGCCGGCAAAAAGTAAAAGTGTGCTACCAGGTGAGGTAGAAAAGGAGCGAACAGCGTGCCGTAAATACTACGGCTCATGGGGGGAGATAAAATTACAGTGGCCGCGGACGTGTGGAGGCGTTGGAGGAAGCTATATTCCTAGCGATTTTCGACAGCCCCAACGGTTTCTGTGACGTGTGGGAGCGTAGTTTGCGAGCCCATTCCCCTCTACTCTCGATAGCAGTGGAAGTTCTCAGAGTGCATCCCTGGACGTTTGCATTGTGGGGTTCGGCGTGGAAGCGCCATTTCCGTTCGAGTTGAATCGTTCGGATAGATGGAGTCTGATGACAGACATTTTGCTCCATTGTCTCGCTCGGAATTCCGCTTCGACGGAAGGAAGAAAAAAAAAATCGTTACGAGTTTCAATTGAGAAACGCGCGCGCCATTCTTTCTGGAATAAACTACGCGACGTATAGTGGGGCGCAATGGAGCGACAGTAGTCGCGCTCGATAACAATTTTGCTTTCCTTGTTCTTCGAACGTACTGAACTACGAGAGTTGTGAATCGGAAATCCTGGTTCCATCGAGATCGAACTTTCGGTACGTGTCTTGCGGAGGCCGACGTCAAGGAAGATGTTGAAACGCGATAAAATGTGTTTAAAAACTTACGAATGACATGTTAGAAATATAATGTCACAAAAACGAGGTAGCTGCGTCACGTTTTACGTAGTCAAACCCGAACAAAAAAGCCAGACGCATCATTTCGTTGGACCAGGCTAACGATATTACTCCAAAATAGCAAAAATATCACCCGTGATTACTGAATCTATATAATATGTGTGGCTGCAACATACCAACCATGTATATATATATATATATATATATATATATATATATATATATATATATATATATATTCAAATATTTGTGCGTTGCACAATCAAAACTGATAGGGAACCCCGGAGATATAAATATACATATTTTTGCGTGTCTGAATGCTAGGGCTGCGTAACATATAAAGGCAAACATATCCCATAGCTTATGTGGCCTAACCGTAATTGAATTTCCACGTCTAGCTATTGTATACTAGAGTCTTACCTCAGAATTTGCAGGCAGCGCCATTAGAGACACACGCAGCCGCGAGAAAAGCATTTCCTAGAGTAGCACTTTCGCAACCGCGCCACCCACGGCGCCTCCTCCCCCCCCCCCCCCCCCCCCCCCCATACACAAAAAAAAAAAAATACGTTAAGGGGGAATATATGCTCCACGTGCGTGCGAGTTTGCGAACCGGTGCGCCTTCATTTCGCCAAACTCCGAAACTATTCCGAAGCCCTTGACGCCTACAAGTACGGCCCCAGAGCGCCGCCATCTTGCTGATGGCGTGAGTATATAGTCTGATAGTCAGGCCTCGCTGAAGCCCCGCGGTCATTCTGCTAGTACAGAATACACACCACTGTCTGCGGACACTTTCTGAGGGCTTGTTTCTTTCTTGTACAACGGTCGTGCAATATTAGTCACGCAAAATCATACCGCCGACAGGCTCGAAGCAAAGAAGCAAACATATGCTAACGTAGCAGCTTGGGCGAGTTGGTTGCACATTATTACACACACCACAGCGCACTATAGCAAACAACACTCACTCCCTTACACACGAAAAATAAATCAAAATTCAAACAAACCGCGCTGTCAGTCAGTCAGTCAGCGCGGTTTGTTTGAATCTTGCTTTATTTTTCGTGTGTAAGGGAGTGAGTGTTGTTTGCTATAGTGCGCTGTGGTGTGTGTAACAAACATATGCGTCAAACATGCTAGAGGCTAGGGTGGCTTCATGCGCGCTTTGCTTAGGGTGATGACATCTGACCATTTTGTTCCCGACATTTTTGTTTTCTTTTTTGTTCCTAAGCGCAACTCCCGCGACGAGCTCTTGTCCATTGACAGTGATAAGGCGGCAGTTTGTTACAGGCCATTGTTTTTCCTCCAGAGCGCGTGCTGTCGGCATCGGGTATTACAAAGAATGTCATCACCCTAAACAAAGCGCACCTAAAGGCACCCTACTAGAGGCGTGTCCGCAAGTACTTCTTTAATCATGTCTGAGAGAATAGTCTGTTGCAGGCTAAGAAAAGCAGGACAAGCTGCTTCTGCGAATCCTTCACTCTTTCCACTTTAGCAGAACTATGGTGCCTGGATCGCGTCTCCGACTAGTGTGTTTAGCGTCTTATCCCACCCATACATCGAAAGTGGTCCCGAAGTGGCAAAAAATGACGTCACAGAAGCCGGAGTGTCATGCTGTAGCCTGTCGCGATCCTGGCGGTTGGTCGTTGAAATGCTGGCGACGAGCACGAGCGAACGCGAGTGTCTCTGTCGTCACGGCTTCCCAACTTCCTGCTGCTGTCGCTTCCGTGGACTGTCACAGTGAAGAGCGACCTGCAGCAGAACAGGCGTCTGCTAAATCCACCACAGCTGTTGAGACGCCGCCAGGATCGCGATCGGCGCCAGCATGACATTTGTATGACGTAATCAGGTGGAAATCGAGGGGCCACTTTTTTGGACGCGGTAAACACACCAGTCGGAGGCACGTTCCAGGCACCGTACGAGTATACAGAACAAACGCCGGAGAGGATGCGAAGCGAGGCCTTGAGGGACTCGCCTGTCCTCAGGGCACACCACCGTCGTTTTTGTATAAAGTATATAAGTAGTGGGACTGCGGCTCAAGCCCGACTGAGTGCCCATGGCTGCCGCCCTACCGGCACCCAAACAAAGCGTTTTCCATCCACGGTGGCCAGACTGGCCTTTGAAGCATCACTGCATTGTAAACCTCTATAGGGCGGTTTCACGAAGCGCCTTTTCCCTTCTGGCAATTCGCGTTCCGTCATGTTGATAAACAACGTTCGCCGCTTTCTCCATTGGTTTGCACGAAGAAGATTAGGTATTCGCGTCGTTGTAGGTATTGGTGAAATGCACAAGCATTGTTAGTAACCCCACACTCTAAGAAAAAATGGAGGAAAAAGGTAGCAACGGCGCGTCTTCCTCCCTTCTACTGACGCGCCCCCAAGCGGACTCGAGAAGAAGGGAGGAACGAGACGTTTTCTCCTTCTCCAGGCAGGCGGGAGAAAGCTTTCGCCCTCCCGACTCATCTTTTTTCGGTTTCGTTTTTCGAGCACGTCGCGCACGTTGTTTAATAAATGTTGTTGAGTTGATTGAGCTTCAACGACAGCGAAGGCGGCCTGTAATTCCGTCTTCTAGTCCAAACGTGCAGAACATTTTTGTTGCATTGACGTTTTTATCGCTAATTTTATCAAACGAGCAAACGAAGCCGCTAGAAACAACGAAGTTCCGGAGCGGTGCCAGCAGCGCTACGTACACTGGGTGAGATGGCCGGTGTTCGCCGGATTGCGCGACCCACGCGTAACTTCAGTAGCGGAACCACGCGGAACTGTGTCGACGTTTTCGACGTTATGGAAGTCGCAGGAACTGCGTCTAAGACAGGCAGGTTTTGCTGCCGGCTGCCTGGGTGCCTTCCGTGCTGAGTTCAGTTCTGTTTTCCGATGCCGAGTGCAAACCAGCGTTCAACGTGGTTCTGTATTTCTGCGTGTCAGCAACACAGCAGCAACATCGTGATGGCAGTGTTGTGGGTTGTGAACTGAAGGCTGGAATTATCGCCGATGTGACCGTGTGTTCGCGTATCAGTGGTGTAACAACAAGATGAGATGACGTAAACTGCCGGGCATTGGTGCCGCTTGTCGGGCCGTGATCGGAGGGGGCGGAGAGTCGCAGGTTGACATTCCGGGTGCAATCGATCGACGTGCGGATAGTCCTGTTTGAACGCTCCTATCGTACAGTGGCCAATGTGACTGGCGGTTGTCTCCTCCCCGAGAGCGATTGCGCTCTGGGGAAAGGACGGAACAATACGAAATTATGACGGAAAGTACGTGTATTTACAGTGTGGAATTTTAGCATTAAAGGGCAACTCCGCTTCATTTTTGATATTTAGAAAACTATGCAGCCCTCTTCAGTATCATGTAGGAAGACCCCATGTCAAATATTACGATCTAATTCCGTCTCTATATTTAATAAACTGGCCAGCTAACTTTCAAATGAGCCAATTCGCCGAAATCTGCCAACTCTAGCGTGTGACGTGAGGCGCACGCTAGAGTTGGCAGATCTCTGCAACTCTGCAACTCCGCCGCAGTCAATGCGGCGGAGTTGGAGCGGCCAACGTTGACCCACTACGTCAAAGGCATGACTACGTCCTTCTCATGTTTTGTTTGTTTTTACTTCTCAAAGCGAAATTGAACGATGACGTCATGTGTTTCTCCTCCCGGTGTTGGCTCAACAGCGTCCACGTGATCACCGTAAGCGGATCCGCTAGTTTGCGCTGCCCTGCGCGCTTATCGGTCTGTTTCTCCACTCCCCCTCTCCTTCGTCTTCTCCCCTTCCCCCTCTCCCCCGGGCCATCACCGTCCACGCCATGCGAAGCGACCTGCCCGCGTCGCGTGTCCTGTCCCTCGCCCCCACGAACTTCACAAGACCACGTGGTTCGACGTGACGTGCCCATGACTCTGTCGACACGAGGCCAATGTTGCCTGACGCAACCGAAGTTTCGGTTTCGGTATCAGCAGATGTTTAAATTAAGATTACACGAATAATTCTCTACATTTCTCGAATCCGAAGACGTAGAGCTGTTTAGTAGCGCTTTGTGAAATGGAAGCACATGTAAACCTAAACCTAATCGAAAAGAAAAAGCTACCCTTTATTTTACTGTTTAAATATACTACGGTTCCTGGAGAAACTGCCCTCCAAGTGGCGCGTAGGGATGAGCGCTAGAAGTTTTCGAGCTCGCCACGGCGTTGCTCCGTACACATAACACCTGCCGCAAGTCGCGGCTTTGACTGCATTCAAGTTGATCGAAAAGCGATTTCTCTGCCCGTGAAGCATCACTTCCAGCAGAGTGAATATCCGCTCTACAGAGATTAATTCAAGACGGCAATTGCAGCCGTGCGCGAAGAGCACAAAGAGAAAAACAAACACTACAATAGAAATACAGGCTACGATGTGCCGTGCGGGGAAACAAACTCATGGCTTCGAACAGCATTGGAGCGGCTTGATTTATTGACTTTCAAATAATTACGGCATGATCGAGCGTTTACTTTTTAATAAGAGATTCATCCCCTGAGCCATTCAAAATACTCTGAGAGGTATGACAGTGCTGGAAAAAAAAATCAAAATGCTGGGAATATTTTTTTTATTGCTTTCTCAGTCACCGAGAAATTCCGTACGTTCAAAACGACCAGTATAAAAGACGGAAACGCAGCGCTCGGGTGTAGTGTTCGGTTTAGTATGCCGTTGTATTGATGCTTGTATGTTCCATATATGTGTATGCGCTGAATGTATGTTCACCTGATGCTTGTAGTGTGTGTGTGCACGTGTACATAGTACAGGCAGTACAGGTTCTCGAAGGTCGCGAAGCACAATAGCTCGTATAAATAAAAATATTTTTTGTAGAACATGAATTGGGCGGTACCTAGCGCACCTATAGTCGGTTACAAGTTAAGAAGGTAGGAGAAGCTCCTCCCACAAGCGTGGTGCGCCGGTTTCAAATCCCTCCGCAATCGAAAGAAGAGTTCACTGGAAACGCTCCTTGTTCCGCTTCAATGGATAGATAATGGCCACAGAGTGGTGGCAACTTGTCTCCGACCCCTACGTTTTAAGAAAGCGACCTTTGTATTCATCGGAGAGGGAACCGAGCCCCTGAAAGCAGCCTTTGTATCAATCGGAGGGGGATGCTAATCCCCGAAAGTCGTCTTTGTTTGCATCGGAGGGGGCAGACTCTAATCTCCCACTCGTGGCTTCCACAATGCTAAGTCAAAGTCGAAAGATAAAGCAAATATGTACAGAAAGGCACGACCCTCCTCGCGCGTTGGCCGCAACGTCACGGAAACGATGGGACGCTATTGGATGCGGAGGTGGCGGACGGATATATGATTCCCTTTGAGGGGCATTTGCCGCTACCTTCTTGACTTGTAACTATAGCTTAGCTACTTGCAATTACTCTGCTTGACCCTGCCATCTGGTGGCAAGCGATTTAACCTTCTTTCACGCTACGCGATAAACAGCGGCTTCGAGTTTCCTCTTTTGAGAGCGGCTTTTGGTTTCGCGGATTGGTTTGCCATTCCTCCGTGATGGGCGGTTGACGTAGGACTTGTGACTCGAGGAACAGCAAAGGTAAGACGTAAAGTGCGTGAAGTAACTGGGTATCGGTTTTCTCCGTTTAACATCACAGTGCTGACGACAAGAAGACTGAGTAACTGCTTTTGAAACGCAAGGTTCTGTACCTGCGGGAGGAATCAGACTTTGGAAATAAACACTGTTCACGGAAAGGTCGTGTTACGCTTTTATTTGCTGCTCCTCTCGTCCCGTACAAGAGACGTAGCGTCCTCGTTAAGCCTTATTGAGCTCGATTTGCTGGATTCAGGGCGGCCATAATGAGATGCTTGCGACGGAGGAACTATGCTCCCGTGCTTCAGGGACGAAGGTTTGTCCCTTTCTAAAGGAACATAGGTTACAAGACCGTTCCTCCCCTTAGGGAGGACTATCGATACCCTTTTTTCTAAGAGTGCATAGGCGACAGGACTCTATAAGTTCGACTAGGGACGTATTTGAACCGCAGAGACCTGTACCTACTATACATTTTCTATTTCAAAGTCGTCCCTGAGGTGTCTCCTGGGGTTACGGTGGAAGAAGAAACATGTGCCTTATACGGCGCCGTCCTGGCCAAGGAGCAGATGTGTCGGAAGGTTCACTCCCATTTCTGACAAACGCCGTGAGATAGTGCAGCATGACAAAAGCTCGAGGAACTGTCCTTATTCGCGCGCACGTTTTCAAGGCCGCGAGGCGCGCAAGCGCGCCTGTACGAAGGTCGCGCGGCGAGCTAACGCGTCTGCGCGCGGAGCCCCAACCCGACAGTGCCCTTGCCGGGAGACGCGCGAAGCCTGTGTGGAATTTCGACGTCTATTTTGGCCTTGTTCCGACAACGTGACTGGGGCCATTTTGGCCGCCGACGGGTCGACCTCTTGAGCGTCAGCTCGTCCGCACTCCAAATGAAGACCGGTATGTCTAAAAATCAAGTATCAGACGATGCTTCTTTGCTTCGCCAACTACTGCCTTTAAACGCAGTCAATAACGACGCGAAAGAACTCGAGCAAGACACAAAACACTGCCTCCGCGCAAAGAAGGACACTGAGCGAGCGTTTAACAACATGGCGTGCGGTGAGCTTTTGAGCCGTAAGTGCATCACGTGAAACTGCCCTATAGCGCAGCTCCAAAATTGAAACTGTACGAAGTAAATCGAAGGCGCATTTAGTTTCCAGCAGCCCCGATTGAGCGAGCTGTGCCGTCCATTGTACGCAAGACGCGAGGAATGTACGATCGACACTGACAAGCAATAACGGAGTCGAGAGGGTATTTTTATCCAGCCACTGACCTCCGAATCGAAGTTGACTCCGAAGCTCGTTTGCGACGCATCGTGTCTGGTCCTAAATTTAGTCGGTCGCCATCCAGCGCAGGAGCCTCTCGAGTCCGCCAACGATTAAGTTCGACGCTCCGGTCGTGCTTAGCTGTTGACTTTCTCCATATGTGTGTGTGTCTGTGTGTGTTTCCGTGCGTGCGCGCGTGTGTGTGTGTGTGTGTGTGTGTGTGTGTGTGTGTGTGCGCGTGCGCGCGCGCGTGTGTGTGCGTGTGTGTGTGTGTGTCTGTCTGTCTGTCTGTCTGTCTAAAATGTAACGATGGTAGTCCGTTCTGTTTCGCTTGTTCCTCTGTGAGTGTGTTTGCGTTAAGTTCTCCCGTTTAGGTTGAGGTTCGCTGGAGTCCGATTAATGAAGAATGGAGCGACGGGGCAGTCGGAGCCGACGGAGGGGAAATGTGATAAATCAATTTTTTTTCTGAATAAGCAAATCCAACAAATGAGAATACCCAATAACGCGTTTCGAAAGAAATGGGCGTAGCGAGGAAGTAGCGGAAGAGTTATCAATTTTCGCTTATCTAGCTTATTTTTGGAAATAATAGGATAATGACTTGGCGTTTTATTGATCACTGAAAATAAATTGAAGGCAAATACAAACGTCTCGTGACTAACGGTGCTGAACGAGGTCATCTTTTGTGCTCATATATTGTACATTAGTTTTTCGTTAGTTTGTCAACGATTCTAAATAAACCCATAGTGGGATTTTGAGGGGTATGAAGTGCGTGGTATAAAAATCATTCAGCGCACGAGAAAGGATGTCAGTCATGGGCTCGGAGTCGCGGTTTGATGGAACTTCATCAAATGTTCTTAGGCGTCTCGAACAGTCTGATACTGGAGGTACACATCGCGACACTGTTAGCGCGAACACGATATCGGCGCATTTCCGCATTTTACTTGTAAATAGTATTAGCGACCACGAAATTTTATTGTTTACTTTATAGAACTAAAAGAGATCTTTACGTAGCAATAACAACTTAGATGACATCCCTTGGTTGCAAAGAGAAAAACTGGAAAAACCGGCGATCGCTTCTTCGCGCTAACAGTGTCGCGCTCTGTACGTAGGCCTATTTAGTAATATATCTTTCCATCTAAATCTAATAATTTCATTGAAAGTACCTGTTTGACGACTGTTAGTGATTATGCGCCAATGGGAAACAAGTTTACTAGCTGGTTCTAGATTGACCTGAAAATATTTCTAGCAAAAAAGTAACGACGTCATTTTGAACGACTATTATTTTATATTTTTGGGGAAGGGACGTTTCATTGCGGATGCTACGTTGTGGTTATATTGGAGGCAGAGTGTGACGCAGTATACGGTTGTACTTATTTTAGATTTTTTTTAGAGAAACACGCTGTGAACTGCTTTCATTTTATTTCGTTTATTGACCCTTAAAGGCCCCATTGGGGCATTACATAAGGGGGGGGGGGGGGCAGCACCGGGAGGCATACATGTAGAACTTTTATACATAAAAAAATGAAGAGTTACAACATGTGGAGCTGCAAGGTTTCTAGACAACGCCTTGGTTCATATTATATCATTTCACCGACTTTAGTGGGTTCTCAAATTTCCTAAATAAACAACTCAACTAATGCCGCGCGAAAAAAAAAAAATGAAATCTACTCGAAGTTTTACAGAGGCAGCACAGGTTTCGCGAAGAGACGTAGCTTATTCAGGGTTACGTCTATTTTCAAGGTGTTAACATTGGTGTCCTTCCTACCAGCCTCGATCTTCGTGCTTTTTTTACGCTAAATGTCATCGGCGCCCAATTTATGTGTATTGTCCTTATTTGTTTCACCCCGTCTCACTAGGGGCGCGCAGTCTATTTCACGATAATTTGGCGGACTGTAGAGGCTACTGCCCCCGCGACCCAATAAGAGCCTCGGAGCGAGGCAGGTGACATCAGTTCACGGGAGCGTGTGTGTCACTGCGCCAAGAAACCGGCTGTCGTCTGCTGGGCAGGAGTCGTCTGCTGTGAAACCAAGCAACTTCGGATGAACGTCCACCGCCGTAACAATGACCGTCCGCTTGAGTAACGAGCTCTTCGGGAACAGTTCATGAGACAGCCATACACTCAATTTACCCGCTAATCTGTGGCGGGTTGCTAAAGCCAGGGCGATGTTTGGAGCGGAAGCGGTCAATTACACAGCTGCGATCAAAAACGGCCACGGCGGTACTAGAAAAAATCGGGAGCGGATATGGAAGTGGCGTCACTTTTTTGGTTTAGATTTTGAAACTCATAAATTTGTTAATATTTATTCCTTATTTCTTATACGTTCTCCATAGAGACGGTATCAAAAACATCTAATTGCCTTAAAAAAAAAAAAAAAACTGGAACTATTTTTTGTCGCGGACGGTTCTGCAATGGCGGTAACGAGACCTCCGTGGCCTCGACGACCATGGAGTGTAATCACGTGATTTGCTTTTACGCTCTTATTGGGTCGTGGGTGCCGCAGCCTCCACAGTTCGCCAAGTTATCGTGAAACACTATTCGCGACTCCAACGACCTATAGGTGGTGGCGCGTCGGGCGCACTTCTGGTCTGGGGCTGTGGGCGGAAGCCGCCATGGGGCACGTGCATTCCTGTGTTACTTGGGAAGAAACTGGACAAAAACCTGCCTTCTCGTCAAAACGCCGCGACTGGGTTTTTACCAAAAGAGTCGGGAAAAATTTTAAGGCCATTTTTTATGCGTTTTCTGCCTGCTCGGTTCGTCTGAGAATGTGAACAGGGGCCGTTAAAAAGGAAAAACAGACGCCGTCGGACCACGATTGCTTAGGCGGAAAGCACTTTGGATTGAATCCACGGATACTTGTGGTCGTCAGATTTATTAGTTTTGTTCCAACATGAACGCGGGAAAACCGTCAGGTTGCACGGACCACCTGCGGACTACGTTCAGTGCGTCATCACGTTCAAACGGCCGCCTCATCGTTCGAGCTGCCGTCTGCTCTCTCAAACGTTTCTGCTTGTCGTCTGCTCATTCAAACGACAGCGGCTTGTAGACCAAACGTTGACCCGGTAATTGCGATAAGAAGTGCAGACCTCAAAAGACGTTTAAGTTTGAAAGTTGCTTCGGGTAAGTAGGCTCGGTGTAAACAGTAGATATAAGAGATGTTGATAATTGTTACCTGTGGCCATCACCGACTTGTTATGCCTGATTCACTCCGTTCGATTCTGCTTGCGATTTTCAGTATCGACGTCGACATCTCATCTACGGTTCAGGCTTTTGCAGCGCGAGCGACGTCATGACTGAAAATAGCGAGCAGAACCTCACCATGTGATTCAGGCTTTAGCGTCCATTCTGCGGCGTCCATGCGGAATGAATCGCCGCATGTTACATTATTTACGCCAAGTTTTGCGGTGTAACGAGCCTTGTTAGTCTCGCTGAGGCCGCTCAAGTTGTCAGACATTGCCAGGAAGACGTAGAATCAACAATTCCGACGCGAAAAAGGGCGACGGCGAGTTTCTTGCCCACGCCCCCATCGCGCATGCGCGGCGTCGGTAGCGTCCGCTAAGGGCGCTCCGGTTTGTTTTTAAACATGAGTTGGTGAATAGCGCTGTGTAAACCACGTGTGGAAGAAGGAAGAAAGCCGCTTTTGTACGAAGTTTGAGTGACGGGCTAATAATCTTCGAGGAGGAGAAACGCGATTTGGGTGTACATGTCTACGCTGTTTGGAGATTTGTGTTTCTCCTTTGTCCCCCTTGTTCCCCTTCTCCACGCATTATTTTCGTCATTCTTGTCCAGATCGCTTGTACCTTTGCGTTTATATACATTATCATCATAACCTTAAAAATGCAAGCCGTTCCTCTTTGTTGGTGCCAGACTGGTGGCAGCTGATCAAACCCGTTTGCTCTAGTGACTTCTAGCTTTAGGTTAACTCAGTTGGTAGACCGCTCCACTAAAAATGGAGAGGTCCCTGGTTGGATACCAGGACCAGGCGGATTTTTTCGCTCACGCACTAGTCACCTAACTGTGTTTGGAGATTTGTGTTCGTCTTTTGTCCCTCTTGTTCCCCTTCTCCAGGGATTACTTTTGTCATAAATGATGATCCGGGTAAAAGAGGAGTTCCTCTTTCCTTTCCTTTTCAAATGCTAGCGTCATACTATAACCTCCTATGGTTCTGCTTTATCGCCTTTGTGCCTTGGTAACATCGCGCGCAACTTGTGAATTAGAGTTGGAGAAGTGGTTTCCTTTACAAACTCGGATATTCTCTTAGAAATCATTTCACTAACTTTGGTATTTATTAGGAATTAAAACATTTCTACGGTATATCTTTCTCTTTTTTTTCTACCTGACGATTTTGCGTTACTTCGGATCACAATTTGAGCCATCGCTCAGCAGGAGAGAGATGCCCGACGACCGCTCCAAATCAAGAAAAATGTGCCCCATATATTTTTGCTTCCCAAATAAATAAAGAAGCGTACAAAAAAGAAGGAAGAAAGTCTCCTTCACTCCATTACGGATCAGCGGTAGCCCCACTTTCTTAAATTGCTCGAATAAATCTAAGATCTCCGTGTGCTTACAGCCTTCAGTCGTTATTAGCCAAGGAACCCCGGGCTCCGAATTGAATTTGAGCCGCTTTCGCCGGCTTTTCTCGTACCAAAATTTAAAAAAAAACGCAAACGTGTATACAGGATGGCGAAATTTTTCACGATAAAGGTACGAACAAATGACTCGACTCTCAGTGAATCTTGCGCGCGCATAAATAATAGGGAGGCAGACGAACCGCTGCAATACCGAGCGGCTTCGGCAATGCTGGTTGCGCACGCAGTTTCGAACGAACTATCCTTCCGACAGACACACGCACGCGCGCACTCACACGAAGAAAGATCATTTTCGTTTTGAGCCGGGAAATACTTCCAAAATGAAGCGGGAGAGAAGTTATCGATCCAAGCAATCTGGTTTCTCTCTATACGAACCTAGTCGCCACCACGCTGCGACGGATCTGATCTTTGGACTATAGGTGCGCTCCCGCTTGCTGGGACGGGTTTTCTTTTCATTGTCTTTCCGTGGAGGGGTTTCTCCATCGTATGGGTATTGATCGGAAGGCCCAAGACATTAACCGGGATTGTTTTAATGGAAAGTAGCGTGACTTGTTTCCGACTATTTTTTTTTTTTCATTTGGTTTTTAGTTAGGATTGCAGGAAGTTATTCTCGACGCGAAGATCTTGTTGCACTCACGCCTACCGAGACTAAGAAAGACAAAAATGGTATTGAATTTTTATTTTGGCTTTATTTTAGGGTTTTGGGGTTTGATATCAATATGTGCTCTTTGTACAAGGTCGTCTGCAACTTATGGTGTTCGTTTTTTGTTTTTTTTAATGTTCAAATGGTGTTGGTGTTGGGTTTAATTTGGATTGTGTGGCGGTGTTTGAAAGTCTGATATTTGTATCTTCATACCGCTATTTATCCTTCGTAAGTTTCACTTGTTTTAATTCCAAAAGAAGGCTTGTGCACTGATATCGTTTGTGACAATTTTTAACAATATTGTGACGAGGTTTATGATATTTATAAGAGTGCGGATAACGTCAACATGTTTTACTCACCCCAATGTTAAAGTTGACAACCCGGATATGCTCACATCAGCATATCTAGTAAAGAACATCTATTTGTAAGTTTCCTATGGGCACGTCACTTGGCTGTTGCCTTGCCAACACTTGTTTATTATTTGTCCAGTAGGAAATAACATACCAATAACCATTAAACATGGTGGTTCAAACCAGAGACTATGGTCGAAAAACGAAAAATATTCATAGAAAGAAAACAAGAGGACAGGCAACGTCCACTTTGTTCTTTCTCTTCTACTGAGGTTTTTTTGTTTATTGACCCCAGTGTCAGGTTTAAACAATGATGTTTAACTTACACCGGCTCACCTGCGCTTTAACCATTTTTTTTTCTCACTATACCAACCGTCTTATCTAAATAACCTTTCGAGTAAGATTAATTGAAGTCACATTTTTATGGAACCATAAAATACTTGATTACTCAACAGTATTAAAGAGGCACCGCCAAGAAGAAACAATAACAGACATGCACCTATATCACATTTATAGATCTTGCTTCTCTTGCTTGATGCTGTTTGTACTTGATTCTCAACAAACCCATTGAACGTCACCGAAACGTGTTCGATTACAATTGGGGTCCTGGTCACACTGTATTTCAGTTGATTGCTCGTTGATATTCACCAAAGGTAATTATACTGATATCCTTAAATGTGTCGTTACTATTATTGCTTTCGTCGGACATGTTTGCTCGGAACTGTCACGCCACATGTCACATGTGGAAATCTATTCCTCAGAAGTCGGCAAAAGTGTTTTCATTTTAACTAAACGCTTGTTCGTTACTCAGTTTTTTTTTTTTTGCACATTGAAAGCATCGTTGAAAATACCTTCTATTGTCAATAAAAAGGATCTGAATGATTTCTGATGGCACCGGTTATATTGTAACCTAGATATGTCCGAAAGTTTAATTACATTATTTGTACAATCACTTTATGAAACAGGTATTACCAGAATTATAAAGTTGTTCACACCAAGTTCTTAATTAATAATAACTACATTACTTGTGGGAATGAGTACCGAGCTCATAAAAATCAACTTTGTCTGTGCGTTGGCAAGCGAATTATGATCCAGTTTATTTTTAAAATACTTTTATTTATGTACTTGCGGGCTTCGCGTAGTTTTTGAGTGCATCATTAACTTTTACTGATAATCAAAGGATGGAACTCTAGGGGAAGATGTAGGTTGTTACTCTAGCAATTATATATATATATATACGGTTGTCTGAGCAACGGTTGATTGGTTCATCAAACGCTGGAAGTTTCGCCAACCTCTATGCTGCATTTCTTTGCTGTACCCAAGTTGATACCGTTTAATTTTGTCGCGGAGTTAAAATTTTCTGCACTTCCTTTATCGCAATGGCGTGTCGTTGCGATAAAGGAAGGACGAGAATCGTTATCAGATTTCTGAAATAAAATTTTGTTCTGCGGGTGTTTTTTTGTTTTCTTATTTATTGTAAATATCACAACAGAATACGTTGCTAAACTGACAGCACACTAAAATTTACGGAGACCCGGTCAAACTTTCAACATAGCACGAAACAAAAACAGCTTTTGTTTTTTTTAGCGTCCTATGCTTTTTCGATTTTCGGGTTTTGAGATGCTGTACACAGCGGGGCGAAGTTGGGGCGAGCGCGCGATGAAAAGTACATTTGTTTATTTTTTCTCTCGTTTTATTTTGCGTTTTTCCCGCGCGGTCAATATTTGGTTGCCGCAACACAAATGCAATGGCATGTGGAGAAGTGTGCCCTGATACCTATGGCACGACTGCGCGAGCTCATATCTGCAACATGCCACGCTTACCTAAATACGAGATCAAAACAAAAAAATGCGCGCGCTAAAATTATGCGTTAACGCTGTTCCTTTAAAATGTGGCACAGGACTCCGGATATGAAGTAACACAAAATATTCACTGGCCGCTATACCAGTGTGTGTTTTTCTCGAGTTTGTTTTGTCAGCCATCTTTCAAGACTCTTCTTCCGACGTGAAAGCTATTTCACTTGACAAACGATAGGTCACATCAACCATAAGACAGAGTTTCTGTGTATTGTTCCGATTACCCCAATAACGATACGATGCATACGCTAAGGCGCATACGGGAGTGTCGGGTTTCGTTATCGGAGTTATCGGAGCGATTTACGGATGTGTCTTGTTATTACCGACCCTATTAATATGAGTATCTCGCTACATAGACAACATATTCAGGGGCGAACTGGGGAAATACTCGTACTGTTGTCTCGTTATTATTGACAACTAATATTATGTACTTTTTGTGGGGTCACGAGGGTGTCCATCTAAACGAGAGAGCACTGTAATAGCGTCATATCAGACTAACATAACTTTACCTTTCATGGGGATACAAGCACCTTTATGAAGAAAAACAAAAAAAAAGAAACTTGGTGTCCAAAACGGATTTCATAAAAACAAATATACAAAACGAGGGATCACTGTCCCCTTCAGGCTAACTGTGCCACGTACGGGAGTGCGTTTCATTCCCATAAAGTGGGCGGGCCAACACGTGCCCCGTCTGCACCGTAGAGCTTTTCAAGGTATGCCTCTCCATGACCTAGTGTCGTTCTGATCGCAGACAGACTTCGGCGCAGCGTAATTTTCGGAAAGGCGTAACCGTAAGCCTATAAAACTCTGAACGCTACAACAGCAACAAGAAAATAAAGAGGAAGAAACCCAGTACCGCGACTCTTTGAACACCGTTGAAAGCGGTATAGGCCAAGGGACCGACTCGCTTGATAAATCGATTGTAATACCGGTCTGGTGGCGTTTATCTTGAATCGCAGTAGCTGCAGCGTAAAGAAAATGGGACCAACCACCGCGCCGACTTTTGTTGTTTGTTATTCTTTGGGACGCTTCGTTCTTTAAGCGGCTAATGTAGCGCGCGCACGCGCACTCCCTGAGGCAGCATTGGGAACAGTTTATCGTGACAAAAACGAAGTTGCAATAAAAAAAAAAAAAAAAAAACGTTGACGGTGTTTCTGTTTTTTTTTTTTTTTTTTTTCACTCGCAGTTGCGAAGTGGGCGAAGCAACAAAGAGACGGTCGGGGCACTGACTCTCGCGACCCCTAGCCTAAAATGGAGTGTGCCTTTCGCTACTTTCGGGTTTGTGTGTCGTATACAGCCGCCGGCAAAAACGAGACGCACGTGGAGTCGTCTGGAATTTCTGTGTTTCGGCTACGAAGTGGAGGATCTCCAGGTTGCGAAACCTTCGGGAGTTTTCTTTTTCAGTAGGGACTACAATAAAATTCCAAACTCTAAAAAAAAAAAAAATAATAATAATATCAATCTCTAGGCTTGAAAAAAAAAAGAAGTTGTGACATCACGGGGTTCTTGAATTTGAAATCGCCTTTAGGCACGCGAAAGCGCCCACTGCACCAGTGGTTGCTCAAGTTTTCTTCAAACTTCCGTTAGTTTGATTTGCTTTATATTCCTTGCTTAATGAGAACACAATGCGGCGGTCTGAAATTTGTTATCTTACTTTACGTAAATTTTGTTTTTCACACTGCACAGTTAGGATGTGTTGATGTACGTTACAGTTCTGCGACCGGCCCATTGCTATAGACCTTTTCTTTAACGGCGGCGCCATCTTGAGAATTGCGGCGCCGACGACGCCGTCTAGCGGTTTAGAAAACGAAATAACGGCTAGTTCTGGCAGCACAGCTATCTGGGTAGGCAACGGTGTGGGTATGGGGGGAACTTGGCTAGACTTGGCTATGGTGAGCTGCTATAACTTGGTTGGAGCTTGTCCGGTTGTATCCAGCTGGCTACTTACTCACAGGCCATCACCTTGCCTCCTCGAGAGAACGACGACGAAGACGGCGGGGTGTTTTGATTGAGTTTCCACAGCGAAGTGTATATGAGCAGTTTAACGTAGTCTATGCAGGTAAGCTCTCGGCGTTTGATAGCTCCATCTTGAGTGGTGGCATGTAGACTTTTGCATACCTTTCATATACCATGGGGCTTGCAGTGATAACCTAATTAAACCACCTGCACCGGGAATTAAAATCGGTCCTCTTGTCGTAGACGAAGTGGTCGTGAGCTTAAACGTGACGTTGAGTCTGATACGAATCTCTCGCGATTCAAGCTCGCAATCGACTGACTTCATAAATAAGGATTCTTGGGGAAAATGCGAAGCTCGATAACATTGCAGCCACACTCGCGCTGCAGCTTCTTGTGCTCATGGCACACTTTCTGCTATTGTTCTTATGCTTTTTAAAATATTTATCCATCCGACGACCACACAGTGGTAGCCAGACAACCGTAGATTTTCGGAAATTACAGCACGGTAAAAAGGAGCACTCGGAACTACCTCATGCACGACGTCCGTTTTTAAGCCTTTTCGCCCATACCCTTGGCGGTTGCATACCCTGTGTCAGCGGGCAATCCAAAAGTGCACCAGGTTGAGGGTACGTCAGTTACTGGCTGGTTTGAGGTTATGCGAAAAAGGTCTATAGTTGTCATAGAGTCGTCTCTTAGGCGCGTGCATTACGAACAATAATTGCGGAAATGATCGTTGTGTGTGTGTGCGCTTGTGTGTGTGTGTGCGCGCGCGCGCGTGTGTGTGTGGGTTTAAATATATCTTCGAAGTGATGAAATGCAACGCAAACGGCTGAATAACGTAGGATAATGCTGTTTCTCTTAACTTAAGCATGGTTTACTAAAGGTAGAAAATTCCATTCTTATGTTTGGTATTCAATGTCTAAGTATCGCTTATAAAAAAACAAGGCTTTGTTAGTGCCTCGACTAATAAATTAATTGAGCTTTATATAGTCCGGAACGTCCAAATCGGCTATCCAGCTACTGCACCATGTAAATCAAACTGGCGTTACCGTGTTGGACAGGTTGTTTCGCGTAACGTAAATTGACTATTCTCTACCGTACATATCACAGCAATATAAGGGCAGAAAACACGTACTCACAGCATATTACGATTTATTGTTGTTTAATTTAAACCATGCTTCTTTTATTCCTGTGGGAATCTTCCGTCGGCACGCTATTCCGAGGGTTTGTCATAAGGCAGCGTCATTTTTATTTTCAATCCGCTTCAAGCTTGTGCTGGACACTCAATCTAGAACTAGAAAGGAAATCTCTTTGTCTATTTTGTGCGTTCTCTTTTTTTCCCCGTGTAACTTGAACAAGTCCAGCTTCATCATATTTTAGTCGCTCGATCATCTCTCCTTTTTACTCATCACGCAATTGCGTTTTTTGTTTTATTTTTTGTTGTGTTTTTTTACGCCGATAGTTGTTATTGGCGCTAGGTTTCGCAGAAGATCCCGTGTGTGGCCTGCTAAATTTAACAGGAAAATTTCGCCGCTAAATTTATCGATAATGTATTGTCATGTTACGTCATTTGGTACTACTTCACGTCACGGTAACACGTCACAGCGTGGCCTTACGTGACGTCAAAGTGTGGCATGAACCCGTTCAGCTTAATTTAGCGGGTGGTAAGACCGCCAAATTTAAACACCGCAACTGTGTGCAGCAGTGCACAGCGTGTTTGATATTGCAGCCGTTCATTGTTTGTAGAACTTTTTGTATAACTGCGTTTCATTTTATTTATTTCATTTCATTTATCAATACTGTTAGCCCGTGTGGGATACTACAGAGGTAAAAATCACTACGTAAAAAACATAAACTTAAAAATAAATAAATATAAAACTAAACTGTTGCCCAATAAAAAACGCCAACATCATACCATGAATAATCAAAGCATGCTTCAAAATACAAAAATATAATAGAAGAAAACATAAAAAAAGTAACACATATCTAGCTATTCTTCTGGACACAAAAAGAAAATGTCAATGCCAAATCGCGATATGTAGTGGCCATCAAACAACATTTTCTATGGATTTTAGAAATTCACTGGGAGAGTTACATCACACAGCCTTATCGGGTAAAGCATTCCACTCTTTGATTGCTTTAGGGAAGGAACTGGATTCAAAACAGTCATTACAAACAGGGGGGGGGGGGGAGGGTTTGGATTTTCTGTTTTTATAATTTCTGTGTTCATTAGTGTTCAGCTGGCACCACCCAAGAATATGATTCAACTAGCTCAGCTCCAACAAGTATTAGGCTTTGAAATAAACATGGTTCGCCTTTGCGGATTTAAAAGTAGTCGTATTTATTAATTTTAACGTGATTATGAACAATGTAAAAATACATTTTAACCTATAAGGCTTGGTTCTCGATTAGAGTAATGGAAGGTTGGCCAATTCATATAATTTAGTAGCGGAGTCAATGCGGCGATATTAATTAAAGATGAAACGACTAAAGTTTTATAAGCAAGTATTTTTATTTGAGGGTTATAGCTAGCTAAGTTTCGCCTCAGGCACCACAATGTTTTGCTAGTCTTTTTGAAAACATTATGAATATAGGAATTCCATCGAAGGTCAGGAGTAAATGTTAAACCTAAGTATTCATATCCCTTGACCTTGTTAAGCCCGCTACCATCTATGCTTTAATCATATTCTAAAATATATATTTGTTTTTCCGATTTATTGACATAAAGACTGATTCTTTTCGGATTAAACACCATTTCCCATTGGTCACACCAGTTTTTTAAACTTTGTAGATTGTAATTTAGCTCGACCTGGTTATCCGGTGTTTCTATTTTATTGTAAATAATACAGTCGTCAGCGAATTGCAATATTGGTACTGAAATGACGTTGTGCAAATCATTAATATAAAATATATAAAAATAAAAATAAAAAGGGGCTTAAGTACTGAACTCCAGGTTACCTGGGGTACACCTGAAGCCACCTGTAAAAGGCTACATCCACGCAAGCTAACTTTCACATACTGTTCGCCAATGGAAAGGTAAGACGAAAACCATTGCGTGACGATTAGATTTCTAAAAATTGATTTTATTTTTAGTATCAGTTTTGAATGCGCCACCTTATCAAACGCCTTCGCAAAGTCTAAAAACACTATATCAGACTGAGTTTGACCACGGAAATTTATAGTCTGTGAGAGATTGCGAACTCTTTCGATCAGCTGGGTTGTTTTGGAAAGCTCTCTGCGGAAGCCTTGTGGAGATCGGAAGAGCAGCTAAAAAATTTCAAGATAACACATTAGGTGTTTAGACCTTATATGTTCGAGTAACTTAGAGCACGTGCATGTGAGTGAAATGGGGCGATAATTACTGTCGTGTCACATTTGTAAACCGGTACGATTTTCGCACGTTTCTATATGCGCTTGGAAAATAACCATTTTTGAATGGTGATTGGAAAATCAAGGTACGATGTTTGGATGCCCACTCAGCGTACCTTCTTTAAAAATTCATTAGGACCTCCACTAGGCTCCGGGCTATTTTTATATCGATGTTAAGTAAATTGATATTGCTATTGTGAATTGCTCGTGAATCGGAATGTTCTTGATAGGAGGATTATTCGAAAAAGTACTGAAACTTGGCAACGTTCCATCATCGCAAGTAAAGACAGAAGAAAAGAAAGAATTGAAATGGTCAACGCTATCTTGATTGGTAGCGCGTCACAGCGTGATTTGGTTTATGGCCAAAACTAACCGGGCGCCTCGCAGATAAATGTTTTAAGCATTATATTATAACATTTCTCCTTAGATTCCATCACAAACCGCTACAGTTCCTGACTCATGTGACGAATACAGTCCTTATTTTTAGTTTGTGATTTTCTCTCAAGATTTCGTATGGCATGAAGTATTTCTCGAGCAACTCGGGGATTTGGGTCTTTAGCTTTTAGAGCGCAGCTCTAAGGCGCCCGTTTCCGGCTTGAGCGGCGTCGGCGTCGCCGTCGGCGTAACCACGCGGTGCATGATGGCTAAATTTCCCCGCGAAATTTAGCGGAAAATTTTCCCCGCTAAATTTAGCGAAAAATTTTCCCCGCTAACTCTAGCGGAAACTTTTCCCCGCTAAATCTAGCGGAAAATTTTCCCCGCGAAATTTAGCGGAAAATTTTTCCCGCTGAATTTAGCGGAAAATTTTCTCCGCCCCTCTCCCCCCTCGAGGTCACGTGACCCCCAGGCCACGTGCCCCCCCCCCCCTAGGTCACGTGACCCCCTTGGTCACGTGACCCCCCCCCCTTGCCTTCCCCTCCTCCTCAAGAGCTGCGCTCTAATTCAGCGTTACAGGGAGTTGTAAACGGCTTTCATTCTTTACTGCATCTTGTGATATATCGTTCAGTACACCGCATAGTAATGTATGAAAAGAACTCACAAAGCGCGTCAGTGCTGGCGTTTGATTGATAAAGAAACAGAAAATCATCGAACGACTGTTCCAGACAATCTAGAACGCTTACGTCTTCAGCGGCCCTAAAATTCAAAACAGTCTTTTGAGCATGATCGCGATAGGTACACGGGCTCATATTCAATGACATGTATATCCGTTTATGGTGAAATAGACCCTCTCCAGTTTCTTAAAAAAAATATATTTGCTCGAAAATAAAGTTTAGGTCTAAATTCGATGACATTGTTGTACATATTCTTCTGGAATTTGTTATGACCTCTGTTAAATTCTAGCAAAAAGCGAGTTCTAATATTCGTTCGTAATTAGCTGCTTTAAGTGTTTCAGGAGATTGTGTAACCTAGTCAATTTCTGGTAAACAAAAATCCCCTAATAAGTTTATATTGTCTTCGTGAATAAAATTTAGATCCATATAATTTCTTGGTTTATCTAGAACATCAACCGACGTGTGGGGAGGTCGATATATGGCTCTAATTGGGACTGTACGGCTATCAACTTAATCTTAATCCACAACGCTTCAACATCACTCACATCACTAAGGATAGAAATTACCAGATTTTTTTTAAAACCAAAATTGCAACACCGCGACCCCTCACTCTTCGGTCTTTCCGCATTATTTATAACTTGGCGGCGTGACCTCAGACTCTAAAATATCCTTATGAAGCCAGGTTTCTGTAATTACAATAATATCAGGTTCGTACTCTAAGATGGTACTCTTAAATTCCACTGTCTTCTTCAAAATACTTCTGACGTTTATATTTATAATTTTAAACAAAATGGGATTTCTTTGTTTCAGTCACTCATCATCGGCTCCCGGGGGTACATAACATGTATACTTCTCATTTGAAATTTGTCCAAAGCATACGAAACATTATTGAGCCTTATGTTATCAAATACCAATTTGACCTTGGCACGTTTTCGCCTCTCTGCTGGGGTAGAGTTCCATATATTTTTTTTTCTTATTTCTACAACTCTAGTAGAAAAGTCTTCGTTAATGTTGATTTGTGTACATTTAAGCTTAAACCAGTTCCTCCAAATAGTCATATTTTCTCTCAAGCCCGCAACCTCCGGTATAACAAGATGATCCCGACCCGCCGTCTTTTTCCTTAGTCTATGTATTATTTCAATATAACTTAATTTCTGATTCAGTATATCACCAAATACTCTATCATCTACTTTGCCCGTAAGTGCATCTTCGTTTTCGGTCCTCTGTTCATTTATGCCCCTTACATTGAGGTTGTTTCGTCTGGAACGGTTTTCCAGTTCATGAACTCGTAGCAAGGGCACTAATTTCAGCATCCAAACCACTCACGAAACTTTCAAGCTTAGCAAGCCTGTTCTGATTTTCATCCAAACTTTGCGAACAAGGACACGGAGCAGGTTTGCACAGATGACCTGAAACACCAAAGAATGAAACACATAGGGACGGACGCACACAGACAGGACAGTTCTTTGAATTAGCACCCAACGTTCCTTGTCATCGCGGGTTTTCTTCTTTGTTTTTAAAGTAGGGTTAGAGAAGCGCTGACCCATTGAGGAGGCATCATAAACGTCGGGTGCTAATTGGAAGAACTGTCTTGTCTGTGTGTGTCCGTCCCTAAGTGTTTTATTTTTTCGTGTTTCAAGTCATCCAAACTTTGTAGCCTGTTTTCAATGGCATCAAGTCTGTTTTGAGTTTGAAGCACAGTTGCTTCAAAAGAGGCCTGTTCCTCTCGAACTGAAGTTATTTTCGAGAGAATCTTTCTTTGGGTTAAAAGTAGTTGAATAAATATTTCTTGCGTAATCGGCCCAGGGTTTCCCTCGACATCTCCGGATTGCATGAGTAACAGGCTCGCTAATGAAAAACAGTCATGAACGCAATTAAGGATTGCATGTGGACACGGCAGCACAGTCAAGCAGAAACAATTACCGCAAAAGACACATTTTCAGTTATCAAAGTGCACGAGTAGAGGTGTGTTAGGCGACATAGTCACGGCTGGGTTGCCGTGTCCACTGCAGCTGGAAGGCAATGGCGTTCTTCATTTAGAACAGCAGTGGCGCTGCCTCGTGGTAGTCCTCTGACGTCATCGTGGCCATAGAAGCTGCGCTGAAGGGCTTGCCCAGGTGGAGCAGTTGAGGATCGTTGTTGTCAGCACGATGTGGACGATTTTCGTGGGCTCCAGATAAGATGCATACTCTGCCCGTCGCGATGAGCAGGCACCCAGATAGGGTCTGTACGAGTGGGGATGTGTTAGGCTATATAGTCACGGTAACCCAGAAGGCACTCAGATGGAACTTGCAAGAGTAGAGATGTGTTAGGCGACATAATCACGGCTGAGTTGACGTGACTAGGACACGGTAGTCCAACATAAAAGATGGACAGTTTAACAACACACTAGATCGTTATATGCGCGCATTACGTTCAATGATGGCTGCTCTCTGTGTGTAATTTGCAGAACGACACAGGATCCTCGTATACTCTAGTAGGCGCGTTCATTAATCAAGACAAATCCCAGTGCCACCGTGCACCAGCGACCGCCGGTTGATTGCGCAGTTTCCGCGCTGGAACTCAATTCCTCGGAGACTTCAAGCCGCAATTCTTTTTATTCCCATGTAACGATGCAGTGCCAGTTCCCCTGCTCGCTTGCCAGCTCCTCGACGCTGCCGCGCACCCTAACACTGCAGTTCCGTCGGGGTTCATTATTTGGGGGTTTTACGAATTGCTCCGGCAGTCGCATGTGACGCAGCGCACATTATGCTGTCTGGAAAACGCTACATCTCTAATTCGGTTATACGTCTATGCTGAAAGTGAAAAAAAAAAAGCGCAGACTAGCTAGGTGAATTAACTCCATAATGAAAAAAAAAAAAGACAAATATGCACACCGTGTGTACTTCTCCGTGTGTTTTTTTCTTCTTTTTTTTAGCTGTCACAGTTTCAGTTTTTTCATTATGGAGATACGTTTCTAGCGGTGACGCACTTCCTACTTTTGTGCCCTTGTTTCCGAGGTCCCGCAACCGCATTTGTTTAAGGCAAACGTGACAGCTCAAGGATGGTGGGATAAAGGCTGTGTTTTGGGCATGTCAGCGATTCGTCTGTAGTACCATTAAGCTCCTTTCCGATGAAGTTTATTATGTTTACTTTCTTGTAGTAGGGGGTATTAGACTAAGGAACTTCTATGACTGAGTCGCTCCGATTCCAATGAAAGGCTCTGAAGCGACAGATCTGAAAAAAAAAAAAAAAGTAACCAAGCTATCCGATTTTTTTTTTTTGTGTATGACGATTTTTTTTGGCATAATTGTGTTGACAGCTCTTTTTAAAATCTCAAGTGTCCTGATAATCGAACGCTGGATGTTTTAAAAATGTCGTTGCAAATTTAAGCAATCACAAAAATAAAGAAATCACTCTAGAAGTTACATTTGAGATTAAAACAAATTTATATAGATCTTAATTAAAAGTTTTCTTCTGTCGGAGTATTAATAAAAACAATCAATGAGTGTGCCATTGGTTGCACGTAAAACGGCCAGGCGATACTCCTGGGCCGGCTTACTACTAGAAGAGCGTCTCAGCTGGGACTGGGTGAAAGAAAGCACTGCAAAGGCTGGGGCGCGCGAGCGTCTTCAGACGCGGTTTGAGTTCCGCTTAGCTCGTGCCCTGGCTTTGGCAGTGCGTTCTGTCACCTACTTTCGCCCAGTCTCAGCTGAGCCGCTGTTTCTAGCAAGCCGGGCCCGCTCCTCGCGTGCACGGTGCAGTGTAGTTGCCTTCATTTGGGAAATAGCAGCCAGGACCCTCCTTTTTAAAGACTTCCACTGTGGGGCCTGGAACGGGTCTCCGACTGGTGCATTTACCGCGTCCAGAAAAGCGGTCTCTCGATTTTCACCTGATGATCGGCGATCAAAAAAGAAAAAGTGATTAATCATGGTAGAAAAAAAAAAGTGGCATCAATTCACTTGACACTATCAACTCTCGAGTAAATGGTACCAATTGCGCAAACACAGAAAAGTCAACAATCAACAAGAAAGAAAAACAAATAACCGGCAACAATAATAACCTAATATACCTTCTGCAGTCACCGCGAAAAAAGGTGTTCTATCATTTCTGCAAATGATGACGTTGTGGCTGCATTTGTAACACTTTCAGGCAAACTATTCCAGTCATTGATTGTTCGCGTGAAAAAAGCTATTTTTTAGACAGTCAGTCATACAGAAAGGGACCACAATAGTTTTCGAGTGCTTCTTTCGCGTGTGCCTGCTTGAGTTGTACTCCATGTACTTTTCGAATGACATGCGCGAAGAGTTGTGCACGATAGTATAAAGAAGCTTAAGACGATTTATCTTGCGACGGGTTTCAAGACGAGGCACTTTTGATAAGTTGTATAATTTTGTAATTGAACTCTTTCTTCTGTATTCGTTGTACACAAATCAAAGTGCATTCTTCTGAACTCCCTCAATTCGGTCTACGCACGGTAACGGCCCAATTTGGTATGTTTTGGTTGTGGAGCTTCGTATCCTGGTAGTTTGAGTGCTTCCGTACGGGAAGTCTTGGTAATTCACGTGTTTGGCACCGAAAGGCGGGGCTTGCGGAGAGTACCGTAAGTGCAGTTGATTTTATGTTAATATAGTTTGTAAAAGAAAACAGAAACAAAAAAAATATTTTTTTAGCAAAATAATATATAGTGTGTTCTTGTTAACCCAGATGGCAAAGAAGCAAATGGTGCCTTCGTGAAACGAAATTCAACATTACTGATTCGAAAATTTGCGTATGGTCGGTTAAAAACTGGAAATACGCTGAAACTTTCTTATATTGTTCCCTTTTGGGTTGAAAGAAGTGCTGTAGGTTTCGGCTGGAGCGGAACTCTGCTCTACCGAATAGAGGTATAGTGGCAATAGAGAGTTTTAGTAGATCGTTACGATGACGCCGATAAGGACACCCGAAACTTCGTCGTCGCCGCCATTGCGCATGCATCGTGTCGTTATCGGGTATCGTATCGGGGGCATCGGAGCTATCGGAACGATATACTAAAACTCTCTAGTGTAAGACCCATGGACATTATAAAAAATATCGAAGGAGTTGGTCCCATCTAGCAGTTTGTATTATTTCCTTAATGTCATTGGCCAGCTCTCCGCACTCTGCTCAGTGTTCGTACACTTCGTAAATTTCGTATCTTGAGCAGAGGTGCACTGATCATGCACTAAATTGAATAGCCTTCCACTATACCTAGCGTTCACCGTGCAAACACAAGCCAGACATTGCCGTCTCTCATTGAACTGCCGAAGTCAGTGTCATTAAATCCTAAATAATATTAACAGACATTTACATTTGCGTTGTACAGTGGCGTCGACGTGTCTTCCCGTTTCCGCGCTCCCCTGAAGAACCAGATAAGCTGGGCAAGAATGCTACGAGTAAAGATCCCGTCTTAAATTCTCTGTTTGTGCATCGACGACAATACGGCAGTATAAAGTGAACACAGCGACTCCAGAAATGGATGACCAACATATAACCTTTTCCTTGATGGAAAAGCTGGCGTCCGTCGTCTGTCCCGTTCCAATTAACCTCCGAAGAGACGCTCCCTGGCTGTCGGTGACGCCAGCTCTCAAATGAAACGCTTCATTCTCCGTTGTATTGTCTGATTTTTTACCAGTGGGATCTGCGCACAAAACAAGGACCCACAGCAAAGGGAGGGGACTATGGGCAGGGAAGACAGTTGTAACTATACTCTCTCACCGTACGATGAAGCCCACAGGACGCCACGAGCCTTCGAAGCCAACTCAATGCTGTGCGAGTGTCATCCGGCTCTCCGGAAAAGCGCGGCAACGTGCGGGGCTTGTCGTCACATGACACGTTAGCAGCGCTTGATTGGCTGGGATTGCTCGTAGGTTCCGCTGCGGTACATCGTAAGATAAGACGAAGTATATACCGCGTTACGCCTTAGCATGGACCAGACTGAGGGCACTCGCACACGCGTACCCGTCGAGAAAAGAACCGCATTGTCGTGACCCCTTTTTCAAACGCGTGATTGGTTCTGCAGGCCTGAGATGGCAGTGACAGAACGCTGTTTCGAAGTTTGATTGGTCCCCCGTTGTGAAATAATTCGGTGACTAGCCACGTACGCGACACATGAATGGACAGCTGGATTGTGAGCCCTCGATGCGGTCCATCTCTAAGGTGAAACGGAGCTGGAGCTTCGTTCTTGGCGCCACGGCATCTCTGTCGGCTCCCGAAAGAGAAGATGAATTCGTCCTCTCCAACCGACACGCCGACACAAAAGCAGTGGCTCTGATGAGCTCTCCCCAGTAGCCATGATCGAGGGGCGCTGCGCAGAGTTAGCGAGATAAAGAGTTTGAATAGATGCTTCTTCCTTTCCGTCCGACGCTGGACGAGAATAGACGAGAACTCTCGGCGAGCGAGCGCGAACCCCGTGAAAGGACCCGCGGTTTCCGCCTTTCCGTGTGATTCAGGTTTAAGGTGTATTAGGGAAGCGGGTGAAAAGGGGAACGAAAGGGAGCAATGTAACGCGTGGAAAAAAATCCCCGAACAAAATACAAGCTCCGCGAGCTCTTAAGATAAATTATTGGAGCGTTTTGAAGTTTAGTTGTCCGGGTTACAAAAAAAAAAAAAAAAAAAAAAAACGAGTTAAAAATGAACAATGAACTTTGAATACAAAGCTGAAAACCTTGAAACTGTTCGTTTATTGATCCGGTGAACTTTCCTTTGTGGTGTTTTTTGTGCTTTCCGTTAATATCAAACTCCCGAATTCCAAAATATTTGCTCAATAACGGTCGTGTCAAAATACAATATAATTGTTTTAATTATTTAAAAAAAGCCTGTTGAACTTTTACTTTTAATTATTCGATTTGTTGTTGCTATGACAAGGCAACAACGCATACGAACACCGTCACCGGGGCAGTACTGGCTACGGCGACGGCGACGGCTGCACAAATCCCAACCTCGAGTTCCTTTAATATACATCCTAAATTTAAAAAAAAAGAAGAAGAAAAAACAGCATAATAACCATATAAAGTATTTAACGACGTCAGAGAAGCAGCTAAAGTTTCCAGGTAAATGGCATTGAATTCGGAATGCTGTGAAATCGGAATGCAACGAACGGCATTGAAGAAAGACGACATCACCGAGTGGAAAGGCATTTCCATCGGCTCGCTCGCCGAGCTTTTCCTTTACCTAACACCGTACGTGATCAAATAATCTGAACAGTTTTCCCTCTTGTTCCCTCCCGAAACTGCGGGTAGCTTTGCGCCACGCCGCATAAATAAAACGAGTTGTGGGAGTCCTTAGCCTTGTCCCTCCCAATGGAGTCGCAGCAATCGCGGGAAGCAGCAGCAGAAAGCAAAGGACATGGCCCACTGATCAGATAGTGAAACGAGCCTGTGGGCTTCGGCTTTCAGGCTGCGATTGGTTGGGTGCCAACGACATTCTCTTTGTAGAAACCTGTTCCAGCGGCCCATGAGGCACGCCGAGCGTTCCTTGGAAGAGGCAGACCTCGATCAATTCGTAGCCGCAAGTCGGCGCCCACGTCATTTGTTGGCTTCCCGCTCCCCCGCCGAAGGCTTTCTCGATTTTGAGCCGATGTCGTTCTGCTTGACTCGTTAGCGTGGTGGCGGACATCCACCCACGCATGTCAGTATAGCGTTAGTTTACAGGTATATGCTTGGAATATAGTTACTAAGATGTATTTCTCTGTGCTTCTCATCTCGGTGGTATTATTAGATATAGAGGCATAGTCATTGGCCGTGGAGCGTTAATAAGATGCTCTCTGCTCACCACGCCCTGCATTTCTTAATATGTCGGTGTACTATACCTGAGAACGAGAAATTATCGTTCTTATTTAGCTGCGACTATGTGCATGCCGCCTCGGTGAGATGAGCCAACTATGCGGATGAAATGAATATGGGCTATTGTTCATGTGGCGCTTTTTGATTTTTGTTTTTCCAAAGCACCGTTTGCCGGTGTTTGGGGTGTCTTTATCGTATACTGAAGCTTTAGCCTCCGTCTCTCTGCTGCATTGTAATATTGTATGACACACCGGTACGACTGCGGTTGTACGCACTGAGAGCTAGAGAAGGCTGGGACGTGGCTTATTATACACATGCACCTTACTTCGTGATTCGTTCTTCGGGCATCTTATCGACTAATGGTGCGATCTGAATGGCTGCGTAGCAATAATAGGATTCTCAGGATTCGCCACACCCTACGTTTCTTAGGCCTGCCAGCGACTATAGCTGCATTAGATTCAGCGAGCCTATAGTCTTCGCGAAATACCGTTCGCTCACTACCCCCGCATTAATTAAGACTTCGAATCTACTCTTTCGCGTTGTTTCGATTTGAACCCGGGTCGTTGCTCGCTAGCCCCGTGGCATTGTATCGCTGCAGTAGCCCCTGCGCGCCTCCGTTGTTGTGTTTTCGTTTGAGCGAGACTCGATTGCGACAGCGATCTGTCATAGCTGGGCGCAGTCGATTACTCCGTCAAGTAAGTGGGTCGTCGGACGCCGCCCCGAGGTTGCAGAGAGCCCGGTTGTCTTGTCCCGTCATCCATTATCCGGCTTTGCGGGGTCACCAATCGTCCAGGCTTCCGGTGTAGGGAGACGCTGGGAGGAGGTCCCCCGACAAACCCTGGCGACTCACCCTGTGCCTCCTTCGATTTCCGATATATACAGTGGGACGCACTCTCGCGCGACCCGGAATGTTTCCGGCCGTCCCTCACGACCTTTTCCTCGGGTAATTGAGGTGCTTAGATAATACCGGCTGCTGCGTAATTGTTGCGACCGACCGCCGGACTCCCCCGCCACACGCTCGCGCAGTCGAGTCGCTATCGGCGGGAGAGTTTTCCGCGTGGCCCTAATGTGCTTAGGAGAACTCCGGCGTACAGAGAAATGGGCATATGCTGCCCCCTTCGCAGTCAGTGCGATCGATAATGACTCGAGAAGGCGACTCGGTTTACGGGAATCGCCAGTTTTATAGCGTCTTGTTCGAATGATAAGCACGTCGACGACATTGGCGATGCACTGTTCTGCCAGGGTTGCTCGATGATACGTGTGTGCAGTTGGAGTCGTTAAAATGTAGCGGAGATGGTCCATTCATATGTTACTGTAGCAGTCCATATCGGTACTTTAATTAGGCGCACACATAAAAATATCGAGTTTCGAAACACCGTTTTTTTTTCTGTTTTTTTTTTTTCTCCTGCCCTATGAGTCTCGTTAAACAACCGTTATCGAGCTTGCCTCAGGCGCGAGCGCAACGGGCGTGAAGATATCGTGCCGCAAAAGTTTCTGAACGGGTATTTCAAAATACGCCGAGACTCGGACTGAAATTGGTCGCTTTATCCTAAAACCGAGCAGCGGGGGGAGAATTGAGTCATCCTATAGTAGTGGGAATAGTTCCGGAAAAGTGAAGTTGATATATATTCCGTTGGCGGGGCTCCAATTCATAAGGCTCGCAGCGTGCGCTCCCGAAATCGCCCTACGGTCGTGCAAGTCGTGTTTCGAAACGCGCCGGAGGACGTTGACGAATGTTTTCGGAAAGAAAGAGAACGTTCGCGTGCAGGAATGCATCCACACCAGTGCATACCCTCGGGGAAAATAAAAAAAAAAATAAAATAAAAATAAAACTGACAAAAAACAGACAACGGGACATTGTTGGACGTTTTGATGGGGGAGACTGCAGGGGCATTATAAATATCCGAAGGCCCGGAATGTCCCGATGCAAACCATCCAGGCATCCTTCGCTGAGCATGCATCTGACGTACACACTGCAAGAAGAGACACCGAGTCAGTCAACCAACCACCCAGACTGAGCCTACACTCCCTGCGCCATTTCTCTGCCTGCTCGCATAAGAGACAAGAGATCAGGAAAAAAGAAAAATACGAAAAGGTCGGATTGTCGTGTCGTAATACGAGCCGCGACGGAATGTAGGGCGACGGACGCCAAAACGCGAGCATCAGGGAGGACAAACACAAGAACCTCCGCTGCCAGAGGGCTGCTTGCTGCGGCAAAAAGAGCCGCTGACGTCGAAGGAAGCCAGGTCCATTTCGGCCTCTTCCTCGTGGAACAAGAGCAGCGTGCATGGCTGCAACAGCGACGGCCGTCTCGGTGGCAGCGGGAGTAGGAAAGGATGTGGGTCGACGACGGTCGCCCTTCCAGCGGCTCCTCTTTTGCCTTTCTCTCTCGGCGAAGGCGTGCTCTGTAATCGCGTTCATCGTCCATTGTTCGCCGGGAAGCCTTTGAATGGGCCCCGGCAATCGGTTCCGGGAGGATACGGACGGCCACGGCAGGGTATACACCCCGCGCCGAGGGAGGCGAGGGTGGCCGCTGCTTCCTTGCGATGTACTTGCTGGCCCGAGGAGTCTGGCCACGGTGTCTTCTAGGACTCCTGCCAACTTGATTTGTGACCGCGGGCTCGGAGAACGGTCGGCGGGCGTCTTCCGAGGCGTGTGTCTGGATTGGCCGCCATACTCACTGGCTCGACCTTGCGGCGATGATGCGCTTGTCCTTGCGTTCGTCTGTGTCCTTCTGGTTGGCAAGATCCTCGCAAAAAGCAAAGAAGGCGGCGGTGTTTGTTCTCTGATCTTTCGATTAATGAGAAGATCGTTGTGCTTCGATCTGTAGCCAACGGTTCGCTCAGTGTTTATGTTTTCGCGAAATGCCATTTCTGATTATGGAGGACGCACGGAATTTCCGGAATTGTTTTGTATCTGCCAGCCGATTGGTAATTGCATGTCGAGCTTCATAGTGAATAGTTTGCAGAGAACGGTCCATCCTGCGAACGCTTCCTTGCGGTATTGTTTCTGCAGACAAGAACAAAATTTGAGGTCTTGTCTTTTATTTGGTGGATGTCATGCGACAGACCAGTGTCTTGAAACAGGCTTCATCATCCCCCAGTCCACTCCAGTACATTACCCAGTATTATGTTGATTGAAGCTCTATCTCTACCAAGAATGCTGCTGTCATATCTTCTAAGCTAGGCTCTTTGCTTCCTTCACAAAGTCGAGGTGAATAAAATATACCAGAGCAGTCGCTTCGCTTTCTCATTACATTCCAAACAAGAAGAACGCAGGGAGGAAAATGCCTCTTCTCGGAATTCCTTCGCGGTAAAGCGATAGAGAAATTTCAAGGTCATCTTAGGCCAGAACTATAGTTGTCCGTAAAGATTACTAATGTCTTGCCTTTACAAAAACGCAGAATCTTGTACAACAAAAAATCTCCTGTGTAAAAAAAAAAATAAAAAAATAGCACCAGCATTGCTATCATACTTTCAGTGATCATACAAAGCAAAACTATAGAAAAAGATTTCTTCAAAAGGCTTGAATCGGATGTACGTGTATTTTTCTATTTTTGTATGAAAATATATCTTGCTGCAATCTATCCTTAAGGTATTTCAAGAATCGTTAGGTCGACGTAGGCTCGAAACTGTCATATCTCGCAAGGTTATTTTGGTATATTAATTGCTGCAAAGCTACTTCATACGATTTATACTTCATTTCCTGTTAGCGTTGGTAACTTTCCTATAACATATTATATAATGATTTCATACTAACGTAATAGTCAATCTGATTCGGAACTAAGTTTTCTTTCGGGTCATGCTCGCTTGATTTATCATGTGTACTGCATATGGTCGTGGAGAGTCTGAAGTTGAATCGCACTTGCTCTCACTCATGAAAGCTTTCGTTTTCTACAGCAAACGACAACAGTAGGAGGCCGAAAGAAGTCGGAACATTCTTCATCAATAATAGAAACAGATTTGTTCCTCTCCGCGACATCAAAGGACAGGTGGGCAGCTCCAGGCTTTTCGTTCTCGTTTTGTTTCTATCGCTTCGTCTTTCGAAAAAGATAAAATCGCAATAAAGGCATTGACGGTTTAGTTCCTGATCGCCCAAAATAGAAGCACCTCCAGAGGGACGCGCACAATACTCGGAACGGATACAGTGAACAAAAACTTGAAACAGATCGAGCCCACGCGGAGTGTTTCAAAGTGACCTCACAGTAAGTTGTGCCCTAAGTTGTTATATATATTTATAGAACGCTCTCAGGGCCTTAATGACGGAAACGGAAGCTCGGAAGAGAATGAAGAATACGATACGAGTAATACAAAGATACAACACTTTTTTTTTTTTCTAGTGTTGACTTTGAGGTTTTTTGTGAGGCGTCGGAAGTCTGGAGGTTCGTCATTACAAGCGCGGGAGCCGCCGGCATCGCCAGCGTGCAATTACGGAAATAGCGGAGAAACCCGATCGTGTCCGCCGCCGGGTTTGGGTCCAGCAGGGCGCCGCTGCTCAAAGACACGCTCCTCGTTATCCCGGCAGTCACAGGGTACCCGACGATCGAACAAAGAGCCCCTGGTGGTGTGCGCTGACTGTGTTTCATTTTTGAAGGGAGACGTACGAACCGAACAGCTCGTGTGGAGGTTAACGCACGAGCTGTTCGGTTAGCACTTAAATGGAGTTGGTGTGGGTCGTTCGTGTGGCGCCTATTTCAATTTGCCGACGGGATTCGTTCGGAAGTGGCGCAGGGAGGAAGGAGATGGCCGTTTGATACGCGGTATCTAAGAGGAAAGGGAGGTGTTAAAGGCTGCTACGGGATAAAGTATTGAAATCGTTTGAGGAAATATTCGGTGTGTTCCTGAAGTCTAGGTGCTGGCCTCGCAACACGATGTATAATACGCATTCTCTTTACGATTTTGTATAAATAACTTCTCTACATTTTTATAGTTTTCCTCGTCTGCGAAAAATTGACACTGCAAATGTACGGCAAAATAAAAAAAAAAAAAAGTGCCGGGATTTTGACAGAACGAACAGATTTCATGTTTCGCGATGGAACCAGAACATAAATAAGTTAGACGGCTCCCGTATATGTGGAGGAAAGTAGCCCAAATTTACCAAGGTTGTCCTCATTGATTGATTGTATAAAAATACGTTCCTGATTGAAACAATTAATCAATTAATTAGGGCAACTTCCCCAAAATTCGGCTTACCTCCTCCACGCACACACAAGGTTTTCTTTAGTTGCAAATTCCATGGTTTGCACTGGTCTTATGAAATAAAAAGAGTAATATTGTGTGTAAGCGGACGCAATTAAATGCCACAAATTAGTTTCGTCCCCTTGTGTGTTTCTTTCGTTTTAAGTCAGCTTACCTCATCATCACCAAAATATAAACGTGAACCTACTTTGCGCAGCACTACTCTTTTCTGCAAAAGCATCTGTCGCACCGTGATTGCCTCAACTGTGCGTGCATTGCAGTCCTGTACGTAGATTAATACAAAAAAAAATGCAGCACCTTTTTTTTTTTTCCGGTGAGCACGGCAACATTCCCCTCCATTCCTCAAATTCCTCCTTCTTACAACTTGCAAAAAAGAAAAAGAAAACGCTCGAGCAGTTGCATGTCAAAACACAAAACGGCTGAAACACTTTTTTTTTTTCTTTCAAGGCCGCATATATCTTTACTAAATGGCTCAAGAAATAGCCGTCTTTGTCATGTTTCACTTGCTTCCCTTCGGTGACGGCTGCAGCACGAGAAGCATAAGCTCCGACGTTTATTTAGTTTTAGTTTTATTTTTTTTTTCCTAAACGGAGAGAGATAGCACGTGCTCAAAATTCAGAGCACGCGCGAAACGCCTCAGAGCGAGGCAGAAGCAGCCCTAGAGGTTGGGGAAAAGACCGTTGCTTTGCCGGACGTGACGGCAAAAATGCCGCACTACCCCGTTCACCCACTAGCTGACAGCTCGGCGGAACCTACGCGCTCGGAGGGCCAATCAGCCGTCTCCCTTTCATGACCCGACTCCGCTCTCTGCGCCTGGGTACGGGTGGGAGCGTGATCACGTGGCCAAAGATAGACACATGACTGGTCCGACGTGCACGTAAGTTCCGCCGCACTGTGAGCTCAGGGGTGAACGGAGCATAGGGGCAAGCGGTCGGGCGAAAATCCGGAGCTCGCATCTGCCGCTGGTACACATTTAGAGGGGGACGAGTTGCTCGAAGGAGGTCGTCACGTTTTCTTTTCTTTCCTCATTACGCGCTCACGCATGGGGAGCCTCGAGGCGATCGGACGACGTAAGCCTTGTCAGAAGCATATCGTGGCGCCTGTATCATTCCCAACAGGCGTTCCCTTGCTGTCGCTGGGAGCCCGCAATACTTGGGCCCCGTTTCCATAGCGCGGGAGGTTTCATACGCGTGCGGAAAGTATTCAGATATCGGTTTTGAGCATCTTCCCCCGGTTGACAAATTTAAGCTTATACGGTGTCTGTCTTGGCGTTTAGGCGGAAAAAGAAGCGCTTGTTTTTTTTCTGTTTTGGCAGTTTTGTTTGCGTTATATTTATGTGACAAACGAACGAGGTTATTTGGAATCAACGTGAAAAAAAATAAAAATGATCGAGGTTAAATCGTGAATATATTTGATCAATATCTGAAACGAAAGCAGCAGAAGAAAACAGTACACGAATATCTTTAGAACTGGAGTTTGATTATATCAGAGGGCCATATGCTGAATACATATACCAAACTATCTTTGGAAACAACAGTGAAGATGAAGTGATGCTTTAGAAGTATTATCGTTTGCCTCTTGCTAGATGATAATAGCCACATTTATTAGTTGTCTTTCGGCTAATTATATATAATTAATACGCCCCCTTTCCTTAGCAAAAAATATCCTTAGGTAAAAACTAGCAGGGACGCCCTAAGAGAATATAAAAACTACTCCAAAAGAGACAGAGAAGTTCAAGAACGTATAGACCATGCGTAACAAATTCACCCAAGTTCACACTCTTCTATGATCTCTAAAGACACCACAATTTTAATAGGCACAAAATGATTGCCTCCCACGAAAGATCGACGAAAGTATCGCTGTCCGCCGAACGGGGTTAGGATTCCCGTTTCTAATTATATAGATTAAACCACTGCACCGTTCTGTTTGTGACCGTGACCTAACTTTTTTTCGCCGCTCGTAATAAGTGGGGACGTCTGTTCCGTGGTAAGCTGTGTGTGACTGGTTTGATCAATCTGGTTTTCATGGGTTTGCGCGTCCATAAAAAAATACTAAATTATAGACTGGAAGGTGCCACGATGGACTATTAGAACTACGGAGATTGTCGTTGCAAGCGTCTTTTGATTGCGAGGCTGCACGGAAGTAAGATTAAAAAAATTGTTTACCGAGGAATCTGTTTTAATTGCCAAGCGCTTTACAGGGATTATAGGTAAAATAGCAATATAGACAAATCTAATCACACAAAAAAAGACGTTCACAAAATAGCGCTAAAAATAACTGTTTCACTAACGTTACTTAATATGGTACATGGACAGCTGCAGATAATGACAGTGCATGGCCAGCACCAGCCGCTATCTTTATTGTCACTGGGTAGCCACTCAGATTGCTGTCGTGCCCGGTTACAACAATCGAGAACCATTGGCGAAGGGACGAGCGCCGTCGTAATTAGTGTCACTATAAGCGTCTTTTACGGTGTTTCTAATACCGAACCTTACTCCCTCTCCCCCTAATAAAGCACAGTGACGGAGATAACTGTTCAAACACACATTAGCATCATAGTCCTGGCAAGTACCATATTTTCGCCAAGTCTCCGGCGTCGGCCCGCCCGATGGTCACGACGACTCGCAGCTCGATGGTGCTCATCAGCGCGGTCGCCGTGCGCCAGACTGCTGGAGCGAGCGAGCAAGAACACCTGCTGCAACTTGTGGCCTTCATATCGACCGCTGATTGGACTGTACAGCTGGGCGCCTATAAGTGGAATCGTTCATATCCAGATTATGCAAAAAGTAATGAACGGTCACGCGTTCTTGGTATACACAGGAAACCGTTGAGTGCGTTTACTTTCCCACAAATCACTTGAGAGGGTCCATTGTTGCAGTCTACGGCGGGAGCTCGGCCAATGACGAGCCTAAACATTTGCTTACAGCACGCTTACAGTGTGCTCAATGTCAGATTGCAGAATATTTCTCTAGAAAAATATTTTAGCCTACATCCTTCCCTGAGGATGGCAAAAGTGGAAAGCGCGAAGCGTACGTCGGTCTTCAAAAGTACCCTTTATAGGTATTTCACGAAGTACCCTTTTAGGAAGTGCTTGAAATAACTTCTTAGGGTTAAAAATATGGACAAGCCAAAGAACCCCTAAAACTCTTTTGCGACCAGATTTTTTTTTTGGAGTGAATGCATTCTAGCCGGACGTACTCAGACACTATTTAGTCACCGACAAGCTTGGAAACGCAGGTCGTGGCTTGATTTCAATCACGATCCTTACTTTGTGATTCGTTCTTCGGCGCCCTTATTGCCTTAGGCAGTGGTTCTCAAGCATGGGTGTGTCGGGGACCCCTGGGTACACGCCAGAGTGATGGGGGACCCCACGAAAGCGGAGGAAAGGGGAGACAAAGGGGCGAAGGATGTGAGATAAGACCACTAATTGCAGTGCGAAAATGGCATCCTTTACTGTTATAGACAGAAGTGAGAAGCAGCAAGTAAAAGGATGAACAGACGGATAGATTGTAATGGCGATACGTTTTATAAAGAGATGTAGCTTGCGCCACCTAGCCACGATCAACCAAAATATGTATTTTTTTCTTCAAGATTTATGTGGGGGCGGGGGGAGGGGGGCGGGGGAGGGGGGTTGAAGGTTGATAGCTGAGGCGAGTGCTTCGCGGATCCCAGTGAGTGCGGAACCCCATTTGAGAACCACCGGTCTAATGGCGTCATCTCATTGACTTGCGCGGAGCGATGATGAGATGATTGGGATTCGCCACGCCCTGCGTTTCTTAAGATCTCAAGGACTATACGGCGGACAAGTGTCCCAAAAGGCGTCTTTGATGCATGAGGACGCAAGGAGGCTCAGGCCAATCAAACGGCAACCAAGAGGACACGCGATGACGAGGCAGTCAAGAGGGAGCAGTCATTGGTTAAATGCGGGGGGAAGGGGGGGGGGGGGGTCCACAAACGCACGAGGTGCGCAAGAAGTAGACGAACTTGCAGGCCTTATATACTCACTTCACCGCAGCACGTCTACCGTCATGCCCGAGTCTCACGAGAGCGACAGATAGAAACAAACGACAGCGAAAAGCCTCATACCAGAGTCTTTCGCGATTTGAAAGGCTTTGTATAGAATAAAGGAGGCGATGCTCATACGCGAGCGTCATCTACGCGAGGGTATCTTTGGCAGGCTTCCAATCACTCGTGCTTACTTCACAAGAACCGAACGACTAAACGCCTGCCAAAGGTACCATCGCGAGCATGCTGCATGTGTTTGATGCTGTCACTGTCGTTTGTTCTTGTTTGTCACCCTAGTGGGACTCGGGCATCACCGAGCCAAACATTCTGTGCGCAGTTTAGAACCGGACACACGGCGGTAGTGGTGCCGCACTAATGTGCCAGGAACGCGGAGAAATCGTCGCGAACAGGTTTTTTTATTATTTTTTTTTATTTTTTCATTCGGCGCCGGGGCAGCCAACGGCGGCGACGTGACTGGTGCTCGATAATTGTTTCTGGAGAAACGAGTGCGGAGGCAGCGAAGCGGTCGGATGCCGGTCCCATCCAACGGGGACGGCGAAGGTGGCGGAATCGAGGCCGTCCCGACCGAGTTCTACGAGCCTCTCAATGGGTTGCCTCGAGCACATCGGAGAACGGGAGCCGACAAAGTGGGCATGCTGGCGAGTCGAAAGAAACCTCTTGAGTGATATGGCAAACTCCTGATCTAAGTTTTATTTTTTATTTTTTTTTTTTACTGTTCCACACTAGTATTTCGATCGACAGTGGCGTCTCTAAAGCCGCGGCCAAACAGCTAACAGATCATACGAAGGACAGTCCGTAGACACTGTCTGAGGCGTGTTTCTTCCTTGTATGGCGGCCCTGTCTTATTGTGTGTCTATGAGGCAAGCGTGCTTCTTCCGAGCTTGAGGCTTCTGCGCAGACAATTATGTGATCATGACCGCAGCGGACACCACGAGCCTTTTGTACGATGTATTTCATTTACTTTAGTTCTCAGTCACGTGGGTTCCATATGTGATATGCGGGATGAAACAAATAATAAGACATTTCAACCTGGAATCTTCGAGAAAATATAGTTTCTTTTTTTTATATTTACGGATTTGTTTAAAAATATTCCTGGAAGCTACACTTGTGCGGTTTGTGCAGGTGAGGTATACGGCCAAGAGGACATAGTATAAGCGGCTAATAGTAACGCTCAGTCGGCTAATCAAGTAAAATTTGTTCATTAACTTTTTAATTAGTGAAGATAGACACACGGTCCCAATTATAAACTTACTCAGCGTGATGAAAAACCACTAAACCGACTCTTTTTAGAATCATATAACGCAGGGGCAGTATATTACAGCGTTACGGAAAAACGCTCAATTTGGACGCGTTTCTAGGTTTCGATTTCTTATCGGAGCGCATCTCTGCGACCTCGGTCCTGCTCCCCAGTGGCTGAGTCGCGCAACACATATGCGCCCTACCAATGCCCTATTTCTCTCCATCCTATGAGGAAAGCGAGGGGGTGGCTTCGCGCCGCGACCACTGGGGAGCAGGACCGCGGGCTCAAAGATGCGCTCCGATAAGAAACCGAAACCTAGAATCGCGTCCAGTTTTTTTTTTTTTTTTTTCAGAATGTTGTAAAATGTTGTTTCTGTCTTATATATTCCTAAACAAATTTGATTTAGTTGTTTTCGATGATGCTTATCAAATTTTTTATTTAGTACTATAAGTCTATTTTCAGTAATTAAAAGTTAATTAAGAAATTATACTTAATTAGGCGACTGATCGTTACGATTGGCCCCCTATACTATGACACCTGGTCGTATAACTCACCTGCACAAACCGCATAGGTGTAGCTTTTACGTTTTTTTTAAACAACACTGTAAGGCTTGCAAAAAAAAGAACTCCCTGTATATGTGAGGCAAAACAAGAATGTGTGACAATCACGTTTTTTTTTTTTGTGAACACTTTCCGGCGGCGTGGAGAAATTAAAACTGTTGTTTTGACGCATACCAGAAGTGACGACATTCAAAATGGCTGCGCCTTTGTGGAAAAGATGTATAAGCAGTGTAAATGCGGCCTAACGTAATTTTTCAGTTTGTTTAGATGTGGTTGCATTGTATACGACGTTACTTGTTTCCAACGGAATGCATAATCGTTTATTAAGGCGCAGTTCCAATTTTATTTTATTGACCCGTAGCGATCAATAAAATAAGCTTGGGCCGGATCACTGGCATGCAGTATCTTGTAAATAAATAATTTTGCCAGTGAACGCGATAAGCTCACATAAAAGGAATCCCTGACTCGTACTTTCTTATTTTACATCATGAGTGTATTGCATAATGAACTAGCACATAAGTTATCCCGGCCCGAAAAAGCACGCGTGTGCTTGTGAGCGGGACACTGTTGCAATGGATAGGATGGTATTACTCTTTACACAAAGCAAAACAATGTACCGGCATGCTTTCGGCCCAAAAAAGAAAAAGAAAACCTTTGTTACATGTTACAAAACCCAATAAGTTACAAACTCTGTAAATTTAAAACTTTGAAAATCCCAACATGCGAACACACAAAACAACCCACCAACTTAAAAAAAAAACACACAAACAAAAAACGATTAAAGATTGCAAATTTGATTAACCAGCAAAGTTATTGCACCACTATTTCAGCTCTCTCTTAACAATCCTAAGTAATTGCAATTCAAAAAGTCGATTTGGCAACATGTTATAATAATGTGGAACATAAAAAGGTCGTACCCTTTTACCGTAACTTGTAAAATCACTTGGCAGAAACGAGACGTTCTATTTTCGTCGGGACCCTTTGTTTTTTTAATGGCTGCTTAAACGTTTATTTGTAGTAATTGTGTACGAATATGGTAAAAATATACAATTTTTCTACTGAAAGATACGTAGCGACCGCATCTTTAGGTCAGTTTTGAGTTTAGCAAATTTAGTTCCATACGCAACGTTTCTCGCTATGTTTCGCGCAACAATAAACTCATATCCTTTTTTTTTTTCAGATACGAGCAGGATTTAGAAACCGTTATTCCGTATCGTAGTATAGACCCCACTTGTGCCTGATATGTCTTGTATACAGTACACGCATCGGTCAGAAAACGAAAGCGGTATATATAAGCAAATACGGTTCGTACGTGTCTCGCCAGGTAGTCTACATGCGCTCCCCGTGAGAGATGTTCATCGAAAAGTACATACCTTGTAGGTGACACATATTCTGGTGCTACGCACCTGCTGTTTTTACAAGTGAATAAGTGAAGGACCAAGAAGACCTAAAATGTTATTATCTTGTGCGGGTTATAAAAGCACATTCGTTTTTTTTTTTTTTTTTTATTGACGTTTACAAAAGTTTGGTTGCTAGTGAATTGCGCCATTAGGTACAATATGCTATTTTGAAAAGATGGCTCAGCTTCGAATTTGTCATTTCCAGATAAAACCAAAGCGGTATCGTCGGCGTACTGAAATACCCGCGAGAAAAAGTGAAGCTTCCCAATTTTATTAACGTAGATGTTAAAAAGAAGAGGTCTTAAAATAATCCCGCGGGGAGCACCGCACCTAAGTGCCACCAACTTTGTCTTGGCGTCACCAATCTTTACTAGCTATTGACGTCCTGAAAGGTGGTCAGTCAGGAAGACATTGAATAGGCTTCTGAAACCTTTGTGCTCTAATTTGTGTACAAGCAACTTGTAATCAACTGCATCAAAAGCCTTATTGAGGTCTAGAAAAAGAGTAAGCACAAAATTGTTACGATCAATGTTTTCGTGGATGTGATCGGACATGTCTTCGAGTAATGATTGCGTGCCTTTGTTTTGGCGAAAGCCGTACTGGGAACTACACAGTAAATAATAGTTCTCACAAAAGGACGTCATTGTTTTTAAAAGAAACATTTCCATGATTAGAGATACCACGCATAAAATTGAAATTGGCCCGTAGTAATTCAACATGCCCTTTTTACTGCCTTTTCTAAAGATAAACCTCACAACTGCAACTTTTAGGCCGCTGAGTATTCTACCCATTGTAAGAGATGAGTTAATTATTTTCAGCAGCACGGATTTAAGTTAGTTAAAGTGAGCCAATATTTCTCTCAAGAAAATGCCGTCGTTCCCAGGGGCCTTGACCGCGGACTTATTATTTATAACCATACTTAGATCCCCTTCCGTCATATGCGGCAAATAAGCTGAGTGGGCGCAGGACCGGTGGAAATATTGCTGTAACTAAACTCGGTCACTTGGAGATCTTCGACACTTTGAAGAAATATATCATTCAACCTCTTACATAAATATTGTACATCTCTTTCTCCGAAAGCTTTTTTGATTGATTGGTTCATATTTTCTTTCCCTTTCTTGGGAACTAGTTCATGAATAATATCGCATGCTTTTTCTGGGGTTTATACTGTGACGCTAAAACGAGCGACGTAGTGCTTTTTTTTTCTTCGTTAGTCTTACTTTGGCGGTAACCTTCTTACGTAGGCATTTGAACTCTTTTTTTTTTTAAGTGCGATATCCTCGGGATTGACTTTACATCTATTCAATTATTTCAGCGGTAACAAGCACATTTGCGCATTTTCTTTGCTCCAACCGAATTTCGTTTTCATAATCTTTATATATACTTCCGAATGGTTCAACCATTTTTTGATAGGCAGTGCTGTGATCCAAAGATACCAAATGCTCCAGTCATAGTCATTATCTCATTTATCTATATTTTCGTTAAACAAACTTACAACATAATGATCAACCTGTTCCTCGTTTAGGGCTCCACCAAACACAATAAGAGATACAAAATAGTGGTCTGCTACTTTTTGTTTAATTACCCCTGAGGCAAAGTTGAGTTCATTGAGTCTAACAACTATGCGATCAATGCACGTGCTTGTAATTCGAGTTCCAAAACTCTCTTCCCGTATGAACTTCCTTTTGACGTAATCTATTCCAAAGACCGACAGCAGATTAAGGTATTCTGCAACAGCATATTTATATATGTTCATAATTCATGTTGAGATCTACATCTAGAACCAGCTGACAGTTATTGTTAAATCTGTTCAGAAAATATTCCAACACGTTGTAGAATGAAGAAAGATATATAAATAGCGCAAATTACAAAATACGCTGCATGTTTGAAAATTGTAACAGCCTAAACCTCAGAATCACTAAGTGAGGTTGCAATCTGCTCGGAGAGCCAGCTATTTTTAATGAACATAACTATTCCGCCTCCCCTTTGATTTTCTCTGCACAAGGAAATTTCGTGAAAACAGTCCTAAGAAAACAAGTTACAGGCCGCTATGGCAATATTTGTTTATGTTAGTTTTAAAACATCCAGGTCATCTAGTCGATCTGCCAAATAATCCAGTAACTGGTCCCAAAGGTTGTATGAACTTATTACATTAATGTGCACTAAGTTTAGGGCCACTTTAGTTTCAACAGAGACTGCCAAGATATCCTTCCAGTACTCATCCCATTGTGAAAACTATTCAAATGCGATTGTTAACATTACAAGACTTCCTTGATTTTTCCGTCATTGCGAGATTTTTAACAGATCACCGTCATTTTTAATACGCTTAGTGGCCTTGTGCTCGTTCTGACGGACAAATATTTTTCCGTTCTTTACCCACACGAACCTGCAACACCTTTCTCTGGCACGCTGCTTTGCACTCCAGAACAGTTGCCTCAGTGCCCTGGTCAAGCTCTCATCAACAAAGATACGCTCGTCCCCGAGTCCCGCGCATTTAGCAGCCCAACGGTCACGCACAGAACGGTCCCTGAATCGCACGATTATTTGTGGGATTTTTTCTTCTTGAGGACCGAACGTGTGTACTGCCTTGATAGAATCAACTGTTGGCACAGGCAGTTGGAGTTTGGTGGCTAGGCACTTAATGAGCTCGACCAGGTTCTCATTTTCTTTCCTATGGACACCGTGTATTTCAATGCGCTTCCTTCTAAAGTACTGCTCCATGCTGTCAACCGATGCCTTTAGGTCCCGAATCTCCGAGTCCTGCTTCCAAATCACCGACTCCATTTTCAGTGTTTTCTTAGGACTTCGTCATACAAGTGTTTTCGGTGTTTTTTTTAGGACTTCGTCATAGAAGGAGCTTAACATCACCGACGACGTCGCAATGGCCTGGATTGTCTTTTCTTGCTGTATAAGCTTTTCAGTTACAGCACCGTGCTTGACAGACTGCACTCCCATTTACTTCTCCATCAGGTCAATTCGGTTGGGCACTTCAGTCAGCTTCGTGCTCATGCTCAGAATGTGCGTTATTATTTTGGCGAGCTCCAGTTCACCGACGCTCTTCCCTGCCTTGGAGGACTCTTTTGCCTCCTGATAAAAAGATTGCTGGAAGAAGCGCAGTCTGCATGCTGATCACCGACAAGCGAGTATATCGCTATATGAAAATTCCTCGAAGGAAGCCTTATTGACCCCGCAAGCCTTTCCCACATGATACCAGAGATCACAAGCGGAGCGCTTCAACCCTTGACCATCAGGTGCCGACAATTTCACACACGCGCTGCGCTCTCGTTTATCCCCAGAGGTCATAGCAGAGCCGGAAAAACAAAAGGGCCAGTATTAAAACGATGGAGGAACACTTCTACAAAAACAGCTCCGTACCAGCAACGTGGAACCCCGCATTCACACTTGAACTACACTCAGCTGCGGGAAACTGAAGACTCTCTTTGGGAAGTCCGCGTGAATGCCTCGGGAGTGAAGGACGACGAGACCGACGCGGATGTCGCGCTGGAAGAAGTGCCCTATGCCGGTATAGAGCGGGCAGCGCGGCAGACAGCAGCAGATACACCATGGGAATGGAAGTAACCCGTTGACAAAAACCGTACACGCACGCTTGACCTACCGAGATGCTGGTAGTTTTAGCGAATAACGACGTTTTAGCGAATAACGCCCCCGTTATTCGCTAAAACGTCGATTCGCTCAAATGTCGCTGTTCGCTAAAACTTCATTCGCTCATGTGATATGGACCCGAACGACCCCCAATATATTCACACTGATAAAGATATAGCTTTCCGCATAAACCGTGACCCTATTAGAACACAAAGCGAAGGCAGCCGGCGTCTCCATCTCTGTTGGCGACGTAAAGAAGACGCTGCCGTTTGCGTCTTTGGTGGTTGGGCGGTCGAAGACCGCGCCCTACTTGGTCTGAGTTGTTTGCCGGGGACTCCAAGTCAAGAGATTTCCCGGCTTGGTGCCGAGAGGGTTGCAGGGCCGACCAGCCGGTTTCCATTCGTTCGCAAATCCGGAAGCCGGCGGCTCGGTCGACCGACCTCGAATCCGTGCATACATGTGCGAACAATCTGTCCATCTGGTTCATCGTTTCATGTTACATGTGTGTTTACGTCCGGGATGGTTTGTTCCTTCCTTCGAGGCGCAGGGCAGTACATACGAAGCCCCCTCACCAGCCTGGATACCCGCGCAAACAAGCAACCTCTTTCTGGAGGCCCACGCCGCGTTTATCGCGTTCAGGCTCCGAGAGAATTTGTCCTGTCCTTTTGTGTCTAATGTTGCGTGAGGCTTTTCCCGCCTCACTACAAAAGAGATGAAAAAAAAAAAGAGAGAAGCGCGCTACCCTTTTGCAAGGTCGATGTAAGCTCCTTCTTGATTTTTTTTTTTCTCGTTTCCGCCTAATGTTTTTGTTTAAAGTCGTGTTTCTTGAGTTTTTTGTTTGCTTCGTGCGCGCCTCGATTCTTGTTTAGGAGCACGACAAGAAGATTAAACAAAGGGCCTAAGCCTTTCGTGCGTGCCTGCGTGTGTGTATTCGTGACTTCGTTTCCCGGTAGTGCTCGTTTCGGAGTCTGGGTTAACGGTCCTCTGAAGTCGGGTTCTTCGCTTCGAAGCAGCTAGCCTGGAAACGTGTTCAAAAGTGGTCCAGTTTCGGGGATGGTCTGGGTGTTTAACGGCTTCAAATTTTCTGTCCGTTTCTTTCTTTCGACTACGCCGTGCTCTTTCATCCCGTATGGCTTTGTTCGAACTGGGCGTGGTGAAGCAGTGTGCTTTACCATTCTTTATTTTTAATTTCTTTACTTTAAATATTTTTTTTTTACAAACGTGTGCAAACGGGTGCTTTGTTCCTACATGATTTTAATTGTTAGAAACATTTACTGTAATTTTTTTTTTGCGACGAAATCAATATTTTGAGGCCGCTTCCAAGCCTACTTTCTGACCGCGCTCAATTCGTGCTCAAGGTAGTATCGGACTAGCAAAAGCGGCAATACGAATCTTTCCTATTTTTCAAAGATATCTGAAAATATTATGTGTTAATGTAAAACGCACGCAAAAAGGACCATAAACTAGCTACGTCGTCATAAGAGCAAACATTCATTGCCTAACTCAAGCCGTCTGCTGTTGACGTTGGTTCAGAACAAATTGCGCACGACATCTTCCATGGTTAATGTGGCCGCGTCTAGGTCCGTCCCAAGCTTTCCCTTCGCAACAGCTTCTACTGTCCGAGCTTTGCAATTATTGCGCAAGCGGTGCCTCAGTTTCCTTCCCCAAAGTTCAACATTCTGCAAACAAAGAGCATCTATAAAACAACTGTACACACCCACCAAAAAAAAAAAAAAAAAGAGAGGAAGAAGTGTTTGTATTGCATCATTTTCCTTTTGGCCAGTCTACGGCTTAGGTTCCTGACTGTGTGAAGTGGTTAATAATTTTATACTAACATACGTATATGAATGTAACTCTGCAGTAAAAGTGTAAGTATATTAAAGAGACACCTGATGGTTGTAACTGCGTCACAGGCCGCCGGAGTTTTGTAGTAAAGTCCAGTTTATAAATTAACCCCTCATAATAGTTTTTTTTTTTTTGATTGGGAGATTTTGGTATGAATTTTTTTCTCGGTCCGGTTTTATTCAATAAAAATAAATGTCTGATAGAAAATAAGAAACTCTTGCATCAAGAGCAACAATTTTCTAAAATAGACATATTAAAGCGTAACTAACCTTGAAGCAATATGCAGGTTTTGTAAATGCTTTCAAGCAGCCTTGAAATGGCATATATTCTAAAATATAATGAACTTTATAAAGTAAGACAAAGGGAATTCATTACATTAGAAAACACCAGTCCACAGCCCTAAATAAATTAAAAGCATTTCGATGAAGCTTAACATGTACTCGATCAACGTAACAGCTGGTACATTGAATAGAGTCGTTTGAAAAGGCTGTAAAGCAAACTATTTTCGTCTGCGAGAACAAGTTTAAATATAATGCAGTATCTAAAAAAAAGAGAAGAGCTGACAATTTACAAGAGTGTTTAGTGTATGGGACGACAAATCACAATCGAGCACATCGCATTGACAAGGCTTATGAAATTCTTGTTTCCCATCAATCACGTTAAAACTATAAATGGAGGATACATGTGCTGCTATGGCCTGAGGCATATTTAGTACGGAAATAAAGAATAAATGAGTATATTAGGAATTTATTGACCCGAAATTATATTTTGAAACTCCCTCATTGAAACGATGAATAAAAAAAATCATACCGTGTACGTATTTCACGGATACTTCAAATCACAAGGGCAACTTGACATCTGCTCAACTTGGACAGCGTGAATTTATTGAAAACGTCTTCAAAAATTTAGTTACTTTCAATACAGAGTTTTAGCCAAAGTTGACAATTATTACAAAAAATGGCTAGTACGTAGAAAAACTGCCCGGGGTTAATTTTTACAGTTACTCACAATTTAAATTTTGCACAATGAGTCACAGCGTTTCCCGTCTGCTTTAGTTAGAGCTCACTAAAAGTTAGCTGCGTAAAGCTTTAAAGACCTAAGTGTTTGGTGATTCAACGTTTTATTGATACACGCCTCTGTGATCAACTGTAATTACACACATTGTCTACTTGTCATAATTACAAAAATTAAAAACGGTTCGGGCTGCAGCTTGGCAAATTTTCGCCGTCTCAATAATAAAAAAAGCAGTGTTATTTTTGCCTTGTACGGAGAAATTATTCCCATCATAAAAGTTTAGGTTTAAAGTATGTTTATGTATGCGCCACGTAAAGTGCACATAATATTAAGCTTTTTTATATAAATATTTTGCTTGACGACCGTAGTGCGTTATGGTAATCTTTTTACGCGTAGGTGTCAACATTTTTTGACATTATTAGACTTTTTTCAGACCAATCTAAGAAGCCCATATCCAACTCTCACAGAATAGGTGAAAATAGTTTCGTCCCCTCTTCCAATGTTCTTTGTCTGACGGACTTAGGAGAGATTATGCAAGAAACTTGCAATCAGATTACTCCGAAAAAAAAAAAAATCCCGTATTACTTTTTTGGGGGGATTGCTCGAAGAAAAACCTGGCGAACTGACGATAGCGAGTTATCGAGCTATGCGCTGGAGCGAGGCTTTGGCGCGTCCACGCCTATAGCCAGAGCCGATGGCCCCGTTGCGATATCCCAGAGGACAGCCGATTGGAGGCGCCGACGGTCATACCCTGTTCACCCCCTGAGCTGACAGCGCTCTGGAATTTACGCGCTCGCAGGACCAATGAATCGCCTCCCTTTCGTCATCGGACCCACCGCTCTCTGCGCGTGTGTATGGAGGGCCGGAGCGTGACCACATGGCGAGAGGTAGACGTACGACTTGCCCAACGAGCACGTATGCTTCCACCGCGTTGTCTGCTTAGGGTGAGAAGGGCAAGGGAGAAGATCGGGTCGAATGCGCTGCTTTCACGCTTCGATTCTCAATAGTAAACCGGGACAGTGGAAACGCCGCGGGCCCGCTGGACGGTCCCTGCAGTGTCCCAACGAATTCGCTCCGTGTCTCTGTTGTTTACGTTCGAAATTTTTTTTTTTTCGTCGAATTCGGCGTCGACTTTGCAAGTTACCGAAGTCGCGGAAGAAGAAGGCTGACTGTAAATAATCTTTTTTTTTTATAAGATGATTTAATAAAGCACTATAAATGGCTGATTCCCTTTTTTTATGTAGCGACCACATATTTGAATGCCATATTGTTTTCATTGTGAGAAAAAAAAAATTATTAACAGTTACGTTTTTTTATTTTATTTATTTTATATGTATGGTCGCACAGTGCTTTCAGTAAGTGTGATAATATGGTTTATACATGGGGCGTATGCTCTTGCTACTCGGACTAATAAAGACGTACTAAAAATTTAAAGTACCTCGCGCGCTTTCACCTGACCTAAATGGGGGGGTTGGTAACCGACTGCGTTAGCGCCAGTGTTGAGTAAACAAAATCTAAAAAAGTAATTGAAGTAAAGAACAAATTAAATGAGAGGTTATGTACTTCATGTAAAGTAGTGAGTACACCGGACGCAATGTACTTAAAGTAAAGTACTATAAATACAATGTACTTCTAAAGCAAAGTACAATTACCTTTTGACACAACCTTCAACAATGTCGTTTCATTTCCCTGGGCAGTGCTTTTTTTTTTCTATCTGTGCATTGCTTTAGAGGTAATTCGGGGTGCATCAGTTTTCGGAACGACTATCGGAAAATTCAAGTGGCCACAGAGTAGTTGTTTTACTCTCACTGACGAACTATTTAACGTAGTCAACTTATAAGGCACTCATCTGAATCAGTTTTATAGCCACCATTGCTTCACTCAGAGAACTGATCAAAGGACGCCTCGAAAGACAATAGCGCGTCTTAACATAACGATACATAATTTTTATTTGTTGTTGTTAGAGGTTGGTGAACTATTCTTGGCCTCAGAAGCTTTGCATAATACTTGGAAAGCCAAAGACGCGAGCGTGTGTTCCTTTTTCAGAGCTTAATTCCAAAGACACGAGATTTGGCGAATGTGCTTTGAAGTAGTAGTTTCCTCGGAAAGTACCAGAAAAAAATACTTTATTTTTTTTATTTATTGAGAACATACTACAGGCCAAAGACTGGTCCAAGCAAGAGTGGAAAGAACAACAAGTAAAATACAAATAATCACTTTTGAAATAAAAAATGAAACACATCGATATACATATTCGAGGCATATAGTAATAAATACAATACAAGAGAGTGACGTGCAAAATACTAACATGCAATATATTTATACAGAAAAAGTAAGCACATCTAAGAAAAATAACTATCGATGGCATCACAAAAATCGACAGCCTCAGAAACGCTAGAAGGAAGAGAGTTCCATTCCAAGATGGTGTGGGGAAAGAATTTAAAATTTCAAACGATTAGTGCGTCCAAAGATTGGGGTTAATGAATATAGATTATGGTGCCTCGTAGCTTGTGTCATTAACGGGATGAGGTGATTATGTGTGCCCAGCCGTACATTGTTTCGTACCATACGAAATAAAAATTTTAGTCTGGAGAGCTTCCTACGCAGCTCAAGTGTAGCTATGCCATTCGCTTTCATAAGGTGTGATGAAGAGTCCAATTTTCTTTAAATTTTCCATAGATGAATCTAACCGTGCCCCTTTGAACCATTTCCAGCTTGGAAATGTTTTTTTTTTTTTTTTTGTGAAGGGATCCCAGACAAGGCTGGCGTATTCAAGTTTTGATCGCAAAAAAGTGTTATTAGCTAAAAGTTTTAGATTATAGATGGTGTTTTCATTACTTTGCGCCAAAGAAAACCAAGTTAACGGAATGCGGATGAGCAGGTGTTATCGATGTGTGTATCCCAGATAGAGTCTTAGAAATCGTCAGTCCAAGATACTTATACTCTGAAACTTCGCGCACAGGGGAGCTACAGACATCGTAAATAAACTCAAGTGGAAATTGTTTGTTGCTAACCCGTAATAAAACAGTTTTTTTCTGAATTTAATTTCATTTGCCATTCGGCACACCAATCTGCAATTTTTGAAAGTGAAGAGTTTAATGCATACTGGTCGGACGAGCTTGCTCTATATTTGAACAGAACACAAGAACACAATCATCCGCAAAAAGTTTAATGCTTACACTTTCATGGATGACTGAAACAATACCATTAATGTATATTAGAAATAACAAGGGCCCCAGAACGCTGCCCTGGGGTACACCCGGAGATACACGCAACCCATTTGAAAATTTCCCACCAATATCAACGAACTGTTTACGCCCTTGTAGGTATGATTTGATCCATTTAACAACAGGAATCGGAAGACCAACATTTCTTAATTTAAATACTAATTTTTTATGAGGGACCCTGTTAAAGGCTTTACTGAAATCCAAGAATATTACGTCTACCTTACCACATTTATCGAAACTAGTGGCGAAGTCGTGGACCGTGGTAAAAAGCTGAGTTGTGGTGGAAAACAATTTTCTGAAACCATGTTGGAAGGGAGACAAAATGTTGTGTTCCTCCAAAAGGAAGAAATGAAATTTGAAATAATATGCTTCATGAGTTTGCAACATGAACATGTGAGAGAAATGTGACGATAGTTTGTTAGCGATAATGGGTCTCCTCTCTTGAATACAGGGACGACACGTGCTAAGAGCCAGTCATTCGGAAGCACAATGGTGATAAACGAAGTTTCAAATATTATTGTCAAAAAACGTGCCAGTGACTCTGCGTACCATAAAAAAAAAAAAAAAATATTTGGAATCTTATCGGGGCCTACGCCAGACTTCGTTTTTAGAGTTAACAGCCTTGACAAAACACCTTGATAGGAAATAAAATCAGCATTCATGGGTGACGAAGAACCGCGACATTTATACTCGTCTTTTTCTCTGAAAACTGACTGAAAATAAAAGTTAAAATGCTGAGCAATTTCATTTTTATCTGAAACAAGACTGTCATTTATCATAATTTTTTCAACAGGATTATTCTTGTTGGCCAGGTATCTCCAAAACTGTTCAGAGTCATCCTTCAGAAAAACCGACAAATCATTTACAAGGTAGCATTCTCTAGCCTGTGCAACTCTGCTGGTTAACTCAGTCTGTAACTCACCTACCCTTTCGGGATTACATTTTCTTTTTTTTTTCATACTTTTTAGTCTACGTTTGAGATGAGTGATGTTTTTATCAATACGGATTGGTTTGTTTTGGAGACCTCTGTTTATTGGGAATGAAGTTGTCTAAGCAAAAGGCGCACATAAGCTTAAATATTCGCCAAAGAACCGATACATCGGAGTCATTTATTTGGAAGTCAGCAAACGCCGAATCTAAATATTCAAGAACACTGTCATCATCAGCACGACTGAAATCTTTGACAGTCGTCACTGTGCTACCAAAGAGCAGCAAAAGTATAGTAACTTGTGATCCGACACACCATCTTCAACACTAACATGGCAGTTAGAAAAGGCACTGGTTATAAAAATTAGGTCTAAAAGCGAACTACTTAAGCCATCGGCCGGATCAGGCGTAGTCGGTGGTAGCAAAACATGTAGCAAGAAGAACGGCACCCTCGTTAGCCACATACCTCTCATGGTTTCGCCGTGCCCACTGAGAAAATATTGCTGGGGAGTGTCTCTCGTAGTAGATGCTGCAGATGACGTCACACATCCCGTGGTGCAAAACCCCTCGGAGATAAGTGGCGCCGCTGTAGTCACGTTGGTAGAAACAAACTTGTGCTGACAGACCGTTGCCGATTCATCGTGACGAGAACACACGCAGTCAACAAAAGCGCAGCCGCCATCGGCCGGATCAGACGAATAGTCGGTGGTAGCAAAACCAGCAGCAAGAAGATGGCACCCTCGTTAGCCACATGCCTCTCACGGTTTCGCCGTGCCACTTTATGAAAGGTACAAGTACACACTTAGCGAGTGTACTTCAAGTAAAGTACACGTTTTCTAAAGCTACTTTTAGTAGTACTTTAAGTACAATGTACTTAAAGTGCACTCTAAAAAATGCGTGCGCGTCTACATACCCGGAAGACACTCAAAGAGCCAATCTTTGCGGTCTACAAATTCAGCTCAGCGAATGATGAGGCAAAGCAACTGTTGAGACCTCAAAATGAAGTCTGGGCTGTGGCATTACGCAATGCAAGCATGACGCTTAGCACTGCTTAATGCCATAGCGCAGACTTCATTTTTAGGTCTTAACCGATGTTCCGCCTCCTCATTCGCTAAGCTGATTTCGTAGATCGCAGAGGTTTGCTCTTCGAGTTTTTTTGTGGATAAGTAGACGCGCAGGCACTTTTTTAGAGTGTACTTCCCAACACCGGTTAACGCAGCGTAGCTCGCAGCACGTGGAGCGAGAGCTCGTCTTGCGGAACCCAGGGTCGCTGCTCGCTGGGCTTATTCCCCACCCCGGCGCGTTTCGAGCTGGATGAGCATCGCACCGATGTGCGATCGTCTATCACCACTGCGCGATGCCCGTAAGGCTCCGGCAATGGTATAATGCACTGGCTAAATTTCTCATGTACAACGGATACACGAGACGCATTGGGGTTGACAAATTTCCTTTATCTAAACACACATACTAAACGGTTATTTAACCTGAATTCGACCAGTCAAAGTCAACCCTCGAAAGCTGTATAGATCGTTTTGCGAAAGAGACACGTTAATCTGATTTGGATGTCAATTAGCTGCCCCGTAAAAGAAAATAAGAAACATAAGAAAGAGAAATAATTCATAGGCGGCGCATGGATTGAAAAAGAATAGAAAGATAAAATGCTATACCCCACCTTGTGGGAATAAGCATCCCGTGTGTGACTAACGAACCTGAATACGTCGAACATTGGTCTTGCTCTTCGAAGGTACACACAGAACACCCAAGGTCGAGAGCAATCAAGACACCTCCTAATGGCACTCCGTCCTCTGATGGCCGTGGCAGAAAAAGAAAAGGAAAACTCGCGCTCTTAGAATTACTTTGGGAGACAGCGAAAATGGGTCAGACATTCACGTTCTCGCGGCATTTCATTATAATTCTCTCACCGGCACTGCGCGTTTGTGGTACGGGCATCGCTCATTTTCGAGGTAAATTCGTTATGAAACTGTTACGTGGACTCCTATTTTGGACTGTCATAATCTCGGCACTTGGCCATCTGAGAAGTAGGTCTTCTTCACGCGCACGACGCAGCTGGCGAGTGCGTTGTAATTAGCGTCTTGTTCAGAAAGGCATTGTGTCTTTGTCGGGCAGTGTGACTCCACCGGAGGACTTCGTTGCGTTTAAAAAACGATGTGGTCACACTCTTTGACTCTCACGTAACAATGTACCACTCTTGAAAAAAAAAAAAAAAAGAATTGCCTTCCATTTTTAGCGCGATGTGAGTGTTATCGCGCGCTTTCTTTGCTGCATAAGCAACCTTTACTGATTCCAGCGAGCGAAAGAATCGTATACAAATGTCTCGCCATTGTAGATATGAGCCAAAAAGGGTGAGGTCACTGTACTTTTTTGAGACTAAGTTCTTCAGTTGGCCTGTTTTTAAAAGTGCCCATTTATCTCGCGTTGCTGATAGCGGATTAATTAAGCACGATACCGGTGTTTCGTTATGCCACCCTGATGGGTCTTTGTTTTCTGTCATTATAGGCTGTCTCATTGTCAGTATACCTAAGATTAGTGCAAAAAAATGAAAACGCAACAAAAAATTGGTTGTAGGGTTTCGGGTAAACATAGACAAAAAGATTGCACGTGTTCCTTGTGGTTACTGCGCGTCGTGCTTGACCGAGAGTGCTCCTGAGCTCAGCCTTCTAGGATTTTCCCGGAGCACTGGCAGCTTAAGAAGCCGAAGGCGTGGAGACTTCGAGGCATAGGGTTATCACATAGCGGCCAATGACGTTTCGGTACTAGACAATAAGAAGACCGAAGAACGTATTAGTATGCAAAGAACCGTGAATATAATTAGACGCACCCTGCGTTTCTTAATATGTGAGTGACCAGAGTGAGCCTCTTTTCGGAGTCGAAGTGAAAATGACTTGCTATTGAGAGGGGCTACTTTGTTGGCGTTACCCCACAACACGCGATCACAAATTTTCGCGACATTTTTCACACGAGTCATTGGAATTGCTTGTTTCAACTGGCGAGTCACGGCTATGAAAAACAATGAGACAAATGCTAGGCCCAAAATCACGACTATATACCATAAAAACGCCGCCAAACTTTCGGCGATTGATTATGATGCGCATGTGCTATTTGCACCACATTTATTGAGAAGTGCGTTCCAAGTAATGTCATAGTCATACAGAACTGCCGTACTCATTTCTAAGGCTCAGTTAAACTGTATCGTTGCAAAAGTTGCAAAGCGGACAATGCGTACAAATTTTCTAGTTGTCACATAAAATGTAAACATTACGAAAAAGGGGACCTTCTATGTCAGTGAAATAGGAAATATCGCTTTTCCTTATTATATGACTATAAGTGAACCCTCTTTGATCCCGTTTACACCTACTTCGAATGAATGCTGCGTTTCTTACGGGTCTCTAAAATAGTAATTCTTAATTATAACTTTTATTGACTTATATATTCTAATTAGAAAAAAAAAGAAAGACACGAACTCAAGTCTTTAGTGCTATCCTTACGCTATCCTTACTCCTTCTCGGGAAACTTGCTATGATCGACTTAACGCTCAGTTAAGCAATGACCAAACTTGGGATTGTCTAGTCTTACGGGAATTAAATAAATAATTATAAACTACTCAGGTTCCCTCGATAATCATTTTCACAAACAAGAACTCTTTCTACTTCAAGAATCCAGATAACGGGGACTTTGACTTTATTTAGTGCTGAATCCATTCGTTTTAACATGTTAGACCCATTCACTCTCAAGTACCTTTCCTAGACTCTTAAAAGAGCACGTAGAACTGACAATTCCTTCTCCTGGCTTTGTGTCTTGCAGTGCGGGGTCCATACTACGCCATGACAAGTTGAAGTTGTTCGGTGCGGTTCCGAGCAACCCGAGAGCGGCGACGAAGCGATGACGTCGGCGCAGGGACCGCCCCCAGTGTGCATGCGCCACAACAGGACCCTCTGGAGGTGGATACTGGCTCCCTTCCTTCTGGCCACGGTCCTCTTCGCCCAAGATGCTCAGGCACAATGTGAGTCAGAGTTCATTTATCCGGTAATTGGTAGGAACCAAAATCAAGTAATGATGGTACAGGGCAAACACTAGAACCATTGTTTCGTTCAGTGAATTAGTGGAGGTAGCTACAGTAACATGTAGTTCATAAGTGAAGACTCGAGTTTGAAACCAAGAAAACGCCAGGAATTACTGAAAAGCAAACACAAGAAAGAAGTGAAGGAGGCAAAGATAAAATTACTAATAACGAAGAAGCGGTGTTTAGTGGTTCGGGTCCTGATGCCGCTTCCGCATCAGAGTTAGCTGATGAAGTACAAGGTAACGTACATTCCCGACTTCGTCTCACAGGGGAAAATGCAAAAATACGAAGATCAGAGCTGACAACGCCCTGCAGTCCTTATTCAGATAGTGTGTATTGGCACCGCCCGGCAGTGCACACTTTAGATAAAAACACGGTCAAACTCCTTTTGATTTGCCTAACTAGGAGGAGGAAATGATCGCTCCATCCGTTATTACCATGCATAGTTTTCAAAGTTCTTCTCTTACAATGATGAGGCTGACTTGTCACCTTGAAAGAAATAGATCTAGACAACCAAATGATTGAACCAGTACTCTTTAAGTTAAGGAACAACACTCGGTGTTCAAGCGATGACGGAGGACGTTATTGGGACAAGCAGCTAGATACGTGTAGTAGTAGGTCATACAGTTGAGAGGTTAACAGCACGAGGAAGTTAAAATTTCATGGCTTTAATTCTTTCCCTCACAAAACAGAGACTCCCAGATTAACATACGGGTGCAAAACATTCAGAGTTAACATCTAACACTGACCTAAAGAACAGTATTATTTTACTTACCCATTCGAAGTAGTCGACCTTGTTTCCTACTTCAGCATTCTGGTTCATTACAAGCGTACTCTACTATAACCAAGAATAATTTTATATACTTCTTGAAAAGGTACCACCTGGCAGACTCGGAGCAGCATCCAACGCCTTGCCAAGGGGCTTGACTTCTTAACTGCTAAAATCTTAGCCACGAAAAGGACAATCAAAATTTTTTCGCAAAAACGTCGTAACAACTTTGGGGCTTCTAGGAATTTACTTTGCAAGTTATTCCTACCGGCTTCGACTATCCCCCTATGTTGTTTGTAGACCATTCCAATCATTGCCTTCGCGAGCTGCCATGTTTTTCGTGTTGGGCTATGGGACCCGTTCTAATTATGTGTAGTATCCTTCTTCTGCGAAATATCGAACGCCGCGCACGCGTGCACAGACAAGTGATCGGCATTCTTCGTGCGGACTGATAAACTCTGGAACGGTTTATACAATCCATAAAAAGCGGAAAAAAAATCATCTTTTTTTTTTTGTAGCTTTGTGTACCCAGTGCCCCGGAAGGTGTCGAACGCATCAGCACCCGTCTCTAATGCGGTTCATGGCCCTTCAAAGGGACGGTGGGACGCTGGCTCTCCGTTTATCCGCAGCTCCGGGCGGCGAAAACGCGTTCACGTGTGCGTCATTTCCTTCGCTCTGACCTTTCCCCATTGGACCGCGATGCTGGCTACGAGCGCCTCCCTCTCTCTCTGTGCCGGACCTTCCAGTAGGACACTTGGTCAGTGAATGCACGACCGATTGCAAATTGGTGCCGTAATAAGCTCCACAACCGAGGAGGAGGGCCACGGTGGTCTGACGACCCAAATCGACCGCGCGACTTTTTACGACTCGTGGACCGGCCTCATCGGGTGTTCTGTCCTCGTTGCGAGAACTTGTGCTTTCCTTCCTGGCCGACACAAGCTCCGAGATGGGCTCGCCCAAGCCGGCTTTACCGATGTTGCATATTCAAAGCAAGCTTATCGACGGAGATACTTCGATAGTTCAAGTTATGACGGTTTGTCTAAGGTACTCCGACGGTTTGTTTGGGTTTTGCATATTTGGAAGCCGCTACTTGCTACCTATTTAAACATATTTGTGGCTACCTTATGTCGTTCTTTTTCCGTTTCTTTTTTTTGTGTCGGGTGTGAGGGATAAACTAATTGAGGAGTCAATCGGGCCCCTTACTTGTATTCTTTCAACATGTAACAAGTCTTGTGGATTAAAAAGACAGAAAGTAACCTTTCCTAGACGTCTGGTTATCACTATTTGAAAAATGTATGTGGGAATATCTCTGTGCTTACTCATTGTGCTGATTACTCTCTGTGCTGACATTAGCAATATAGGTACAAATTTGATCAGATATGCTTATAGATATAATGCAGTAATCAGGATTATGTTACAACTCAATTAGACGTATCGTCAGAGACGTGCAAAATAGAGGACACTTATATATATAGCACATAGTTATCTACCTATAAACGTACTACGTAACCTTAAAGGGACAATAACACCCCCCCCCCCCCTTTTTTTTTTAATGTTTTGCCAGGCGATTTAACATGGTGTGTCAGAAGACTACACAATCAATATTTTGCTACAGCATCAGGTATCTTTCAATATGCAACTGCTCGAAACCGACACCGAGACTGGACTGGGAAGAAAGAATAAATATAGAGGAGGAGAGCGTTGCCGGAAGTGACGTGGGTGTACAACGTTTTTTTTTTTTTCGATCAACGTATTTGCAGTTTTTTTAGAAGCCACAAAAAATGGGTATCACATATATTTTTTTTCTATTTTTAATATTGAGTGTGTGTTTTCGATGACCCACGGCTTTCATTATTTTTGTGGTTGTGTCTAAACCGTAGAAAACGGCACGTGACCCCGGAGAAGAGAGTGAGCGTGACTCAAACCAGCCAGTTCTCGATCGGCGGTTTTCGGGCGGAAAGAAAACGAATTGCGAGCCGCAAATTGTGTTCTGGGTAGTTAGGCTGTCATGTGTCATGTACAAAGAAAAACACTGGCGAGCATAAATACCCTGTCAGTATCCCTTTAAATCCTACAAACAGAAGGAAACGTTTACTGCTTGGAATTGCCACCGATATTTTGGCCCAGGGACGTTTCAAATAGCGCCTCACATATGTACAACGAAATTTATTTTCTGTGAAGAAAAGCTAAAACAAAATATCAGTATCTACAAAACTGCCTGAGCGCACCGTGACCCAACCCAACTAGCCCAGCCCAGCCGTCCTTTCCCAAGAAAAAGCCACAATGTAGCCGAACTCACAGCGCAATCACCACATAACCTCTTCCGTACACACCCGCCGGAGTATACCCATCAACCGAAAGGCACCGCGAAGCCATAGCGGAAGTCCCTACAAGAGATCTGATCTCATCATGCGGAGGCCTTTGTTTACACCCCCCGAGCCACAATCCCACTTGGCCCAATGGGCGGACGGCCGCATTGGCCACCAACCACCAGGAGACGAGCGAACTTCCTCTGACCAAGCAGGGCCCACCAAATAAGATTCAGACGACGGCGCTCTGCATCCCGACCCTCTTGGGCCGTGCTCGCGCATGTATTCTTTGCCTCGCGCGCGTTCACCGAAGAGAGTCCGCCTTGTCAACCCGGGATTATTCTATCCGGCAAGAGGACCTCGTTCGCGGCATGACCCCGGCCTCTTGTGTTGTCTTTGCCTGACGCATTCCGCTTGAACGGTTCCGGGCCGTCGGAATTGCTTCTCTATTTCGGGTTGGGTTCTCTCCGTTATGGCTCCGTCTGGATTGGCTATCGCCCCCCCCCCCCCCCCCCCCCCCTCGGCGGGAGGCGCTTTTGTGTTTGCGTTCCTTTCTTTGGGGAAAATAGGTTTAGACGATGGTTGTGTCTTGCGTCCTATTTCGGTTATTATAGTTCCGACAAATGGGATGTTTCAGCAGACCGACGTGTCCTTCTTGTTTCGGGTGCCTGCTTGGACTGGAATGTGGGAGATCGGTTCTCGTCTTTCCTGGGCTACTGTGGAGTCTGCGTTCCGTTGTTGCGTTCTTGCTGGCGTTTGTTTCGTACCTGGCGTACGGTATCCGACGTATGTTCTATGTCGAGGGACAGAAGGTAATATGTTCCGTTTTCAAGACGAGTGCGGGTTGCCTGCAAAAAACAAACTTGTTTGTAGCGCAATACCATGGCATTACGGACCTAGAGAGCCATCTAAAAAATAAAAGAAGGTGGACAAACGATCTCGGTTAACCATTTCTTCATTGGTCACTTCGTACTAGCACAGCAGGTAAACTTGTGACATCTGCAATAGGGGGTATTCACTGGACGCCATATTTGAGGGCGATGTTTAGAGCGCATGCTCAGAACGAGCTCGCATTAATAGGCTGCTAAGACCGTCAATCTTGATGGTGCGGAATGCACGTGGCAAAATAACTGTGGAAGCTCGCCATCAGCACGTGCTCAGCAGTCGTGCACACAGATATGGCCGCCAGTGAATACTCCCTATAGGGAAGTGCAACATACTGTAAAGAAGGCATGAAGAGGAAATTAATTACACAGCAGGAGTTAACAAAGGATTTAACCTGGGATAATTATTCGGTCTGCTACTGTGTCCTGGGGGAGAGGAAGAAAGATTAAAGAAATAAGAAAAAAGTAAAATGATAATTAAAGGCGTAACTTACAAGTGTTGAACCAGTCATTAACACGGCACAATTCGGGTGTTCACCACGGCCCGTAAATTATTTGCAAAAGTGTACTTTTAAAACGAAAGCATTTTTATACGCAATACAACTTATTTATTTTTAATACCCACCGTACACTTGATCCTTGTAAAGCAGCAAGAAAATTGAAAAGGTTGGCGGCACGCCTAAGTTGTTTTGTTTCAGTTTTTCAATAAAAACTGTAAATAACGTGGCTATATCTTTTTTTTTCCTTTTCTCACTAAACTATTTTAATTTGGTTTGCGGCAGGGTTGCAACGTACACAACTAAGTTACTTCAGGTGTACCACACTTTTAGAGTGAGATACCGGGCTTCATCATTATTTAAATCTCTAAATATCGTTTTATTAACTAGACTATGCACTGGACTACTAGCTATACTTATATGATGAATGTTAGATAAAACATGCCCCTATTTATTAACCTACCAGTAAAAAAGATGTATTAGGTTCTATTTTGTATAACGTATACGCATGAAAAAATTTGGACAAAATATCCAGCCAGACCAACTAAAAAATATTGCTAAGAAGTTAATACCAATTCCTCGTTATACGTAATCAGTTAAGTAGTGGTGAAGTCATCATTAATTGTTTACGTCTTCGTGCAATAAATATTTTGCTTTTGTGGATTTGTTTACAATTATGGTCTGGGTGCCTTGTTCATCGTAAACCGTTTTGTTCATACATATCTCAGTATGAGAGCTTTTATTGCTGTTTTTATTCTTCTTTTCTTATTGTGCGTGAGAAGAGAGGGTTGATCTTCGACAAGCCTCCATACGCTGGCCCCTTGTTCACGCTCTGAGCGTCTGCGTAAGCGTACGAATCTGTATAAGACTAAAATGTGCTGATTCTAACCTTCTTATTCAATCTTGCCGCCCTTCTAGTTACGCAAAGTACGTACCTGCTGCTATACACAATTACAAAATTAATGTCGCGACTATGCTCGTTCATTTATTTTTTAATCGTAAGAAAATTAATATTACAATAAAATATTGATAATAATAATAATACATTTGTGTGTGGCGAAGACAAGCGATCACGCGCTGCAACGAACATCATGATACCTCTCCCTCACAGCCAGCAACCCATGTTGAGAACCAATCGATGTTCGGGACGAGAAGAAACAAGCATTGCGCGCGCGCTTATACGGTGTTATCGTTTATTGTACAAACAATCGCCAAGTTCTTGGTCCCGTTGAAAGTACTAAATTGAAAAGCGGAAGCTACAGCAGCAGCAGCAGCTCGTTCCACGCTTTGCCCAGAAACAGTTTCAAGCGAAGGCGGCGCAGGAACGCTTTTAATGACAGTGTAAAACGGCGTGAAAGAGCCGCCCGCGTGCTCGAGATCGATGGACGGCCCGAACCTTCTCTCCCGGCTTTCTTCTCTCCTACGAACAGCTCTTGATCTCCGTTCGTTCGCCATTTTCTCGTGTGTTTGTTGGTCACCAGGCAGGTCTGTGAAAGTGCGTTGTGTTCCCTTTTGTTCGAGCCTCTTGTTCTCGGTCGTTGTTCGGGCGAGGCCTTCAGCGTGCCACCATCGATTCTTAATGAGGTCTCGCAAAGTGAGACCCGTAATTAAGACCGAGGCTGACGCCTGCCTTTGGTTGCTGCTCGGCGTTCCGGCGCCAGTTCCGTTGTTGTTCTTGCCGCTGTTGTAGAGCGCACGCGGCGGTGCCACGTTTCTTTCGTGGCGGCAGCACACTGCTGTCCAGCGTATTCCATGTTTGCGATTTTGTATTTAAACTGATCCAACGAGATAAAAAAAAAGAAAAATATATACATATATATATTGTATTGACAATGCGATTGCGACATTGTGAGACCGAGGCTGGTATACGTCGGTGCTGGGGCCCGTTGGAGACCCCGAATTGTAGAATCCAGCGCTTGTGCAAACGACGCGCTGAGGAGTAAATGGGGTCGACTGAACGGAGTGTATTTGATGAGCATGTATGTACGTCGGTACGGATCGCTCCGATATTGATCCGTTCCTCGATGCTGCGCATACGGGGCGAGTTCTCTCGAGCGTCCAGACTTTGGGTCGAGAGACTGCGCGAGCTATATAGGGTTAACGACCTTTTAGGAAGATCTTGCAGGAGTGAGAAGAAACTCGCCGAAAAAGTAAAAATGTCTGGCTAAGTTCTATAGATTTCATATTTCCGTTTCTCTAGCTCGTCACCTATGACGTCACTGGGAAAGACTTGTTGCCCTGGATATACTCTGTCTTGGATAGTTTACTGCGTGCTGGGTGTCGTCGCGTGACTGGTAAACCAACGCCCGAGAAAATTCGGACAGCTTTCGTTATGTTTTCAAATTGCGTAGCAGGAAGTGGAGCCTCTATTTTCGCGAACTGAAATGAGTCAGACGTGTTACGAATTCCCCGTCTTCGATGGGGCTTCGTACGTTCGCGCTTCGGATTGAGACTGGTTTGTATGTGTTACTGTTGAAGTATATATATTTTTGAGAATGAATTCGATGATATGCTATGTTTGGGATAGAGCTGGCAGCTTACAGCACCAATGTGTACTGATATTTAGTGGAAACAGGACTCAACTAACGGTAGATCGGAAGAGCAAAACAGTACGTTCTCCAGACGATCGACGGAAGAAAGAATATCATTCAATATTAAGAATGTGGATGTAAATCTTCCTCATAAACCTATCATATTCATAAAGATAAAATTTTATTATTTTGTGATCACTGTTTCAGCCAGATTTCTGTCATTCGCAGCTTGAAATAGAGCACCCTAGAGCTTGATGCGGAGCAAAGTCAGATTCCCGGCAATTCTGAGCGCACTGATTAGGAATATAATTATCCAATCTTTCCGAGTGTTATTGTCCTTCTCTATAACGCTATAACGCTCCGGTACCTCGGATTAGTGCGTTACCTACTCGCTAACGCCCGTCCAAGGTGCTAAAGACGTAACCCTATATTCATGCTCGATCTAATCCAAATTATGGCAGCAATAACAACGAAAGAAGCCTCTAACCACATAACGATTACTGATATGCGCGGATCGCAAAAAGCAAAAACAGCAATAAATCCGAAGAAGCCCTATCAAGCTAGTTTCGCCGCATTGTTCCGAAGCATCAAGGGCAACGCGAACGCGGCCTGCATCTGACAACACTTCCTTAGATTCCCTTCGTTATTTTGTACTCGTTTTTCTTTCTGTGTTTTTTTCTTGAAAAGACACAGGCCTCTGTTGTTTTTGAGATCACTAGCTGCTTGGAACGTCCCGCGCGGATTATTTGTCGGCTCCGGAAAACATTCGGCGATGAGCAACAAAAGCAGGGACACTCAGGAGACGGGCAAAGAGAAAGCGGCGCCCTCGGCCAAGGCGCCACGCTGTAACGACAACTAAGACAATAACAATTGCGGCTCTAACAGCAAGAACACAACCCGCTACTTCGACGACGCCATGAGGGATAAAAATGCTGAAAGACGAAGGAGAACCGCTTACAAATCTCATTAATCAGAGCGCTAGAGAAGAAGAGCGACGTACTCTCTCCAGAATGCCCTGACTATCCCTCTCTCTTTTTGTCTTTTTTGATATATGGGCGATGACGGTTTCTCGGGACTTTTAATCAGAACGAACCCTCGGGAAGGGTTTGGCCTCTTACACGCAACTCTGCAACCGGGGATTTCGCGCTAAACCCTGGACCAAAATCACAACGCACCAACACAGATAAAAAAAAAAAAAAAATCACTCGCGAAAAAAAAAAAATAACAAAAGACAACGACCGCGGAAGAGAATCGGGGTTGCCTTACAGACTAGGACACCGAATTAAGTTTGTGGAAATCCGGATTTGGGAAGGGGATCAACCATCCCGGCGAATTTTTATTTTTGTCGTTTATTCTTCGTTGGTTGGTTTTCTTTCTCCTTTTTTTTATTTTCCTCGAGTAGTTTCTATAGGTTTTACGTTTCATGGTCTAGTGTGTCGAGCAGCTTGTCCGTCCAGCTCGACCACCGCTCTGAGACGATCCTAATTCCGCGGAAGAAACCAGACCACGATCTATTTGGAAGCCGAAATATCGCGAAATTGCTTATAAATAATAAGGCTCCTTTGCCGAGCGTCCTTTCCTTTCCTTTTCTACACTGGAGAAAAAAAAAGAATCCAGAATAATGAAACAGATCTCTGTTTTTCCAAGATGTTAATACACTGGAAAATGTATAACATAATAAGAACACGCCAAAACGAGACGTCGCGGTTCTAGATAAGGACTGGGAAGTGAAATGGCGTTATGAATTTCTGAACAACGTTCCACTTGGTCGTTCGAAGAGACAGTTCTCAGAGAACGAAGCAATTACTTGCTGGAAACAAAGCAGCAGCATTTAAACTGAAAACGACCCTTTAACAATTGAGGTAGTTTTCCTTCTGCAGACTGACAGAGAGACACACCAGTGATTACTTTATCTTCGCTACTTCCTTTATTTTTTTTTTTTTCACACGAAGACATCCTGAATTTATCGCAGCAAATTATCCTTACTATGTACGGTATGTGAAGAAGCGGCTTTCTCGCTGTACACGTTCCTTGCTTGTAACTGGCGCTGTTTTAGTACGCATTTTGTTTCTGGCTTTATCACTGAGCGAAACCGGTTTCAATACACGTGGTGCACAATGCGCATGCACTATTCTCAAGTGGGTATTTAAATATTTACGGGACTGACTTAGTCTTTCGCGAAGGACTCTAAAGTATGCAACGCTCTCGACCCTCCGTTATTTTTCTCGATCTCATTTTTATTAACTTTTTTTAAGAGCGAGAATGAAGAATTGATGAATGAAAGCGACTAATAAAAAAAAGGACAGAAATAAACAAAAAAGAAACGACTATGCTAAGCTGATGAAGGAAGCGCGGAAAGAAGATCTGCGTGACTGCGAAAAAAAATTACAGTAAGAAAAATAAAAATATAAATGAAGGTAGATGAAAGAGGCTACCGCGATAGATATGCCGTTACGACTGCGCCCGGTATTGCTCAGCCGCTCGTAGGCGGAAGTGCGCTCTGTACACTTCCGGTTGCTGCGCGGTGCCGCATCGAATGTCTCTCCCCCCTGCGCACGCCCACTGTTCCGAATTTCAATCGTGTATCGATGTCGTGTGTTGTTTATCGGCGTTATTTAGGGATTTGGCGTACGCACGCACGCATACCCAAATGCGGACATGTATGAATTGCACACGTACACACAAAAGAATAAGGGCATCGCAGCGAGCTCGCGGCGTTCTTTTATTGCCGGGCTCAATCTTGTACGTTTGCAATTGTTAGCATTTTACGATTTGGTTGCGTACGTCGCGCTCATGACAGCGAAATCGCTCGTACTCAGAAACTCATAAATAGAAGAAAGAGGGACCTCGGAGTTCAATTGTTGTTGTGTCGGAGATTGCTAATGCCTCGCGCAGCGACAAAAACTCTCCGGTGCGGCCGTGGAAAATGGCGAGGTGCATGAAGGTGCCGTCCGGGGGCTTCGCGGAAGTTTCTTCCGGTTTGCCTCATGCGGTAACTTTTTTTCCTTAATCATTTTTTGTTTCGTTTTTGTGTTTATACGCATTATTGTATGTTTCTTCATGAAGTTAACTAGTTTCCTTTCTTCCAAAGCCTTTTACTAAACGCCTCGTTGTTTTCTTGACGTATATTTGTTTGTTTGTTTTGTTGTTTTTTTTTGCGACGCGTAATATTTAGGAAAGAAGTACGCTATACGGCGTTTCGGTAGTTACGTTGTTGTGCTTGTTGTGTTTGACATCGGTCGCGCGGGGAGGGCAGGTTTCTTTTATTTGTTTGTTTGTTCGGGTTGTTTCCGCGGGCGTTTGTTTCTGTTCTCAGATTTAGCACGAATGCGGATACCCTCTTACGAAAACAAGCGCTTCCTTGTTGTTGTTGTTGTTTTTTTTCTTGTCGCGTGGTAAAAGCAGTAAGCGTCTACAATCTGACTGCAGAGACGAGCGGAAGCTCCCGCGTTGCCGGTGCTTCTAGAAGATGGGGCTATTCCTGGAAGCAAGACTGGAATCAACACGGATGGTCTCGAGCGTCTCAACGTATACGATATTCGAAGCAGCGTCTTCCGGGGAGGTCTTGAGAGTGCTAACGTTAGCATCAGATTCCTCTACCTAGCAAAAATAACGCAGCTGTTTTACGGTAAACATGAGGTCTTCTTCATGTTTATGCGTTACCCGTCTCCGTAAGAACTTTACTACCTTAATGCCTTACAAAAGTCTCGATATAAACAACACTTAAGGGAGGTTGCTGAAAGAAGAGTAAGTACGCAGCCGATTTGATGGCACGGAAAACGTAACTAAAACCTGCGACCAAGGAAATAGAAAGGAGACATAAAAGGATGAAAACAAACAAACATATACTTATGTCTTTAAAGATGCCATGTGCCTGTGAAAAAACTGTGAGTGTGCAGGTGAGCTGATGGATGTTGATCATGATGTAGAATACCCGAGACTGTGGTAAAAGCTGGGAAACTTGGCCGAACAAAAAAGACAGGGACAAAGAACGTCTGAGACGTTCTTTTTCCCTGTCTTATCTCTTCGACCAGGTTTCCCAGCTTTTACCACAATCTCGGGTATTCTACACCATGATGTGTGTGTATTTTGTTTCCTATTTCTCCTTTCTACTAGCTTGGTCAGGGTTCAAGTTATGTTTGAATAAAGCGTCCTATATTTTCGAGCATTTTCGCACTTGTAGCGGCATTCTTTCCGAGTCTCTGCTCTGCGGTGAAAACCTACAGAAGCTGGTCTCTTACATTAAGGGGCGTAGGGCGCAACCACCGGCGGTATTTGCCGACCGCATCAGTCAAATATAATCGAAGACTCAAACACGGTCGAAGGCCAAACCTCCCTGCATGTTTGCCTTTGGCCATTGTCAACATACGAGACTTGCTTTCGTACCTTCCAAATAACATTCAGCCTCTACATTGTTCAGAAGACGGTGAAAGAGACGGACTAACAAAACAACAGCCACTCAAAAAAAAAAAAAAAGAAACTTGAACGAAGATTTTTATTCTCTGAGCACGGTAACAAAACGAATGCTTCTTTCATTATTTTTTTTCTTCCCTCGTCTTGATTCGCGGTTAGTGCGGAACGGCATTCCAGTCACCAAGGCCGCCTCCGCATAGCGCAGGGTTCAGAAAAGCGGCGATTCGCAGCCGCTACCCCGACAGGTTATGCAGACTCGGCTCGATCGGCCGAAGGTCGTCCGGATCTCCAAACAGGTGCTGACCCATTTTTCTCCTTGTCCGACTGCGCCTCGGACAGCGGTGGCAGGAGCCGGCCCGTGTGCCGGGTTTCCTTTGTCTCCAAACGTGGCGGCGCGAACGAGCGCCCGCCGATTCAACGTGACCATCGAAGCGTGCACTGGAGGAAGACGGCCCTTCGACAGCGCGGACTGACGCGCGGACGTCCACTTGGCTCGAGACCGTTGCTGAGTTTGCTATCCTTTAATCGAAGGGCGCACAATTCAGTGGTTCAGTGCGTTTCGACGCGTTTGGCGGGTGCTTTGCATTCCTGGCAAAGCAACCACTCGCGCCATGGCAAGCCATGAGTTAAGATTACCGCGTTGTGCACCAGTTTATTTATTTATTTTTTTTTTTTTTTTTTTTTTTGGGGGGGGGGGGGGGGGGGGGCACGCGCACTGTCAACGAACGCCAAGCTTCTACAATGGCGTCTTGCCTAGTCTATCCCTGCTCTAAACGAAGTAATGTATCTTGCTTCTTGAAAATCAGGTGTGTCGTTCAAAGCGGCTTCAGCAGCAGTCGTTCTGCCCGTACACATCACTCAAAAGACACGGTGTTTGCTGCAGGCATCGTGACGGAATTACTGGTGGAAACGCCTCAATCGTGATCGAGGCCTGCTTCGTTCACATATCTAAGATTCTAACACATCTGACGACAGTTTTCGGTATGACTAGTCTGGCAGGACCACCATATAACGAGGAAGAACCCCGCCTCAGATAGTGTTTGCAGGCTGACTTTTGAACGATGTATTAGTGGTGTCACCGATGTTTTACGCAAACAAATGCGTTTTGGGTGTGTTGAAGGGACGCTGTGGAATTGACCTACGGCCACTAGGGTCTCCCTATCATAGCAGTAACGTAAAGCATGCCAGTGACAATGGAAAGCACCCCAGACGGTCGCAAACACGTTAAGGATACGTTCCGCACCAACCGTAGAGAGACAACTGCCACGACGTTTCTTTTGGAGTTGGAAGATGTCATTTCGGTTTCCAAGTCGGCGCAGTATGTCGAGAGCTGTCTTTGTGACGATGGGATTGCAAAACGTACATGGAACCGAATACTTGCCTCTGGAACGTCGTGAACGTAACTGACGGCACCAACATCTTCGTGGATGACACGAGTAAACTGAATTAACGAATATGGCTTCAATTATGATCTCAACAGGGATCGGCCCGACGGCACGACGATTTAAAATATAAATTTGGAAAGTCAGTTGGGCAGCCTCCGCCTACGGTGTTCCGAAGAACCTGAGACCTGCGTTTGTGTTCGAGATTTTCCGTGTCATTTCTCATCACTTCTTGTCGTCCTGCTGTGCACCTTTGACAGCACCGTACCCTGCGGTGTCGCGCAAATACTATCCAAAAAGCTACTACTTCGAGAGTAGTAGTATGTTGGTAAGAATAACCAGAAAAGTAACCTCCTCAGAAGCCTCAGAATGAAAGAAGCAAGGTCTTCTGGTGATTGAAAGGTTGGATCCCCGTCTCTGGGTCCTGTGATATTTTGTTTTTAGTATGTCTATGATATGAGCGACCTAATATCCCAGCAAGCCACTTCTATAATCGTAAGTGGCGCGAGGTACTTAGGACACTTAAAGTGGCGTATTCAGGCATACTGGAGGAGAGCACAACAGTGCATCGTTCAAGCATCCCAGATTATGCGTCGCGTAGCAAGGCAGCAGTGCCTTTTTGTTTTTTCCTAAACCTAATCGTCATACGGTAGTATGACGAGTAGCATTCACTGCACGTCATAGCACTCCCGAAAATACAAAGTTGCTACTCGTCTAGCAACTTTTTTTTTTACTTATACCTTCACTGCATGCGCTGAGAAGCAGGCGTTCTGGATACTAAAAATGGTATTTGATATGCCAGCTTTGAATACTTCCTGTTGGTGTATAGCTTTGAACGGCCCGCGCCTGAATGGAGGGGTTAATTATAGTGGACCTAGCCTCGTTCCGTGTTTTGTTCTTTGAGCGCTGAGTACATTGCGGGGGCGTAGCGGGCGTCCACGATCCTTCCTTGATCTTCTTGTTGATAGCCATGCGCGGAGAAAGCTCAGAGAGAGTTTCGCCCATAGCAAAGTGCGTGAATTGTCGCTACTTCGCCTTTCTAAGACCAGTGCTCTGAAACTGAAATGTTATTTGTTTCATCATATTTTTTCTTACAGACTTGCTTTTTTTTGTTTTGTTTTTTCTCCAGAGCTTTGGAAAGGTAGAACACGAATATTTAACTCATGCAAGAAAAAAATCTTTCCACTGCGTTACACACTCGCGTGTGACCCTTTCCTAGATCTGCATACAACTTGTGAACTGGAATATACGAAGATAAATTCATGAAGAGGAAGCAATTAGAGCATGTGGTGACGTCGGAGTGCCAAACTCTGATTGGAAGGATAGTGGGTGGACGTAAAGGCTGTAGCTTTCTCCATCCGCTCCCTCCCTTCAATCCGAGCGAACAACAGTGTCGTCAGGCTCCTCGCACTGGATGTAGCATTCGAAAGCTGAATCCCGAACCCAACGCGAGGATTAGGTGCCGCTGTTTTTTGCCCTGACTGGGAGCCAGTGGAGAGAGCTAGCCTTCGCGTCTACCAACTATCCTTCCAATCAGAGCTCGGCAGGATGACGTCACCGCCATTCTCTAATCTCCTCTTCTCTCTCAGTCTTATATCGCGTGCGAACTTGATAGTGAGCAGTTATTTCTTTGAAAATCTTATGTGGGTAAAATTTCCGAATCTCCACCGAATGGTTCTTATGTCTCGGTGGGTTTTGGAGCAACAAACAAAGGTGCATGTGTAAATGTGATTTTAAGAATGCTTTATGTTTTAGTTCGAACCGAATTCTTTGGTCAGTTAAATAAATACGTTTCAAAGCAAAGCAAAGTTCAAAGATATAAGATAATTTGCAGTTTAGTTTGTAAGTAAACTCCGTTCGCAATTCATAAATCAAACAACACCGTATATCTTTGCAATGACGGCCAAGATTGCCAGGTTTAAAGTTGATCTACACAAAGCGCGCAAAGAGAGACGTTGTTCCCTAGAAGTTGGATGGAGGAAACGCAAACACTCGTATCTCGTTGGTTTAGGTTTGGATACCCAGTTCTGTGAACGCTATTGTATATACATGTATTTTTGCGTGGGTATCACCAGAGGCAAAACAAGTGACAATTTTTGCTCCGCCGCCGGAGGCAAGCGCTCATGTCCTGTCTTGTCACGAAAATTCAGTGTCGTTTGAACAGAGACGTCGACGTTCCTGTCAGGATGAGTCAACTTCTTCTGCGAACAAAACAAATATTCTGAAAGATAAGAGCCGGTTGGGTTCTATTCCATTCCGCCGCCCATGGGAATTTTTTTTTTTTTCTGTACCGCAGCTTTGTCGTACGTTTAAATGACGCCTACATGTCGCCTTCGGACATTACGTCCTCGGTTTATCTGTCTAGACGATCCACGAATAGGATTTGGTGTTCAGCTTGTCTTTCTCGTTGACGGGCTCAAAACTCAATCGCCCGCAGCGTTTTAGAGTCGTGCCCTTCCTTCATCATCACAATTTTTATTTGTCTTTTTTTTTTCTTCTTTTTGCCAACGAAGTAAAAGCTAAACATCGCGCCGAGTCTCGGAAATTGGAAAGAATGTGTATCTTATTCATTCTCGTACTCCTGCGTTCGTATTTTTCACAAAACGTACTCGTGTCAGTTCATTATTTCCAAGGACAGAGGATATGGTGCGTTGGAGGGTGCTTATATGCGCGCGTCGTATTATCGACAAAGGAAGAGTGTTAAGTGAGGGGAATTCCGACGAAACAGCTTTTTTGTTTTTATTTCAGATGCAGCGCGGTTTAGGTTCTAAAACGCAGATTAACATTCAAAATATTTAAAAATATTACTGATTCGCACGCAAAAACATAAGCACGCAAACATTTCTTTTTCTTTTTTTACCTTGCTTCCATTATTTGGTATGATTCAGCTTCTTTTTGTTGCTTTGTTCTCAACCGCTTAGAGGCTGGCCGACTCGTGTTATAGTTGTTAAAAAAAGTTATGTAGTACGTTACTTGTTACTTACAAATAAAAGGAACGCGTCAGCGACCTACGTTACCTCAAAATAAAAAGAACGCGTTACCGTCACCGTTACAGACAAAATTAACGCTCGTTACTTTTGCGTTCCTCATTTATATATAAATTAACACATTTTACTGTGTTTACGTTAGAGGTATGCCTAAACGCCATATTTCAAGAAACATTATGTCCATGCAGAAACTGAACATAATTACCTTATCTTTTTTACGGTTTCACCTAAATACTCACAAGAAAATACACAATAAAAGACGCCAAAAACTAAAAAATTCGCATTGCTTTGCGCCTAAAAACACGAAAAAAAAAATGGAAGTGTAATTTTTCTTTTTAAGTTTTGGTTTAAGTTTAAGTCAAAATAAGTAACCATAGTACGTTAACGTTACTGTTTTGAATATGTAACGATGCGTTACTATGTTATCGAAAAAGGTTACGCGTTACCCGTGACGCCCTTACTTGTAACGCGTTACTTCCAACACTGGCCGACTCCTCGATATGTCAGTGTTAAAATCATCCTAACCTAATACATACTTTTACGGCAACTGCAAATACAAAAAAAAATTACATAACATCTCCATTTATACATTTGTTTTCTAAAAATCCCACCATGAAATATTAAGAGGCTATAGATTAGATTACAACCTATTGCTAAATTACCCAAGCTTCAAGGAGAATGCTGGGAATGTACGTACACGCGCCCCACGCGCTCGCCTTCTCCGTATAAAAGATTCAAAGTAAAACAACAAAGGAAAGCGTTTACGAACGCGTGCAAGATCCCATTTGTATTAGGCATTTGCGTAGAGTTATTATAATGTACGCTAGAGGTTCAACTGGCGCTAGTGTCTATGCGACTTCCGGGAGGCAAATTAAAGCAGACAGCAACCAGACTACTTTTGCGGTGCTCCTGCGCATTCCTATGGGAAAACGCGCGTGCGTCTTGTCTCTTCGTCGGAAAATAACACGAATAACTTTTATTATTTTGGTTGTACCGGATAGTATGTACATGTATTAATATTGTAAAAGTGTAATTGCTTTAATTACAGCATTTTTCTGTACCACTGAACGATGTTAAGGTTCGCTATATTTCAGGCCCAAACCTCTGTTCCATGGCAGGTATGTAAACACCAGCGACGATTCTAAGCAGAATAACAATCAAAATAAATGTAGAGTGTGTTTAAGGTTCATCAGCATTTCGATGGCGCTTATATATAGCTAATATGCCCGTCCTGTTACTTTATGAAAATGACTCCGTCGTGCATCTTTACGATCGGTTAAAAAGCATTCGAATGTAAAAAATAACGAACGTGGGCTACGAAAGGTGCGCCTTTGTATTATTTTCTATGTCGGGCAGTTTTAATCGGGCACCTGTTCTCTGACTTCTTCCTATTTGTAAACATTTGGAGCGTGCGGTTGATGATTTGAACCCAGAACATGCATCTTCGCACATATTCATGAGCAGAAAGTATAAAGGAGTACTTATTTATTGCAAATCGGATATATATTACGTGACTTTCAATTTATTTTGATCGCCTGCATGCACAAGGAGTTATTTATCGAGTGTTACTGCGTAGATCTCGCCATCTCTCTCGGTTTTCCACATGTCCTTCGTTCGTTTGACACGTATATCCGCCATGGCGGAAAGCGCCGACGCCATGTTCGCGCTAACAGTGTCCGACAGTGCACATATATAATACATGTACGAAGCGGTTTTTGCACTGTTTTTTATGCCGCGAATTTTAAATAAAAACGCCGCAACTGACCAATTATTTCGTCTGCGTGACTGAGAAATGTTCTAATGTGCTTAGAACGTACGAAATATTCGTGATATTTGCCTCTTATAATCGAGCGCAGCAAGAAAATGCACTCGCTTTTTCCTGTAGAAATGCATTACCGGAAGTCAATTTCCGACTGGTTGCTGCCTGCTTCAATTTGCAGCAGCACACTAGCGCCAGTTGAACCTCTAGCGTACATTATAATAACTCTATGGGCATTTGCTTTAGAAAAGTTAAGACTGCTGACGCAAGCATGTGCATGTAACTATACACTCGCAGCATGCAACCTTGATGCTTGGGTAATTTAGCAAGATGTCTCTTCACGCAGCAATCAAATTCGGCTAAGCCGCGCTTCACAAGTGGCATACGTCCTACTATATCTACTTTTTTGTTCTTTCCTCTTCTTTTTTTTTTCAAAATAGAATTGCACGCGCGTTTGTACTCCAAGTACTTATACGAACAGATTAGATGGCCGCACGGGCGACCATCCGGTCCTGTAATACACTTACACGAGCAAATGATAAAGTTCCTCTTCGGCGAAGTCATAAATACAGGTCGAAATAGTGGCAAAGTAACTCGTGTACGCACCTTTGACTTCGTTTTAATCACCACCGCTCACCTTCTCATATATTAGGCGTGTGGCCAGCAGAGTCTTCGGTTTGCGATATTACCATTCGATTCATAATGCTCACAGTGGCGTCCCCTATGCACTATTCAACTGTTAGGGGCGAAGCTCCTTAGGGTCTAGCCTTTTCCATCCGCCCGGCGTCCGTGCTCAGATCGAATGCCATCCTATCTGTCTTCTTAAAAAAAAAAGAAAAAAATGTTTGCGCAGTCGACAGGATTCGAACCTGGTGCGGGGAGACCCCAATGGATTTCTAGTCCATCGCCTTAACCACTCGGCCACGACTACGGGACGAGTAGGGGGCTCTGAGATGTGGTGGCTCTGAGCTGGGATGCTCAAATGCGTACATAACCACGTTCCATACCACACATTCTCTTTCTGACATGGACCGTTGACTTAGGCGGTGGTGATGCGTTCCCACTGCTTCTATCGGATCCAAGCTGATCCGCTAGAAGAACCCCTGGCTCTGCATTTCACCGACCATAAAGCAGTAATAATGAAGTCGAAACGCAACCCGGAACTCTGCACTACCTATGAGCAATAAAAAAAAAATCAGCACCATCAGCACTACCTATGGACAATAAAATCAGTATCATCAGCACCACCGGAGCTTCGCCCCAATCAACATCATTCACCACGTGGAGATGTTGTGATTGTTTTTTATCACTCGGCCCAAGATACGCAGAGTCACAGGGCTGTGTACGCATGCGCGGCGCTTGATTATCCGCAGGGAAAAGCTACCGCGCCTGCTTAGAGCGCGGTCCACGGCTCCCGCATAACAAAGATGGCGGCGCGCAGAAAGCTGTTAAACTTGGTTTCACTCCGAGCGCAGCCAACGCTACTGTCAGACGGAGCCAATCAAGCAGCGCCGAAAATGCATCGTCACTTTGCTCGTCGTATTTGGGCCGTTTGCTATATCACCGACAAAACCAATCACGCCCAAGAATAAAGCGGAGGGTCGCGGCGCACTCACTGTGCCTGATTGGTTTAGTCGGGGGACAACGTCACAAAAACACACAGTTGGGAAACTCACCCTCGCAACCTGGACCGTTCACGTCCACCGAGAACAAACTAAATGCGATAACAGCGCCGCCATTTAGCAACTAGTCAAAACATGAAAGTTGATTCATATAGCTACTGCAAAACGGCGCTACGAGATGGCACCACCGGCCCTTGCGCGATTTAGCGCGATTCGATCAGAAGATTCTGAACCAATACGTGCAGCCGTGCAGTTCCCGGAGTGGCCGCTGCGGGAGAAATGGCGGCGTTTCGATCGTTTTTAGCTTGGTTCTCGAGTACGGATCGGAGCCACTCTTTCGAAGCAGGTTCTACGGCAGTTTCCCGACTTAGTCGTTCTAGTAATGTTGGTCGGGGATATAACAACGGCACAAAGACGACGATAGGCATGATGATGCACTTTTTGGCATTGCTGAATTGGCTCCATCGGATTGTGAGTGCCGGCGGTGGTAGGACTTTGAGTGAAACGTAGTAGCATGGCTTCTTTAGGTACGGGAGTTCAATCATAGGGCTAATTGGCAGAAAGTAGGAGCGAGGCGGAACAGCGTGCTACATACAGCCCTGTGGGAACCTTGCATTCACATTCGGGACGGTAGAGAGAGAGAGAGGGAGAGCAATAAAATTGCCCGTTGTCGTATCTATAGACTGGACTCATGTGTGGGTCCCTGGAAATTATACGGTAGGCCTCGGCATCTCGCTTGTGGGGGTTCCAGAGAGAAGGCAAATAAAATGCCTCGGAGAAGACCCTCCGGGGACAGATTACTAAGGTTCTCGCGGCTTTTTTTTTTTTTTTTCGTCTTTCTCGCTGCTGGTCTTTTTTCGGAGAGAAAGAGAGAGAGAGATCCTTTGTGTGTGTGAGCTGCCTGCGAAGCGGCTGTCGTACACTCTACAGCGTGTATGTTAAACTTGTTCCTATTTCCCAGCCGACCAGGATCGAGTTGACTTGGGAAGAGACGCCTGTTTTACAAACATTTCTTTTTCTGTTTTTCGTCACTCGCGTTTTGGTATGTTAAACATTTTCTTTCTTTTATTTTTTTGAAAAAGAAAAGGAAAGAAAGAAGGAAACAAAAAAAATAACGAGATTGAAGGGAAATGTTTAGATTTTTCGATTTCGAAGACCCAGGAAACTGGGTGTCGTGTCCGCCGAATTGGGAAACATATACAGTCTGTCCAGGTGGAGGAAATACGAACCTAAAAGCGTAGAAGGGGGTGAAGGGGAAAAAATGGAGAGTGTTTAGATTTCGCGTTTTGGACACACTTTATACCTAGCTTTACTTCGTACCCGTTTTGTGAGAAAAATCTGAATTAGTTCTGAGTGATGTGTTGACGTCTGTCCTAAGAAAGGTATTTAGGTGAACGAGTTCAATGAATATTAGTTTATTTAACCCTCCTGCTTCAACAAACGAATATTTATTGTGACAGAATTTTCGCTAAATAAAAGTTTTTGGGAATCGGAAGATTTAATGGGCTAATATTTATTAGAACAGACGGGTTAGTGTGAGCTCAGGAGTCTCGCCGGACACTACCGTGAAGACAAAATCCACAAACAATCGATCAAACAAACAAGCAAGCAGGTCCATTTGATTGGTGGAGATATACACCGTGGGATTTCTCTCTCAGTATGCATTCAGTATACATTTGTGGTAGCTGATGAATGCTATATTCTAAACTAAAAGGACTAAAATAGGTGTTTATTACTTTTTTATATTCTATGAATCTGGAATTGGCATCCTTTGAACATGCTTTAAAGGACACTTACGTTGAGTCTACACTCTGCTCGATACCAGTCCAGCGTAAAAAATTTTGTTTATGTCAGACATCTCACAAGGGCGAAATTAGCTTACTGGTTCCGTGAAACTCACTGTGAACGTGTAAAGCATTAAAGCAGTATCCGAGATCATCTCAAGTTCTTGCACATGATGCATTTGATTTTTTTTCTCTAAAAAAAAACACAAAAAGAAGGATACCGAGAGTCTAAAAGGGTAGTAAAGGATAGTGCTGAATTTATACACTAAAAAACTAAAAATTGCACATTATGATTCAGTGTGGCCGCTAAATTTAGTTGCATGAGGAAACACAACACAGCAAACATCAAGGTTGATATATATATATATCCACTAAAAGTTTTGAAGCACGTTTACTCTGTCATATATATATATATATATATAACTACTTTAAAGCTTAATTAACCGCATTCATGATTCCATGCATGTGTTGGGCTATTTGAGATACCTATATACGCCCTCAACATTGATTAGCTAGTGGAGGAAACATTTCAGCTTCTCTCAATGCCGACCAAGGGCTTTATTTTTTCGATCGCAGGCACTCCTCACAGAACAATACCGAACCTCCCCAAGATGAGCCTTGAAAGTGACCCCAATTAACTGCAGCCAAGCTGACCCCCCCCCCCCCCCCCCTCCCTTCCCCACCTATCACACCAGAACAGACATAACACCAATCTAATTCAGGCCGAGACGTCATAGCAAACAAACCAAACCGCAAAACATTCCAAAAGTGCCGGCCCCACCTTCGGTATCCCTAGCGCTCGAGTAATCCGACAACATCCCCCGAGAAAAATAACACGAGACAGACCACAGACACAAAACGAACCTGACAGCCTACAAGGGATCAATCGATCGTCGTCTTCGACGCAGCTGATCCGAAGCCGCGTAGGGGTTCGGCGGACACCCCCTAGAGACCAACGCCCGACCCCCGCCGAGCCGCGTCCTACTTTGAGGATCGTCCGTGGTTCCGGTTGAAGCGACTTTAGCCCCAGGTTACGGAAGATACGAACGCAACGGAAGGACGCAAGTTCCTGCCTCCTGGATAACGAGGCACAGGGGGGCTGGATTGGATACGAACGGAGCATCAGCGTTCGGTGGAGGCTCGGGTCCTCGCCGACTGGAGACAAGTCTGAGTCGAGCGCCGACGTAGCACTCGTCTCCAATCCGACGCTCGGGTTTGCTTCTTCGGGTGACTTAAAAAATTCGGCACTGCGGCCTCGTTACGGTGTTGCCTGAGGTGCCAGGTTCTTCTTGTATGAAGAGCTTGGCGAGGAAGCCAGGAGTACGTATCGCAAAGGGGCGGTGGCCCGCGTTCCGGGTTGCATACCTTTCCGCTATACGCCAGTCCGCGTTCAGCGAGCCGGTCTAGCTGAACAAAAACGAAACCAGAACCGAAGTGAAGGAAAGAAAGGAGGGCAGAGGAGGGGGAGGAGAGAGTGGAGCGAAAGTGGCGGCAGGAACTTCACAGGCGATGGCCGCGGCGGCAACGCGGTTCTATAAATGGACTTTTCGTGGCACGCTGCGACGCTGACCCTCGAGAGGCAGCGTGCGAAAGGGAATGCACGGAGCGTTTTCGTTCGACGTTGGCTTCTGGTGGCGGATTTGACTGTCGATTAGACGGGACGAGGAAGTGTGTCGCGTCTTTTGTTCGCGGTTGAAGCGCAGTTTGGTGCGGGCGGGGCGATGGAGAGAGCTGATCGAAAAAAACAGAGGCGTCAAACTAGAGAACCTATTAAACTTCTCAAGATTTTTGCCATCCTGGTTGATCTCGAACTTGCTTGGGGGTCAAAACGCGCGCGGCGGAACTTTTTACTTCATTCATAAACGTGGCTGTGGTGCACGCCTGCACCATTAATTTTTCATTTACTTTCATTTTTTATTGAGAGAATTTGTGCGACGCAACTATGAAATCTCGTCCTTCATAAAATGCGGCGACGCTCTCTCTATACGGTGGATACGTTATAAATGTTTAATTAAGACTCCAAGCATTATGGACAAGTTCGCAGATTGGGCTACATGGCTCGGGCAGTGTTGGCGATAACTCGTTACAAGTAACGGCGTTACCGGTCACGCGTTAGGTTTTTCTGTAGCGTACTAACGTACCCGTTACCTTTTTAAAACAGTAACCTTACGTTACTTATTTCATGTGATGGGAAACGTAGTTACGTTAGTTGTTACTTCATCTCAAGACCTGAAAAATAGTACAGTTAATTTTTTTTTGTGTGTGTGTGTGTTTCTATACTTCATTTTACCTTAAGTCCAGAGACAGCCAACTCTATAGAACTGATGGAAGCTGTCAGACTGCGTCAAAAGGATCCACGCCCCTTCTCCCAATGTAAAAAAAAAAAAAATTACCGCATCTCCATGTGGTGAATGATGTTGATTGGAGCGAAGCTCTGGTGGTGCTGATGAGACTGATTTTATTGTTCATAGGTAGTGCTGATGGTGCTGATTTTCTTTTATTGCTCCTAGGTGGTGCTGAGTTCCGGGTTGCGTTTCGACTTCATTATTACTGCTTTATGGTCGGTGAAATGCAGAGCCGTGCATGCAAAGCTTAACGCGATTATATACGCATTTGACCGTAGCGCCCTCTCCTGCATAGACATTGAGCGGCTACATGCAACGTTTCATCCATGACATCCCCAGCTCTTGAGTTACTTTCCCATCTCAGAACCCCCTACTCGTCCCGCAGTCGTGGCCGAGTGGTTAAGGCGATGGACTAGAAATCCATTGGGGTCTACCCGCACATGTTCGAATGCTGTCGACTGCGCAAACATTTTTTTCTCTTTTTGTGAGCACGGACGCCGGACGGACGGACGGACGGACAAGGATAGACCCTAAGGAGCTTCACCCTAAGAAACGCTGTCGCAAAAAAAAAAAAAAACTGTTACCGTTAATTTATAAATAAAGAGTAACACAAAAGCAACGTGCGTTACTTTTTATCAATAATGGTAGCGGTGATGCTTTCCTGTTATTTTGAGATAACGTAGGCTGGTAACCGGGGAGGGGGGGGGGGGGGGATAGGTGGCCGACTGGTCTAGCGCACACCAGCTCGGAGCACATGGAGCGAAAGCTCGCGCTGCAGAGCCCAGGATCCAGGGCTTAATCCCCGCCCCTGCCCGTTTCGATCTGGATGAGCATCGTACCGGCGTGCGGTCGTGTATCACTACTGCGTGGTGCACCTTCGAGGCCCCAGGCTCGCGGTTGTACCGCACTGGCTAAATTCCTCATCTACAGCTGAGACACCAGACGCCCATTGAGGCAGACTAACTTCCGGCTGTATAAACATACACACAACAATTTTTATTTTTAGGTTGGTAACGCGTTCCTTTTATTTGCAAGTAACAAGTAACGTATTATATTACTTTTTTTTGGTAACGCCTGCAACACTGGGCTTGGGTAACAAATCTGCTGCAGGTTTGGGGCTCTTGCGTGAACACCTTGTATTACACATGACGTGGAGTTGTTGTCTGCTATAATTTTTTTTGTAGATGTTTCTGCTTAAGTAACTTCCTGTGCTAAAAAAGTTGAAGTGACACAAGTACAGCTTGGCATGGTGCTTTTCTTATAAGTTAGTGCAGGTATCACCAAGCTAACGCAAAGTGAAACTTTCCGGATATGACCCTCTCCAACGAGAATATTTCAGGATTCGGAGGGGATCTGTGCTCATCAGCAGCACCGATCTGCATTTTTTTTTTATCTAACTGCAAAGTCTATCAACTCAAATGTGCCACAAAGTATACTCGGACCAGTCTTTTTTAGATTTTACGTAAAAGGCGTAAATGATACCGTTAACATGGTGAAATATCCCACCTGAGCTGATGACAACAAGAGAAAATTCTGTATTCTGAATATTTTCCTGAGCTATTCAATACAGCTAATCTGACTTTATAAAGAATAAATTCTGCAAAAGTAGCAATTGATTGTAAGCAAGCGGGAAAAACAAATTTTCCGTTAAAAAATAAGTCTGCAGTATTGCGTAGGCTTGGAAGGTTAATTCGTCTCCATTCGAGAGTCAGTTGTTTTAAAAAACACAATGTTTTTTTTTAGTTCTTTTTTAGTGAGAGTATGTTTTGTGATAGACGTATGAACTATGTCATTTCTAAATTAAATCACGTGGTGGGGACCATAATTCGCTACCTTTCTGTTTTTTCAAAGTATGTTATATTGTTTAAATTACAATTCTTTATTTTACTCCCCTTTCGACCTGTATTTTTTTTTCCTGGGGGGGGGGGGGGGGGGTGAATCGCCATAAACTAAAATAAAAAATGTTTTGCAATAAAGGAAAATATCAAGTGTGCTTGTGATGTACTTCATCCAAATATGTTAATATGACGCTAAACTAGTTACTACTTACAATGATAAAAATATAAAAGACCCATTTAGTTTTTTTTACGTCCTTGCGCACTTAATGAAGCATTCTCCTGCGTATGCAGTTCTCCACGCAGATAAGTGGAGGATTGTCACTTATTGAGCAACTTATTTATGTCAGATATACTTAATTTTACTCTTTAACATTCGTTAAACATTGATCTTGACAGTCCATTGGGCAGGAGATCGAACTATAGGGGGCACTCTGACCCGTTTGTTGCTGCTTGTGGAGAGGAGGACGAGACGGCTGAGCACTTGATACTATACTGTAAAGGGCTTCACCCTGTGCATACCGAAGACAACATAGATTTAAAAAAGTCATTGGGTCTCAGAGACAGCGAAGGAAAAGTGGATTTCAAGACAGTAGAGATTACCAAGCAAAGATTAAGTGAATGGTGGCAGAAAGCGAGAGAAAACCAGGCATTTTCTTATTAACTGATGGCAAGGGGGATTTATAGCCTCACTTTCCTTTCAGTGCGGAGTGAATATAGTTTTCACATTTAAATATTCTAAGCTTAAAGGGTAAGACAAAATGGCTAGGTGGCGTAAGCTACCGCCCGATCCAAAGGGCTCAGCCGTATTCATCCATCCATCCTTCCCCACACCTTGGTGTTTACTCAATACAAGGCCTGTGCACATGCCCACAGGGCTTATGGGCATGTCCATGTCATCTTCTACAATAAAGCGCGGGGCAGAGTGTAATCTAAGAAATACTAACAATCGACGAAGTGACGTTAAGTGCCGGATTTACCCCGAAAGCAGTCGTCAGAGAATGCGAGCTTGACCCACTTCGGCTTTGTGTTGAGCTGGGCACAGTGCATGCTGCATTGTTCATGCAGGCCGGAGTGGAAACAAAAGCCCCTCCCCCCCCTCACCGGAGAGCACGAACTCCAGCCGAACGCTGACGCAGCGTTCGGTTATGTCGGCCGAGCGCTGAGTCATTGTATTTGTTGTCCCCATCCGTGTAGTTCTAAAGTTAACCGCTTGGGGCGTCACGGTCGCTCCTCCTCCCCAACAACCTTTAACAAATTCTCGCTTATATATCAGAGCATGATTGAGTCATTATTCTTAAAGTATAGCACGCTGTTTGATTGTTTCCATTTTCTGTTTATATCAGTGATACATGTCAATTGTATTCGACGCTGTTTGTGTACATGCGATTTTATGTATCTTCTGTACACTCTCTGTTGACCAATGCAAAACCCCGTAAACCGGACCAGCACCACGTTACATTTTTGGTTACTCGTAAACACTCAAAATTTATTTAAAAAAAATAAAGCGTTCTTTATCCTAAGAATATTATTAATAAAATATTACCTATCATGTGTTTTGCGACAAGGTGAAACGCCCTTAGATAAATATACAGGCAGAGATATAATAGGTCAAGTAGCCCCACATTCTAGCTACACGTTTAACTCGATATTCGCTTCATTTTTTTTTTGTGGTTCTCTAATTGCTTTTGTTTAAAAAAGTTGAAAAGCACTCGTAAGGGGAGAACTACAAATGGTGCTTGTTGTAAAGGCTGCATTCGCGAAAATAAGACAGTGAACGCTACATTCTTTTCTTCGTTCGCTATTTAGTGCCACTTGTATTGCTGGAGTCTTCGGATAGCAGAGTGTTTCTGCGAACGCTTTTCAAAATTCCTAAAAAAATATGCTGTTCGAGATACAAGAGAAACTCTTTGCGGATACAAGCTACCAGCCTTGGCGGGCGTCAGGGATTGCAAAAAAAACATACTAATTAGAAAGAAAATGAACAAAAACTTACTAGTTAAGTTTTGAATCAGTGAAAATAAACATATGTTTCCACTGAGAAACTTGCTAAGCATCATCGAAAACCACTAAATCAACTCTTTTTTTTAGACAGATATAAGGCAGGGGCAGCATTTTACGGCGTTCCGTAAAGGCGCTCAAGTTGAACGCGTTTCTTGGTTTCGGTTTCTGCGCCCGCGGTCCTGCTCCCCAGTGGCCGAGACGCGCAACACACGTGCGCCATACTTCCTTCCCTCAATCCTAGTAGGGAAGCGAGGCGGTGGCTTCGCGCAGCAACCACCACCGGAGGACCGGACCGTGAGCGACAAAAACGGGCGCCGCGCTGCAGTTTCCATGGCAACTTGCGCGCGCGCTGTGACGTGGCGGCTTGGCATAGGTTCACGTCACAGTGTCCGGGGCTGTTGCTATAAAAATCAGCGCGCGGTGCACGTTTTTGCTGCTCATGTGTTCCCTGCTTTAGAAACGCGTCCGAACTGAGCGTTTTTTTTTTTTCCCCCCCAGAATGCCTTAAAATGCTGTCCCTGCCTTATATGTTACTAAAGAGAGTGGATTTCGTGGTTTTCGATGATGCTTAGCAAATTTCTCAATCAAATCCTTTGTTTATTTTCACTAATTAGAATTTAATTCGTTAGCTTATAGTGTATTATCTTGCAAATTAGTATGTTTTTGCAATCCTTGACGCCCGCCAAGGCTGGTACTTTGTTCCCGAAAAGACTTCCTTTTTACTTAGAACAGCATATTTTTAGGGATTTTTGAAAGCTTTCGCAGAAACTCCCTTTATACGTCGAATACGTAACATACCGCAGTCGCAACATTTGTAGGTAGGGGTACGTAATTGTGTTGGCTGCACGTTTAGGCAGCGGGACATTAGTTAGCCCCAATGGGCATCTTTGGGTGGCACCGCTGTAGATGAGAAATTTATCCTGTGCAGTACGACCGCTAGCCCGGGGTCTTTAACGTGCATCACGCCGTAGTTATTTATATACGACCGCAAGCCGGCACGGTGCTCATGCAGAACCAAACGGCCAGTGTTGGGGATTGTGCCCAGGATCTCTGGGTTCTAAGGTATTAGTTTGTGCTCCCCTTCCTCCATATAGCTGCGGTGCGTGATCACTCTCGGCTACCGTTTCCCCTATAGAGAGAAGAATAAAGAAGATTTCCACTAGTGTGCGAGTGAAGTCTTGCCCTGCAACGTGTATTAGTTTTTATGTGAGGCGAAAAACAAAATGTTGAAATGAGAAAAAAAAAAACGCTAAATCAACTGAAGTATTTTTTTTTAAAGATAATCTTATAAATAAACAGAATATAACAAAATGAAAGCTATTGTACCTAATTCTGTTTATAAAAGGCGTTTCGGTTATTTATATTGGCTTTATTCGATAAGTTAAGCGAGGGAACTATAACGGCCCACCGCATGCCGTGCTCTTATTGAAGAGCAAACTTTCGTGCAGTGGTACTTTTCAAATCAAACATCGCGATGGAGATTTGAGGCACTTTCTGAGTGGGACTTCTTATTTTTCGCCTGCTTTAGTTCAATTTTCGGGATATGCTTTCTTTAATCCCTTTTTGCTCTTTCAGAAAAAAAAAAAAAAAGAAATGCAAGCTCCTCACTTTTGATACGTCCTCGTTATAAAGCAAATATCCTAGGGCAAACAGAATACAGGGATCATGAGAATAAAAGATCAGATGAGCGAAACGGAAGAAGAAAAAAAGAGTTGCAGTATATTTCCAACTATCGTATTATTCTTTGGCATTTTGCCTTACGTTTTTCTTCAGGCATTTTTTTTTTCTAGAACCGTGAACACCTTAGCAGACGTACTGTTGGAGGCAAAGAAAGAGGTCGTCGAGATCACTCAAAACTTGGAGTGCCACTTTCTTCTACGATCTCGCCAAGCACGCGTTGCAGCTATGAAGGACCTTCTATATCAGAACCGAGATCTTCACTCTTTATATCCGTAGAGATTTTACGGGAGAATGAATTTCCTTCTTTATCTTTCTATCTATCATTCCCTCAATCGTTCGCTTCCAAACTTCTGCTTTGCTCCTTGTGCGATCTTAGGTGAACTCCTAGATACTTATGCTTTTTCTAGTGGCTCAGAAATCAAAGTCAAACACACACACACACACACACACACAAACACAAACACACCAATTGATATAGAAATTCATGCCTAGCTACAGTCAGAATCTGCAAAAACCAAACTCTAAAAAGAAGAGAAAACACACACACGCAGGGAGATTGGAACGAGTCGGAGTGTTTGAAAGAAACCTCCGGAGACAGTCAACAAAACGTGAAAGCCTGGAGGAGGACGCCTCGATTTGAACCTAAGCTCTCCCGCTGTGCATTTGTGGGCCTGCCGTGTGCCCCAAGGCAAAAGTCCCGGAGGAGATAAGCAAAAAAAGGAACAACCTTTTTTATTAATTTTTATATCGTTCGTTTTATTATTTTTGCCTTTTTACAATATAGTTTATGATTTTTTTGGTTTTGGTAAATTTGAGTCGTGAGTTATCGGGGTCTACATCAATCGGAAGTGCCGGAATGGGGCGAGAAAATAGAGGTTACGCCTTTCGCCCTCTTTCGCACGCTGCTGCTGGGTCCTTCGGCGAGCGAGGTGCGCCCCCGCTTCCGCGTTCGATTTCGGCCTTTCCGCCTTAAGACGTATGTCCTTTCATCGAGTCCCATCGCCGCCGCCGCCGCTTTGGCTCGATCTGTTTCGCTCAGCGAGCAAATGGTGTAGTTTGTCGCGCGTCGCCGCACGGGAACACAAAGTGTCTTTGGTTTTATACCGAACGCAGAAATATAAGTTTTCGGTAGATACACCATGCTTCACGTGGGGTTCTACACTGGGCAATCGCTGTTGGCGCAAACACGACCTCTACGCTTTTCTGAATTTTGCTGAAGCAGCGTAGAGACAGGCAGCAAACTTCACTTCTGAAGTTACTCCTGTTAGTGAAGACTTTCCCTCACATTTGTAGTTTTTGTGGCAGCCATCAAATTTTAAGAAAAAAAAACACAGAAAAAAACAGAAAACACCGGTGACTGCTTGTTCGTGCTAGCAGTGCCACGCAGTGCGCTTACGTGAAAAGTTTCAAATACCACTATGATATTTTATTTGAAAAAATAAGGATACCGCGTTATTTGAAATCTCCAGTCTGAGGCAACGCGTTTTGATATATTTATGTGTTTATTTGAACATGGTTTTAGCCTGAAGCCAAGACAGAATGGTAGGCATGCTAAAAGCAAGAGCACCTGCGAGTATATTGAAGATATTACCGAGAACAGCAGAGAGAATTCTGCTATTTACAAAAGTCGTCGATAAACAATTCCGTTCATCGATTCGTTTTAACAAAGAACGAGTTCCTGAAAGAGCTCGTGTTAAAGAGGCAAAGCATACTCAGATAGTACTACTTACTCTGAAATCGAATTCCGGCCTCTCATTTTTACACACAGACCGCGTTAACATAATTGTGATTCTCTGTGCTGATTATGACGTATGAGTCTTACAGCCAACAAAACAGATCGGCCCTCCTGGATTTTTGATTCGGAAGAGAGTTAAAGATAACCTTTCTCTGGATTATTTGTAGTACAACAGCTAGGATTTCTGGCTGTTATCGGAATAATGAGGCTTGAGTCCTGGAAAGGATTTAGGCGTTTAACGTCTTATTTGGTATTTTAGCATTTGAAGTTTTATGACCTGCTTAGTTTTTGTGTATACCGAAAGTTCCAAAGCTTGTACCATGTTGTTTATTTTGTTGTAAAATTGAGAGACGATTGCTTCCATGAAGCACTGTATGAACAAAATGACCAATTCAAGCTTGAAAGAAAAAAATAAGAAAACAAATTTACACAGAGGCCCTAGAATAACTGGACTCTAAGATATTGCTTCCCTAACTGCATCCAGACTCTGCGGGGAAAACACAAGAGAAAAATAAAAATAGAAACACAACATTTGGCTACATTTGCGGAGAAGCATTCTCTTCCAAAAAATGGTATCGATTTATTTTTGTTTGCGTTGCCCGCGATTTACGTAGCGACAACAAACGTAGACAAATAAATAAAAAAAATATATTATTTTTATAGGTTTTTCGCAACCTAGGGTTGCCGAATTGGACGATTTTGCAAATTCACCGCATTCTCAAAATCCTGTTTATTTGGTCGTATGTTCCCACGTGCTCAAGCATTCATGTCCGGAGAAAAAAAAACAAAAAAAAAACTAACGAACGTTAAGAAAACACCGGACACAAAATTCTTCTGCGCTTTAATCAATAGACGAACATCTATCATTCGAATCGTCGATCTATGTTTTTCTTCATTCTGTAGATATCGACAAAAGCACAGAAACTCGTTTCGTGCATTCCCAGTTCCATGCGATTCCTTTCCAACACATTCACGTGATACTATCTATTTTCGTAGCTTTATGCTCATTCTAGCCGATTTGATTCGCACAGTATTTGCTTTAATTCTTCGTTCGACATCAGTATAAATAATAATAATAAAAAAGAAAAAAACAATAAAACAAATAACGGAATACCGAGCTCGCTTTAGTTCGACCTATTTGCGATAAGAAAAAACTCAAAACACAATTTTTTTTTATTTCTTAAAAAAGAAAAAAAGATGAACAGAAAGCCCTCGCCGCGTCCACTTCTCTCGAAGGAGGCTAAGAGATACCATAACTGCAATAGAATCCTGGGAATGCGGGATAACTGGGAAGGTGAAATGAATAAAGGAGGCGGAGGAGTATAGGGAAAACAGAAGAAAGAATAAAAGACAAAAGCTAATTCGTTGCGTTGGTCTCCGCTTGTTTGCACTTAGGTGAACGCATTCTGGGTAGCGCTAATGACTGGCAAATTACCGCTGTACGTGGCCCGCTTCGCTTGATCCCGGAACGGCGAAGCTCGTTAGTACGAGAAAAAACAAAAATCGTGAAAGTTCCGCTTCCGCTTTTATTAGCTGCTTCCTAAAGGTCGTTTTTGTGAGCGTCCTGAAAAACCTCCAGAAGGAATGTATTTCTTTTTATATTTTTTTTACAGAAAGATGTTGTCGGACTTTTTAGGAGTCAAACGTTATTTCTCAGATGTGATTTTTATCGTTTGTGTTACATCGTGCTTTGAGATACCCTCCTCAGTGATTATGCTCGGCGTAATTTTCAGCGGTAAGGCGTCGTTCATTCTGTGTTTAGCGAGCAAATGCTCCACACAATTGTACTTTACCTTAGCGAAGGCACAACTTGACAATATATGATTATATTTTTTTCATTGCAGTAACGTAAAAAAAAATGGACGCCGTACATAATGGGGACGGAAATATACGAAAATAGTGGAAGTCGATGTTTTGACTTTTACTCTCTTTATGTGGTACGATCGCTACGTTTTCAATATTTAATGCCAACTACGACTGAGATTTAGATCGTTTTGTTTTTTGTTTGTTTGCATAGTTAATGTAAACGTGAATTAGAAATGCATTTTAACTTTGAATTTAAGCATTTCATTAAGTTCTAGTAGTTGCTGATTTAATAACACTGCTCATTAAAAGTAAAAGGAACAGAGTTCGTAGCACGATATCATTCGCACATGTTATATATTTCTGACGCTTGCTTTGAGGAATACTTATAAACATGTACTTTGCCTACAAAGTGCCCGTGTCCAATCGTCGAACACATTTTGTAAGTCTTGAAATCAGTGAACTTTGCTGTGATCGACTGAAAATGTAGTTGAGTTACGCTTCAAATAAAAGATAAAAGACAAAGCTTTGCTTCTATGAAACTAAACTGCTTCAAACGCAAACGGCATTTCACTCACATAGATGAGATATGCAATACATAGGAACGGGTTACAGGCGTATAGCTCTCTGGGGACACGCTCCAATCACGCATCACTTGTGACCAACTTCAGATATCAATGTGTGTTAATAGCTCATGAACATAATACGACTTAACTTTAAAACAAAGCTAACTGGGTTGATATGTGAAATGTGCGTTCGTAAAAATATAAAAACAGAATATGCGAAAAAAAAAAAAAAAACAGAAGATATTGTAGCCGTTTTTGCACTGGGACAGTTCCAATGCTTGATGACGTAAAAGTTAAAACCGAGGCTGAACAAAAATAAAACAAAGATGACGGACTGTGTAAAAGTGTGAAACACAGTAGGATTCATGATTTTACCCTATGTCTCGTACCTCATAAAATTAGCTTCCATGAGCCGCCATGATCTAGCCGAAAATAAAACTAGAAGTTTTTTTGTTTGTTTTTTTCATGTTAAGAAGATACATAGAACAAACTGATCAGAAAGTTATATTTAATTTTATCTCAGCATCTGTCGTACAGTCCCGTTTTTTTTTTTTTCTCTTGCCCACGAACGTGTTGTTCGACGAGGCTCGTATCTAAAAGCTCGGCGCACGTTCGCTACGCAGATAAATTCCGATCGTCAAAGTGTTATCAAGAAAACAATCCGAGCTCCACTTTCCGATCTTGCGCGCGTCCTCATTCAATGGGCGCGATGTTGGTATTCGTCGCAAGGACGAGACTATGATGCTACCTTCCTTACGTAAGCAGCCCCAATTCCAACACTAACAAAAGTAACGAAAAAAAAAACCCCCTAAAGATAAGCCGTAGCTTCCTGGAACGCCTTGACGGAATTATCCGACGGAGCTTATCCTCCACGATTACGGAACAACCGTTTCAGCCTCCTTTCTTTCTAGCTTGCTTTTCATTTGTCGCTCGGGACCGCGGCAGCTTATCGCCAGTCCACATCGCGGGGCGTAATGCTTATAAAAGTGAGGCCGAAAAAACCGCGCCTTCGAAGATTCACGCAAACACCGGTCGTCGGAGAGCGAATCGACGATAGGTCTTCCCCTTTCCCTGCTGGTGTGCTGGTTTCGTTGAGCTAGGGCGGAAGAGCTACACGAGACAAGAGTGACTCGACGTGAGCCGAATGGGTTCAGTGGGCGATGCATCGTCTGGGAGGATGACCTCCTCCGCGGAGAGGGGTAACATCGTGGGACGGAAGCAAGCCCACATTTGCTCCTCAGTCGGCGCTCATTTGCAACCGAGACATTCGCGTCCGCGGACAAACCCGATGTACTGCTACGCAGGCGATTTACTTCTTATTTGTAGTCGTGCATATTTTTTCTCGGGTATTTTTTGCCGTATTATCTTAGTTCATGAAGTATGAGTTTCAATGGGGCGTTGCGTAAGGTGGTAGATTTTTGGTTCGTTATTGTTTTATCGCGGTTGGAGTGATGTTACTGGGGGTAAATTCTCGTAAGAGGTTTCGTAGTTTGATCTTCCGAATAATTTTGCAATGCTCGCCTGAAAAAAAAAAAAAAAAAAAAAAGATTTCGTGATAGAGTGGATGAGTGATGACGAAAGTGGTTTGAATGTAAGGGTGGAGATTCATGGGTGACAAATTTGAAGTCAGGTTAACTTTTTGCTTTCTTTTTTCATAACTTGTGATGTACGGGTTGAGGAAAGAACATACGTAACTTTAACGTCAAAATTGCAAGCTCATGCTCACAAACAAATTACACAGAAATCTGCGATAAAATTTGCTCAAACTTTTCGTTTCATTTTTCTTTTTTAGAGAGATAACTGTATAATTGTATGAAAAGCAGATATGTTTTCAAGTTTTCAGTCAGATGATTCTGTACCTTTGGCATTAACCTCAAAATGATACCATTCAAAACATAAAATGTTATAATGGACAGAGTACAATATAGAGTTCAAAGTAGGTTTACTGGTCTGACAAGTTGCCCATGAAATTGATGATGAAAACCACATATAAGAATATGTAAATTGGCAAGTCAAGGAATCGCCCATAAAACAATGAAACATGCTCTCTTTTTGAAAGAGAAGAAACTACAACGTCAACCAACCCTTCTCACCCAAAAATTAAACAATAACGTTTTCTTAAAAAAAGAAAACACCACAGTCAACCCTGCGCTGCCTTCAATTACCTTCTACGAGCGCCGGCGTTGTGCAGAGTACACCGTTGTCGGACACGAAAGATCACACCGCGTGTCGCTAAGTGCACCATGTACGGGTTCAGGGACGGTCTCCCAAATAAACTCACCTTGCAATGTTTCAAGTTTTCAAATGCCGCAGCGTCCGCAGAGAAAGCACTCTATATTCAAATGAGCGCACTGGGGGCCCAAGCCGCGCGCGTACGACGAAGCCTCGAGATCTCGAGCTCTGTTAAGGTTTTAGGATGGGCCGAGGCTCTTGTGGCAAGTCTGCGCCTCTGGTCCTTCCGGGAGACGAGCTAAAGATATGTGTTTTTTTTTTAATCATTATTATTCCCACGTTCCTTACAAGTCCTGCTCCAATGCAGGAACTTCTACGAAAAAGAGTCCTCAGACCGCCCCCCCCCCCCCCCCTCTCTTTTTTTAATCTAAACTTTCGACGCTTTGCAATATAAGGATCGCAAAAATTTGCATAATATGTTTTGCGCGTTTTTTTTTAAGAAATAACGATTCATAAAAAACATTTCTATAGTGTACAAGCTACATACCATGCGAGCGATGAATGCTTGGTGACATTGTGTTGCACATGTGGGCGTCTTAAACAAACAACCACGTTCAGGCAGAGGAAGGGGAAGGGGAGTTTCAAGTACCCAGTCGAGCGTGCTGTATCTCTCGGAGGAGCTGTAAAAAGAGTAGCAAAATAGATTGCTTTATTTAAATTTTTTGTTGTTGCTGTAAATGTTTTATTTTGGGCTGGTGTTTTGCTGTCAATTTTCTCCCGCGGAGTGTACGTCTTGTCGTTTTTGGTTTCCCAGACTTGGCGTTCCGAAAGCAAATTTTCACTGAGCCATCCTTGATGAAACTCCCAGTCTGCATTTCCCGGTCGCTGCTCGCATTAGGGGCCATGATTTTGGGAGGAGAGAAGGTACACATTCCCTACACAGTTCTGGCGAATAAGAAATTGCGCCTGCGTTTTCTTTCATGTTTGTCTTAACTCCGGAATCGTCGAAGCGTTTAGATTAGTGTATCGCCGTGTATTTTAGTTTATTCTGGCGCGCTGAAGAAGAACATCAAATAATGATCGTGTCTAGTGAATCACCATTAGGGGTTCCTTAAATTGTAGAAAGCTACAAAAGGCGCTGGCTGTTGCTGCGTTCTTTTATATATCACGCGTTGTTGTAGCTTTAGACAGCGATCATCACTTCCGCGAAAAAATAATTTTATTCAAAACGACTGAAAAGGAAAAAAGAAAGAAACCGGGCGGCAAGCTTCCGGTTTTAACGTGTCTTCAAATCGCTGATGCCGTTCCCGGAAGATATCCGAACATTCCCAATTTCAATAAATTATATAAATGATACGTATCACAAGCAACGGCTGACATTGATTAATGAGGGAAAGCATTTAAAGTCGCGGCGTGATTGCATTTTTTTTTTATATTCTGTACCGAAGATAGATATCAAGTATAGGTATAGCTGACATATGGCAACAAGAACTTGAGTTTTGTGAGTTCGTTTTATCAAAATATTGACATACACTTGCGTATAGTTTTGGTTTTTGCTACGGCAGTTGTAGTTGAAATTCGGACATAGATACTACAAAACAATCTACACCATCCATCACAGAATTTGAGAGCCACCACCCCTTCTCCTTCACTGTCTTCCTCTCTCTCGCCCCCTTCTCAAGATGAAAGGAGTAACCCAGTCTGGTACTTTCTAGCAGATTGAATTTGAGCTCCCGGAGTTTATATTAAGCAGGCGATCACATTAAACCCTTAATAAATCACCGTTTTCAGTTGGATTGTGCACCCTTGTAATATGAAAACAACCCTCCCCTACGCATTTAAACTTACAGTTAATCGGAACTGTTTAACCGCGGTTCATTCAACCGTGTTACAAACACTAAAGATTTTTTTGCGCAATTTTTGAATGCGGCGGTTGAGTTTACTGAAGCTACTTTGTAATTGCACGACGTCGGTCAAGTACAGTTCAAAACGCAAGAACAAAAACGTATAAACAAAAATGTAACGTTTTTTTGTTTTAATTATAATGCGCTCGTTTCAATGCTTTGCACAACATTTACAGGACTTATTTGTAGGTCTGAACGTACGTGTAATTGGGGTGTTCAAGTGGTATAATGAAAGAAATAGCTCCGAGCAACATAATTAAAAGCTGCGATGTTAACCTTTTTTTTTCTTTTTCTACAATTACAGTGGAAGGCATACCCTTTCTTTTATCCGCGGCCTCCTCTCTAACGGAAACACAAACACTCCCTCTGAAGCTAGCAACCCTGATTGGCGTTTCTCATTAAACTTTCGCCGGCTCTCATTAATTGACCGGGCTCGAAGCCTCGTGCATAATGAAACGGCGCGCTCTATCCACAACAAGGGCGGCCGGGGGGACCCCTCACGCCGAAGGATGACCGACCCCACGGCGGCGCCGGCTCTCTCGCTCACCGATAGAATAGCCGCCGACACTTATTTCGCTTCCTGCGGTCAGAGGTGTCATGGTCGCCGAGCGGAACGACGCGAGGCCCCTCATTGTCTCTTCAAAAGATGTCGGGTTCGGTCGCCTCTCTGTGTACGCTTACTTTTACCCTTGGACTGACTGGATGGGTTAGTGTATATGTACGTACGCGGCCGGAGACCAAACCGTAAACATTGTGAAAAGTATTTAGAAAAAAAAAAAACAATTATCTGGTAGAGGATTCTTAACATCAATGAGCAGAGAAGAACCGTTTCCGTTAAGTGACCTTGCATGGACTCAGTCGTAGTGAGCAATGTATCCGTCAGAAGTTGCGCATGACCCTCTCAACAAGGTTTTTGACGCCCTCTCGTTACGTCTGGTGGCATTACGCGACGAGATTAGTGCAAATAGTCGAAGACAGGCATACTTGAACCCACCACCGCATTTGCGTTGCTTGCTGATACAGTACAATGATGATAGCCACATTCTTTTGTCGATCTCTGAAATTTTGACCTTTACTGGTCCTCCTAAATAATGCCATTTTCGGTTCAATAAATAGACGCTCAAAATGATGTAACACTTTGGGACCACGATGCGTTCATACCAATAATTTTGTATGATTTGTCGGTCCCAATATATGGCACAGTAAATATTATGCATTAGAATTCAAGCAAATCCTCTTCCCAACAAATGTATTCGCAAGATGAATCACGTAGCCAGTAGTCAGCGAACGTGTTTAGATACATAAACATAAGCCAAATATTCTATTTCAAGCAAACGGGTTTACTATTAGGAATTGCCTGTGAGATGATATGTCCAGATAATCGTTAAATGATATCTCTTCCCAAAATGGTCTCGTATCGTAATTATCTGTCCTTGACAATCGATCCCTTCTTTTCCTTTTTCTTCTCCCGTTGAGGCAACTAGCAAAGAAGGAGGCCCGTATACATATGGTTGATGCCTTTGCCTTAGAAATGAAGTGCATCTCTCTCTCTCTATCTCTTTCACTCTCTCAAAAGTCCACGTTCTTTACACTCTCGTATCCGAACTGCGAGTTCAAATCTCAGAGACAACCGGCCGCTCTCCGTACGCTGGCAAAGAGAAGTACCGACTTCAGATGATTGTTGAACATTGCGAGGTGTTTCGACAGCGCCTTTCTTGTTTGTCTGTCCCTCCTGTTCAAACGTTTGCCCGCCCCGCATTTAACTAAAAAAAAGGCGTAATTTTTATATGTTTTTGTTGACGTGGGAAGGGCTCTGTCATTCAAACGTATTTACCCTCCCTAAATTAGGCTTTTGGCCCGTTCCCCCAAGCAATTTAGTATACGTATAAGAATTGGGTCGGACGATCTGTTGTTCGCTCACGGTACATTACCGGCTGATGTATACTATTCCATCCAGGTGTAATTTAATAACGAAAAAAACACGAATGAGAAGGACATCGATAGTGCTGCAGAAATAAGCGTCAGCTGGCGTGTCTACAGTTCGTGATCTCTCGAATCTTTTCTCAGGCTCGCACCTCGCATGACTGGCTACGTATTTGGATGAAATTTGAAGTTTTGGTAGACGTGCGTATATTTGTCGGTTTCGTTCCCGTGTCACTCCTCAAGAGTTCACGGAACGTATCATGCGGAAACGCGGAAAATATAAGTAAAAGTAATTTTGCTCCGTGTGTGTTTAGATTATTTAGTCTAGTGACTTCTCCGTAGATATGCACTTTTGCCAATGCAGTACCACCGCTTGCCTGGAGTTTTTAACGTGCATCGCGCTGTAGCGATTACACGAAGACACTCCTACGAAACGCTCATCTTGAGCGAAATGGGCAAAGGTCGGGATTCAACTCAGGATTTCTGCGTTCTCCATCTGAGCTGTGGCGCATTAACACACTCGGCCGACGATGCCTCCGAAAATTTAAGAGGTTATGTCCAACAATGGCACAATACATATTTTTTGTGAGTTTACTAACCGAAACATTTTTAGCGCACTTTGTTTTTTTTACAAAGGAAACAAGAAATAAAACAACAAGGCCACGGGGCGATTCTCGGAATCACTACATGACATCTTTTGCCACATTCGTCTCTTACCGTGTCAATGTTCACGAAAGGCGATGGTCGTGTCAACCTTTGAGAGGCATGCAAGTTCTCCGAGTTACGTTCTACTCGACATTGGGATAAACTTTATCCTAATGTGGATTAGAACATAACTCGGGGAACTTGCATGCCTCTCAAAGGTTGACACGACCATCACCTTTCGTGAACATTGACACGGTAAGAGACGAATGTGACAAAAGATGTCAAAGTATATACGATAAAACACAGATATCAAACTGTGCAGAAACCACGGCACATAATATGAGTCTGTCACCTCACTCAACCTTTTGATTGACATTCGGTGGATGTACGCATGATAAATGTAAAGAGGCGCTACTCAGGGTCTCTGAGTTTATGGTGCATTACGTCAGAGGTCACACGCGCGCACGTCTGCTTGACGTGAGCCATTAAAATGTCGTCCTCTGCTTCAATATGTTGTGTGTTCGACGTGGATGTCAAGGTCGCTCAGCATTCCAACGGAGCAAAGACTGTAGGCACACTTTTTTTTTTTTTTACCAGGAATGACAATAACGTTTGAAAAGAAACTAAAGCTATTTGCGTGTCAGCACGCGTAAGCTTCGTAAAGTTCAACCAATCAGCAATTGCGCTGTATAGCCTTGAGATAGACGTACTTGATTGCAAAATATTTTTTTTTTTTGCCACAACTTAAAGTGCTCATTCAAAGAATAGTGTACTAATGGGAAGCATCAAATACAGAACGGAGACTATAAGCTAAGGTAGCAAAAAATTGTACAGAGTTCAACAGTATGGTTCGGGACACTAAATGAAAAAGAAAAAAAAAACGTGTGTTATAAGCCGTGAAATGCAGTTAGGGGAACTACAATTAGATAGACAAAAGCCCAATAAAGGCTTATTATACTCACATTTATAAACAAAAGATATGCCGAAGGCTCACAATGTAGTTTTACTCAAATACATAGACATTGCAGAGTTTTAGTAGGAGCAAGCGCAAGGGCTGTGCGTTTGCGTTAGCGTTACGTGCTCCCCGCTGCGCATGCGCGTTGTCACCGTGCGCCCATTCAAAACGCAATTTGGTCTCCCGCGCACCCGTAGTGTGGAACACACAACGCTAACGCAAACGCAGAGTGCTTGCGTTTGCTCGTATACGCCAAACTAAAACTCACGAATAGCCCCAAATCATTTAGCATATAGTTAAAATAAAAAAAAAACTGGCATTTCTTAGATGTCGGCATGGGCAAACGTTTATAAATGACAATGTGACACCTTTCCTAAAAAAAAGAAGAAAGCAAATTAGTTTTTCGTTTTCTTCACCGTCTCTTTTATTTAAAAAAATTGTGAATATTATTTTCTTTTTTCTTGTGAATATTATTGTGAATATTATTTTCTTGGACCTGGCGGCCCGTGGCCAAAGCCACGGGCCGCCAGGTCCAATCACGTTCCACGCTAAACTGTGACACGCTTAGCATTGGTTAGGTTTGGACGAATAATGCTCCGAATCCAAAAACGCTGCGTCATTTTCAGAGCTTCGACACCGCAATGAGCCAGTAAGCCGTGGCTTGCTTTGCAATGTGAAATTGTTGAGTCACTCATTGCTCGATCCGAACCACTGTCGGCCCATTCCCATCAGTGATCCGAGACGTGGGCACCGATACGTGCTTCGAAGCGAAATACCACACAATGTCTAAGTGGCTCGTGATTGGATCTGGCGGTTCGTAGCTTCTGCCTTTAGTCCATCGTAGGGTGAGACGAAGTATAGACTCCCTTGTTCGTAGTGCTTTGCGGGCGCAAGTGGTGGTCGCTGGCGTCCTTCTTGAATTTAGTGGTTCCTCCCAGTACCTTGGGGGGTTGGGCAAAGTTGAGGATTCGAACTGTCATCGATATGTGAGCTCTCTCTGCTACATATTTTGTACAGCGAGTTGCTTGCTGGTCATTGCTTGCGTGTCAGTCATTGCGAACTATTCGTAGTCGAAACCTGAAATAAAGTAAGCATTCTAAAAAGTAAATTCTTTCTTCCTCAATGGGAGCGCTTTCGGATCGATCAAAGACCCTGTAATTGTATTACCACGCTGCCGTAATTTTTGTACAACGTCAGATACTCAGAGTCATGACGAAGTACGCATTGGGACCGAGAAATGTAATAATACTAAGCCTTATAGTTAAACAGGAATGCACGTACTTTTATTATAAATATTCTTGTTCCTTACTATAGTTACCGAGAACCTTAAGAAACGCCGGGTATGGCTCATTATATTCAAGCTTCAAGTCTCGTGCTCGGCTCTTCGGAGATCTTATCGGATAATTCTACAATCTCCTTGGTGCAAGCGATAATCAGATTCTCGGGAATTCGACATGCCCTGACGTTCCTAAGTTGTCAGGGCCTACACTCTAAAAAAAGCCCGCGCGTCTACTTTTCCGCAGCACACTTGGAGAGCCAATCGCCACAACTTACGGAGGCAGCTCAGCGAATGACGATGCCGAAACATATGTTTAGACCAAAAAACGCAGTCTGAGTTGTGACATTAGGCGATGCAAGCGTGACGTTTTGCATTGCTTAATGTCACAAGTCAGTCTGCGTTTTTTGGTCTAAAGATACGTTTCGGCATCGTCATTCGCTGAGCTGCCTCCGTAAGTTGCGGCGATTGGCTCTCCAAGTGTGCTGCGGAAAAGTAGACGCGCGGGCTTTTTTTAGAGTGTATAGCAATGCCATTTGTAAGTGGCATTAACGTGATCAATCTTAATACTTCAAAGCTCGTCATAACCAAGTTGTACAATTTTGTAGTAGTGGTGACTAAACCGCTACGCCAAGGCTTAGAACTCACTCGAACACCTTATTTTAATACTAATTATAAAGAGAAGTAAAATACAAAATAATACAAGATATATTTACTGCCCACCGCATTGCTAATCTGCGTTGAGCAATGCTTGCGTGAGTAACCAAAAGCGATTAACACTGACACGTAAAATAAGAAAGGCTGAATAGGTGTAACTCTGTGACTAAACATTCTTTGTACGTAGGTAGGGGACGAAATGAAACTCCGACTCCAACGTAATTATTTGTTGCTGCACGCGAAACGTATCCTAAGCTGGGACGCGCTTCTCCCGTAAAAGAGCGCGCCGCTTTTCTTCACTAGTCGGATCTCACCGAGGCGACACGCCAAGATTTACGAGCCTACGAAGCAGGCGTAAGTCACCCTATACACCGTCGCGCACCGCTCCAACCTCCGGCCAACGTTCCCGTGTTCTCGCTCACAAACGCGCGCACGCGCGCGCTCGCGACGTTCCCCCGGGATTTCTAATTTTATTCACGAGCCGGGAGAAAAGAAGAGGCAATCCACTTGCAAATCGTCAGGTGCCCGCCCGGAGTACGACGGAAAGCTAGGAGGAGAGTTTGCTTGCTGATAAATCGATCTAACACGCCATTGTCGACCCACTTCTACGCGTCGCTTTGCCAACAGGGGGACCAAACACGGAATGAATAAGACGCAAGAAACGCAAGAAGAAACACGGACCATCCTCCCCCCCCCTCCTCAAAAAAAAAAAAAAGAAGGAATAACAGCTTTGAGGCAGGCTGGCATCCCTGAGCCCCCGCTCCTTTCGCACTCGAAGAAGGGCTCACGGTATAAAATGCGATTCCATGGCAGGAAGTGATCGGTCTGTAAAAGCATGCCGTTCCTTTCTCTTCTCAATTTCGCGTTTCTTTTCGTTCTTTTTTTCTTATCAGATTTTCGGTCGATCCATTTTTTTTCTTCGCCATGACCGTTCATCTATTCGTCTTTGTCGCGTCTAGGATACTTATCCTTGTCCCTCTATATTTTATGCGGGGTAGACAGGGGCGCTCACAATGATATAGATCCTTTCTCGCGCGTTCTGCCTTCCCCTCGAATCACACGACTGACGCGATGCCATGTTCATTTATTTACTTTTCTTTCGCTCTCTTTTTTTTTTTCTTTTCTCAGCGTTGTTGCTTTTGGTGGGGCGTTTCCCCTCTCACTCGCCCTCTCCTAGCAAATCTCTGACTTATAGTCGTAAGCGCAGAGCCTGCGATATAATAGCAGTCTCGCTTACTTCGTCGTATGCTTTTGTTATACGAATAACAGCGAGGGCGTTCTCCCGATCTTCTGTCTTCCCCTGGATGGATTTCTTCACGCGCGTTGGGTTCATGGCTTTTGGACGAAAAGAAAATATTAAAAAAAGCTGCGGCTTCTTTTTATTGTTGGGGCGTTACCGAGGCGAGCCTCGATGGCCCCGCTTCGTGCACTGCACTCTCTTCGCGCCTTTCCGGATAGACCTGTTGCAATACGTACAGCGCCACGACGGCAGGGGATTTCGGGAACCCTCGGTACAGATCACGCGATTTCTCGTTGCGCCTCCGCGATTGCGCTTGAGAAGCGGGAGCTACCACCGTCAGCTGTCGCAGCCATCCGCCAAACCGACGACCATCCGCCGGAACGTCGTTACTCCGTTGGTGGCGTACCGTATCCGGTCGACTCTTGTCTGCTTTGTGCCGTTGGATAGAACTTGAGAGACCTTCACGTCTTGCAGTGTCACCGAATCCACTTAATTTGCACCGCAACCCTTGCAGGGTTCGGCTAGGTTCGACAGAGCGTTGGTGTAGCAGACGACGGAGTCGGTACAAAGGAGAGGAATGAGAAAGGGGCAGCCTCGCAAGCTAGCCAACGCGATACCCTCTCCCCCATTCCCGTGCGCTCGTCGCTCGTCCGGCTCGGCTGCTCCAACGTTGCTGCCTTGGTAACTTGCGCCTGCTCGCGTATGTCACGTGGTAGTGGGAGGAAACTTGCAGTGTCGAGCCAAATACTCAACAAAAGTATTTAAAATAGGATACTAAATACCCATTTGAAAACCTATTTAGGGTAGTATTTAGGTTTCATTTACCACGAACTATGTTGAGGACAGTACAAATACTTTGAAAAAGTAACTGAATTATATTCGAAGATACTCGGTTAGTAGGTTGCAAGCTGGTAATATAAGAATAATAAAGTTAAAAAAGGGCGCTCTACTTGTGTTGACTTTGCTGAAAATCCCATTCTGCTGTGATCTTAAGGACTCTCAAGAAACGTCGTAGTTGCTGCAATCGAAGTTTTCTTTGAAATAATTCGAGATACGCTACATAATGGGTGCCGAAAGATTTCAGGAACAAAAGGGACTTACGTATTGTAGGCATGGCAACTGGCGTGCTTTAGTTTTGTGGCAGGTTCGGCTCATGACGAACTTCGCAATACGTTCGTAATATGCTTTGACGCGATACGGCGGACTTGGCACATAGTCCGGCTTTGCATATTACTCAAGAGCCGAACTAGAGGTTGATCAGGCGGCCAGGCTTGATGATGAGTATATAAGTAAATGACAAACGTGCACGCAGAAAAAAAAAAAAAAAAAAAACATTGGCTAGAGAACAGCAGTTTCTGCCGCTGATCGACAACCAAGAGCGAGAATTTTGTCTCCCCAGCCAAGGGCCAGGAGGAGCGCCTGTGCCTTCAAGCTGTCCAAAAAATATTAGGAAGATTAAGAAGGAAACACAAGTAACGCAAGAGAGTCCACAAAACCGCTTTCAATCCCTGACTCCACCCGGCTGGCGGAAAACTGGATTAGAAGATTCTGATATTGAAACAATATGCGCATTCGGAAAAAGATAAAAAAAAACGCATTTAACGAGTTTGGAAGCCAAAGTTAAGCCAAAATAGATACACAAGAGGCTTTGGGGAAGCCCAATCTAGGTCACTGCATCTACATAAAGCAAGCAGGATCTACCTTCCTTCGCCGAGGGAGTGTTCGCGCTCACTTAAAAATGTTCTCACGCATTTTCATACTAGAACCCCCTGAATCTGGAATTTCTAAGAATGGTCCATTGTGACAGTACCAAGCGTTGACGCCAAATTCTTCCGCTGACGGAACCACTCTAGCTTCAAACAAAAGGGGAAAAATCCCGATGACGTCACTTACACTTTGCTAGCTCCAAGTGTAACGTGCCATTCAAAAATAACCTGAAAAAAAAAAAAAAAACGGAGAGCAAGACACATGAAGGCGGGCGTACTTGAGGCTATCCACTTGGTTTTTTGTTGGTATTCGGAGACTGCGTTTCGCTCGTGCCTTGTTTCCTGTCCTGTGTTTGGTCGCTTGCCTCCAAAACTGCAATTGGTTCAGCCTTGCCCCGGAGTCTGACGATTCCTAGTTACGTTGGTTGTTCAGGCGACAAATATTTTCGAAGGTTGTAAAGTGTATTCGAGAAACTGAGTACGAGATAGTGAGAAATGTAATTAAAATAGAGTTGTAAATGCTGTAGACGAAATGTATTTGGAACATATCTAAATACTACCAAAAGTATTTGAAATACAGTATCTTGAGTAGAGTATTTAAGATAGGCACAAGTCTGGAGGAAAGACAATGGGTGGGGCGTACCCAGGACTCCCATTCTTCGTCGCGCGGCGCGCGCGGGCTTTTGGGATTTTTTGCAAAACGTCTATTGGGACATTAAAAACAAAACAAAAAAAAAGCGCTTGCACAAGCTGACTGCCATAACGCACGAAATAGTTTATCGAGACCTCGGGATCGTAGCTGTGTGTAGTAACGTCATTTGAATATACGTTACTGTCTAACGCAAACTCGCGCCCTCTTTTAGGGAACACAACCAGAAGATATCCAGGAGTCGACAAGAAGGTACTGTCGTGTACGTTTTTCACGCATAATTATAGACCGGAGTCAACTTGTCGCGGTGGTTACTTCCTCATCTAATGTTTTTCGAGCCTGATAAATACACGGCGAATACGAACACGTGTAACTCTCACCTCATCCTTTTTTTTTTTAAATCTGTTGGAAATAAATTTCCACATGATGGTAATCAGTCAGGAGAACGATGGTGTGCTCTCGTAAACCTCGCACCTGGCTGCGCGTCTGGACGCTCTTCAATTTATTCGCCCAGGTTATCAGTCCCTGGGCAGCGGGAAAGAGCAGGTCGCACTGTTCCTTTGTCGTACAAAAGGAACAGTGTGCGCTGTAGTCACGATAAAATAATATCTGCGGGCATCAGTCGAGCATATTCGAAGCCCGTTTTTCTACAAACATGCTCCGAACACGTCTAAAGACGTTGCTTTTTCTTTAATGACAAATATCACATGACCGTCAGAAAAGAAAGACCCACAGTGCAGACAGTGTCTACCGACTGTCCTATTTGTGATGTATTCGAAGTCTGACCCCGGCTTTAAGGAAACTCTTCGCGCTCGTGTTTGTGGCTTCCGGGTGATGGCACGCAGCGTAAGATACTTACGTGAGAAAATAAATACCGAAGAGTTAGCGGTCTGGGTTCTGAATCAGGGTAATCTCGCTAGAACTAATTTCAAGGCTCGATGTGGTAATGGCAAAAAACAAATGAGAGAAAAAATAGCTATGTGGCCGGACGATAGGCTGGACCGTTAGCCCTCCGGGAAAGTCACGTAGTGTTTACGCTGGGTGAACGAGGAAATTAGAGAGGCGCTGCAACGTAGCGTAATTCCTATTTGCCCCTCGGGACACGGTCTAAAAACAGCTCCGCGGTTTGCTCGAGCCTGGATTACGTAAAAACCCGTGAGATACGATCCGTTTCGGTGCAGCAATAAGATAAAAATAGCGAGAAAACAAAAATAGGGGAAGAGTCGAGGTTCTATTTCCGGATCGCACGTAGGACAGTTATCGTACCGAGACAGTCCCTTTTACGTGATGACCGTATGTAGGCGGTAAAGGCAGACGTGCTAACGAGCTACTCTCACAAGTTATCAGAGTGGCTGGGTTTTCGCAACGAATGACTGACGTACACATAGAAAGAATGTAGAGTGGGCATCCTAAGGTATCTCGAAAGTAGTTATCAATACGTTAGTTAGGTCCAATCGTGCGACATTAAAGCACGCCGTCACTGCGCACTGTTGCCGGTCGCACTGCTAACGTTTTCATCACTCTCGCGCACGGGTCCCGAAACGTTTTGGCTAAGGTGCCGGATCGGGGATCTATCGCTCTCTCGAGGGCCGGAATATTATTAAGTAAATATGCGCGAGAAAAAAGTGAGGTAAATATTCGTAGATAACCATTTAAATAAAAAAATAAAATTTAGAGTAAACATTACAAAAAGTAAGGTGTACTTTGTTTTTAAATTTGTTACTTAGCTAGTTTTAACATTACACTATACTTGGGACCCAGAAAACTCACCAAGCATAGATCAGGGTGTTTGAAACTTTGCCATGTCCACACAGGACAGAAGATTAACGAGAATAATAGAAGTAATGCTAAGAATCTGCAAGGACTACGACACAGGACACTAAGCGCAATATATATTTATGGGAACGCAATGTAATCTTAACGTGCATAGTTACACCGATATAAAACAGCGGACTGAAATTGGGCACGCTGGTAATGACAAAGTCCATTGAAGAATATCACGAGAGGACACATCTCACGATAGGCTGTTTCCTATGTTTTTTTTTCTGGTATCTTTGTTTGCGCGGTTGCAGCGCGATGCAGCGTCCTTTCTTTACGCGTGCTAATTTTTTGCGCCGGCAGCAACATACCTGCTGAAAGCGGGCCGCGGATCTAGCTTCATTGGAAAGACCTCAGCCAGCCACAGGCCGGTCGGAAGGAAGCCGAACACGCCCAATGTCAATTTTGAGAAAAATAATATATTTACCGACTGAATAATTTCCATCTGATCATCTTTGGAACCTCAACAAGCCCGTGCTAAGTTCGGGAAACAGGCGTTGTAGAGCAGAAAATTGGAGTAGGCATCTCGGATGCGGAGGTTTCTTAACTATGCCTGTTACCGTAAATTTGACTAGCGAGCACGTAACTATACTGGAATCTTTGGTCCCGACCACGAATATTGACCGTACCGTGAATTATTCTCTTCTTCCCGACAGGATTATTTCCCAGGAAAGGGGGGGGGGGGGGCACGATAAGGGGAGGCTTTCCCAAATTCGGTATCTTCAACCGCGACTTTGAATCTACCGATCGAACTCTAATCAATGTAACCTCGTTGCACAAGAGAAAAGACACAAAAAACAACAACTGGAGGAAGCATTTTCGACACAGCAGCAAGGACAGAGCGACCTCTTTTACGTGTAACTGCACCAGTGGAGCGGACAATTTTAAAGTGAGTCGGGCCTCCCACCATTTGTGACACTCTGACATTAGGCTTCCGACAGCGCTGCCAAAGCGAGCCGCGCAGGAGAGTAAAAAAAAAGGCCTTTGCTACGCTGTTTTTTTTTTTTTCTTTCCTCATTTGTTTTGTTTTGCCAACTCCAAGAACTGTATTTATCGGTGCCGCGAACTTGAGGATACATTCCGTCCTGGGTTTCGGGTCGAGTCGCTCGAGTGCACACCGCGACGGCGGCGGCGACTTTCTGTCGCTTTGTTTTTTTCTTATGTGCATGCGTCGTCATGGTTTGAACGCTGGCCGACATGACATCGTTTCCCGGGAAACGATTTCCGATCGTGTAAGCTGGGACGCCGTTTTTCTTTTGTTCTTTGTTTTGTTTGTAAGTTTCAACTGAGGGGCTGTCTGGTATTCGCTAGTTTTTTGACGCGTGTGTCTATTTCTGGCGGGAAGTTTGTTCTGCGTCTGTTGTGAAGTGACTCTGTTCCTTCGATGGCGGCTAAACTAAGCGAAATGAGGGCATACGTTAATGCGTTTCACCAGAAAACAAGGAAAATAAATACAGGGTGGGGTATGTTAGGGGTAAACCGGAATCCAAAGAATGCCGAAGGGCACTGCAGCATGCCTCGCATTAATATTGGCGCTGAGAGATAAACGAAAAAAAACATATAAATATATTCGGTGAGAAGGAAGACAATTAAAAGACATGCATAAACACAGAATACTTAGCGCAAATTTCGTAATTTATATTGTGCGTGACAGTTTGCATTCTCGCCTGTTGGTTTTAACTGATTCGGCTTGAACGATATATTTCGTTCTCATGTTTATTGTATTTATTTTTACTTCAAGACCAACACACAGAAATTCTTCCTGCATTTCGCTCTTGATATAAGCCCTATTTAACAAAACTTGGTCATATTAAAAAAAAAAAAAAACAGCGCGAAAAAAGACGGAACACAAAGTAGAAGACGGACACAGGACGTATGACACAGGGTATACGGGACACTAGCGTATGTCCTGTGTCCGTCTTTATACTTTGTGTCCCTTGTTTTTTGCGCTACGTTTTTGAATATGTCGTTCAACCAACCAGCCCAGCAAGCTATTCTGTTAAAAATGATCAACGATGCTGCTTTTTTTTTTGTGTGTGTGTGTGTGCTGGGGGAGGGGGGGGGGGGGCTGTAAGAGCATTACTGGTGTACGACGGTGTACGACGGCAAGCTTTAAATCTTATTAAGTCATATCTGAGCTCGCGGTTAAAATATGTTGCTACGAATCACTGCCCGTCAAATGCCTCTCGAATTTACAATGACGTCTTTTAGGGTAGTAGTTCAGGGCCATTACTATTCAATGAGTATATAAATGATATTTCTAATATTAGCCCTTTAGCAAAAATAGGTCGTCTATGCAGACGGCGCTAGAATTTTCTTCTTCTAATATCGAACAACTGACCTTCATTGCACACAGTGTACTGACATTATTAACGCGATGTTCATTTGTTAATGCTTTAAAAATAAACCAAAAGAAACCTAAAGAAATAATTTTCCGCCCTAAAAGAAAGCTTGTAATTAATCCACCGGGTATGTTTTTGAATGATACTGTAATTGATTACGTGGAACGTTTCCGATCCCTCGGTGTAACTTTTTCTGCAGCATTAGCGTGGAATGCCCATATAAACGAACTTTGCATTGCCGTGATAAGCATGTTCCACCTATGAGAACAAAGGTGATTCTGTATTATGTCTTTTTTCATTCACACCTAAACCATTACTTCCTTATTTTGACAGTTACTACAGTATCTAATACACAAAAGCTGATAACATTACAAAAGAAAAAGCTTTGTGTTATTACAAATACCCCATATTATTCCCCTACTAGGCAGACTTTCTTACAGTTTAATATTGCGCCTGTAAATAATTTATTTGAATATATATCTGCCTGTTTTCTACAAAATTATTTACGAACAATTATCAATTTTTCTCAAGTTTTGTAGCATATGTGCCTCATCTTACCCCCTATGTAACTAGAAAAAAAGGTGCTACGGTATTTTGCTGCCCAGATGCAGAACGATATATGGTTTTGCTATGCTGAGTTATATCTTGCCTAATTTTTTTAATTCTCCCTTGTGTGACCGTTTGAAGCATATGTCTATTTGTACTCTCCGTAACTATTTTTTGTAACTCACTATTGTTTCAGTTGTAATGTTAAATACTTTCTTTATTTATGCAAAAGTAAAACTTTTTTACTACGTATTGTGTAAATATGTAATTATACTGCAACAAGGATTTCTCTATAGTCATTTACATCTTAAGAATACGCAGTGCGCGGCTTATTATACTCAAGCTTTTTGCCTCACGATTAGTTTCATCAGCTAATGTTCATAACCTAATAACTAAGAAATACCAGCGTGCGTCGGGATCGTCACACCCTGTCTTTTTTAACAGTGCCATATACGCCCCCCCCCCCTCCCCCCTCCTAAACCTCAATTCTACGCGAAGTTCTATATAGCGTACATTGAAGTTTTATGCTTCCAGTGAATAACTTCTGGCATCCGTATTATCGGCACTGGATTTCTAGGGCAACGATGGTGCTGTTCCTTTAGAATGTTTCTGCAATAATAGTAAAGCAGCCGCTCATTCGCTTTGTGTAATCAACGCTAGCACTGTCTTAAATTTACGTGTTTCTAAACTACAATAAGCAGCCGGGTGTAACCCCAATAATCTAAAATGTTTTGCACCGTTTTTTTTTTTAATTTTCTGCGATCAATTATGCGCGTACCAGAAACAAAGTAAATGCACAGCTATGTGGGTAGGAAAAAATTACGTCCATAGCCCATCTGTAATCGAGATGGAGCATATTCGGCCGCGCTTTATTTAATTTAACGACGTCGTTCCTCACTTTAGCTGCTGCCATATAGATCATGGTGGCAGTTCATAACAAATGTTAAAGTGTAAGATGCTGGCGGAGCTGCCAATGCATATTCTTTTTAACGCGCACAATACACGCAAGAAAATGCAAAAGAGGTTACAAAGAAGAAGGGGAGTCTCAATATGGCGAAACAGGATAAGACGGCAGACGCGTACGGAAGCTCGTTACGAGTAGATTTTCATTTTGTTTTATACCAACAACTCATTTTTTGTATACTCTTCGAACATTCCATCAGTTTCAATATACTAATATTAAGATAAATCAAAGAAAAAATGTAGAATGGAACAGGTTTATTTGCTGTTTTTCTTGCGTTTCTGCGTTTGCATATGGCCAGACAGGGGGTACTCAGCAACACAAGGTGATAAAATTACGTGTAGAAATACTCGCACATTATGCTCCAGCGCCTACTTTATTTCCGCATGATGAAAATATGTCGGTTCCTTTTTTGGGGGGAATATTTGGCCACAGCTGTGCTGTCAATACAATTTTCTTTTCTTTTTTGTTGGGAGGTGCTCGCCGGGTGGGTTTGTTTATTTAAAACAAGCATACTAATTGAGTTTTAGGTTAAATTATTTTATTTTATTGAAAAAAAAGATTAAAAGACTGAAATGTAATACGACTAAGTAAATAAAACGCGCACACACACACACACACACACACACACACACACACACACACACACACACACACACACACACACACGCACGCACGCACACACACACACACACACACACACACACACACACACACACACACACACACACACACACACACACACACACACACCATGCGATTATAATATATAAGACGTCTCTAAGAATGTATTTAGGATTTCCTAAACATATCAAGAAGTTGTATCGCATAACATAGACCTTAGTGCCGCCTTTCCATCTAACGCTCGAGCTTTCTCATATGTCCTGTTTCTAATATTTTTAATTTTGCGCGTGTTTAATGCACCAAAGACTACGTACAATCGGGTTCAAATGAAATGCGAACAGTGATGGAGCTTAAAGCCCACTAGCGGCGCAACTTTCAAGCTTCGGTTATGCTTGGCGAGGTTCCAACATATCGGAGTAGGGCGCTACGAGGTTGTGCGTCCAACTCCGATGTGTTTGAACCTCGCCAAGCACCACCCAAGCTTGGAAGCTGTGCCGGTAGTGGGCTCGAAGTTCCGTCACTCTATGGATTTTATTTGAACCCGATGGTGTGCGTGTGCTGGTTGTGGGTGATCGCTCACAAACAAACATTTATTGTTGGTACTCCAAGCGTTTTCTGTGGATACCAGGTTTATGCACGCCGAATCCGAGGGAAGCCAAGACGAAACATAGAACGTGCTCTGCTCAGTTGCTCGCTTTGTAAACAAACATGTCCACAACAAATTATTTTATTTTAAAATTCATAACATAAATTAAGTGTAGTTGCTCGGTTGCTCTTCGACGAGACCTGTGACGAAGCTGGGAGGTGTATAGCAATTTCCTCGTTCGAAGTCGCGAAATGGCATGTGGGGCATATTTATCAAGACACAGGCTTGGTCATTGGTCTGAGGTCAATTGCGTTTCTTCTCATCATGTGATGTTCACAGCCTTTTTACCCTACATCATTTAATAAATAAAAGGAGAAAAAAAAACATTCAATTACATTACTCGGCTCGGTTCAATGCCCCAAAACAAAGGTCCATGTTTTCAATGCAATGAAAAATAAACGCCATGGGAATCGAATATGCAAAACTCCGATTCTCTCACGCCTGGTGGTGTAAGCTTTCCCGCGCGCTTCATTTTATGTGCAATAATAGACTGTAGCTTGGGGCTACCGTGAGACGATTGTAGAAACTGCTATATGTTTAGATATTCTTCAAAGTCGGTGCCAAATACACAGCCGAGAGTAATTGCTTCTAATTGGTCTTGCAGGAAGTTTCACAAGGAAGCGTGCTCAGGATATAACGAAGAAATCAGCAATTTAACAAAGAATAAATACTAATTGCGCTGTCAATTAAAGAGATGGTAACAACATGGTAAACTATTTCTGGATGTGGTTAAACAATAAGCGAAACTGGAATCGCACTCTGCTAAAGCGCTTAACGTGGCGGTGCACACGGAAATAAATGTCTATGGAAAGCTAAGTGTATATTGAAAGCTGAAAAGAAAGGCAAACAGGTAAATTATACTACATAATCCCCCCCTCCCCCCAGAAAAATAAAAAAGGGAACACAGTGTGTTTTACGTAAAACTCCCTGTCATGTGTTTTCTCACTTTTTTGTTGCTTTCTCGGGCTCGAGTTTTGAGAAGTTAAATAAGTATGCACATTTCATCTCAAACATTTTTTTTCATTTTTTTATTCCGCTAGTCGTGTTGTTTTAGCGTATCTCGTGATGTTATTGCCTGAAAATCATCCTTTGTTCTCGTAAAAAGACAACAAAAAAGACATTTTGTTTTCTGTTTGCATCCGCTATTTTCTAGTTCAGCATTCGGTAAATTTTGCAGCCGCGCTGCAGCGGGTTTTACGCATGCTCCGTACCGAAGCATTTCGTTCAGTCTGAATATTCTTTTTAATCGCATAAAAAAAAAAAGTTTACGAGAATAGAAAACTAAAATTTTATATATGCACATTCATAGCATTCTCTCGCTATGTGGGATTTCTGAACGTTCTATATAGTATACTTAGTACGAGGAATGTTGTAAGCCAATAAATGCATCGAACAACGAATAAAAGCGGGTGTTTCCACTGCGGCTTCATGCGAACAAAAAGTACGCGTTTGTGAAAGCGTGTGTGTGTGCGCCCGTCGTACAACCGGCGGCCTGCCCGCGCTATGATGTGTGCCCGGTCAGGCGCACGCCGAGTGTTTTCGTCCATTTGAGAGCAGCGGACTTGGGGCGCACGGCTGGCGAAAACTGTGTGCTGAATTCTCATGGACGTTCCAGAGATTTTCTCGAAATGTAAACGAAGACGTAAAAGAAATCATCCGCTTTTGTCTTTTTGTTTTGTCCTTCCTTTTCTGTCATGCAGTTCGCACTTGAGGCCCCCATTCTTCGCTACCGTTTTATATTTTTAGAAATATTTATTTTCGGCCTTTATGCTAGACCCTCAAGCTACCTCTTTCAGTTTGAACTCGTTGCTGGTGAAAGTATTTTTTGCTGGAGAAAGAAGAGGAACACCGTTCTCGAGGTGCACGCAGATTCAATAACTCGAGAGGTACAAATAAACACTCTAAAAAATAAAAGGAAGCTGAATCCACGCGCCGTTTCCTCCGGTAAAGACGAGAGGGTCACACACCCCTAGCACGGTCTGTGCACACGAATGCGTATCCGGATGGTTGGAGCACACAACAAGCCAAAGACACCCTTTGCGCAAGTTTTTTGAGAAGTGTGCAATAGCCTCACAGCTCTTCTGCACTTTCCATTCCGAGTTCCAGCCATCTCTCGTCGTCTCTCAAGATGTTTGTGCAATTTCTGGCCGGGATAAAGAGGTTTCTTAGCACGAAATAACAACACCGTTTACTTATCTTTCTTTTTCTCTTTCACTTTTTTTTTTTTTAAGTGTTACCACGAAAAACGTAACGTATGCCTCCAAATTCGGTTGCGACATTTGCTGGTTTGGCGTGCAGAGCAAATGAAAGATTAACTAGAGCCACAGGGACAACCGCATGCTACATCACGTTGCAATCTCAGCTGCGAAAGACAATCACGAGTCGCAAGGACGCGCGTCCGTGTAAGGAGTATTCACTGGGCGCCATATTTGTGGGTGCTGTCTAGAGCGCATGCTCAGAACGAGCCCCCATTAATAGGCTGCTAAGACCGGTCATTTTGACGGTGTGGAATGCACGTTGCAAAAGAACCCTGGAAGCTAGCCATCAGCACGCGCTCAGCAGTCGCGCACACAGCTATGGCCGCCAGTGAATACTTCCTATTGGGCTCCATGCTGGCGATAACTAGGGAGAAGAGGAGAGGGAGAGCGTGGTGGGGACGTGAGCACGCCGAGCTCTGGTTGGAATGATTAGTGGGTAGACCTCAAGCTAGCAGCCCTTATCTCCACTGCACTCGTCGAACGCGTTAGAACACTGACTGTCGGCGTCCGGGGTTTGGCTTTCGCATTACAACGCGTTCAACGAGCGTAGTGGACACTATAATCTTTCCAACCAGAGCTTGGCGTTCAGACGTCCCCGCCCGCTCCTCCTCTCCTCCTCTTCCTCAGTTGCTCGCCGCATACTCACGGACAGCTCAAGAAACGCGGGGCGTGGCGAGTCCCGCGCATCTCGTTATCGCTCTGCAGCCAATGAAATTGCGGCATCAGCCACAAACAATCGCCAAAGAACCAATCGCGAGGCAAGAGGCGCGATCATACTAAGCCATACCCTGCGTTTCTTAAGGTGTCAGTGACTATTCGGAGCGCAAGTTCGTCTGCTTTTTACGCACGGGTTGCGATGATGTAAGAACGCCAAGCTTTTATTGGCTGATTGAAAACAATAAATAAATAGTGGGCAGAGCTTGAGGCATCAAGCATTGAGGTATACCCACAATCACTTCAATGAAAGCCAATCAGAGCTCGGCGTCGTTCTGATGTCACCGCAACTCCTGCGAAAGAAGCAGACGACTTGCACTCCGCGTAGCTGTGATTGAGCAGTCATGAGCCACGTGATCTACCTATATTCATCGTAATTAAGAAGCGAGATTGCATAGTAATTTTTTCTAAAAGAAAAAAAAAAGAGCCTAGTGAGGCTCGAAAGAACTAGCACGTGAGGAAAGTCGTAGCCAGACGCGTGATTTTCGCCGTCACACTTTGAAAAGAAGAACCGACAATTTGTTTTACTGCAAAACAATTTATTTTTGCGGCCACTATTTTTCAGGATTTGGACAGTGCGATCATATTCGCGACCAATAAAGTTCGCGAATTCTAAAGGCTGGATTTCGCCTCTACACACATTAGAAATATTCGCGCCAACAAAATTTTGCGACTTTTACAAATTGCGAAATTCACAAAAGTTAAAGGCTCGCGACTATTAAGGCTTTTACAGTATTTCATTTCTTCAGAGAGCATTTATTACGTTAAATTGTGATCCCCATTGTTCCAACAGGTGCCGGGCCTTTCACGGGCGAGTATGGCTCTCGCGTTAGAAACGATAATTCGTCACTTAAGGGCTTGCGCTCGGGCGCATTCTATTCATCGGCGAATATTAGAGTTCCCGTTCGTGACCATTTAGTGCTGTGACAGGAATCACCGAAGTCTAAAAGTAAACAACCTAAGGCACAACATAAGCTCCGAGCGTCGCCATATAAAGCACATGACAGTGATGAACACTGACGGTACGAGCAGGCGAGAGAATACCAAACAGCTCCTTCTCGCCGTGAGTTGAGATGGTAAAAGACTGCATGATTTTTTTCGGTGCTTCCTGTTAGAACTCGGAGTTGAATCAAACCCATCTCCTATGTCTTATAAAAGTTGCTAAATAGTTTTATATTCCGCCTTCATCTGGGCTGCAATCAAGCCTAGAAGCGCGAGCACCTTGAACTGAGACGCGCTTCGCTTGCACGAAAACACTTATCAATCTCCATTCGCACTTGCAACCTTGGCTGCAGTTCATGCGAAAGGTAAAGGGTTAAAAAAAGTGTTTGCGAAATCAGGAAACGTTTCATGGTCCCTTCGACGTGGTTTCAATGGCATACAAAGCAAAATTGTTCAGGTGACAGTGTAGTTGCCGCCTTTCTTTTGTTGTCGCGATGTCTGAACCAGCCTTTATGTTGAAATTAATACAGAAAATACACGCTGCTATTACGGGCACCGCCAAAACACCCAGGGTGATTAGGACGGCATATGCCTATTGATTTTTACTTCCACAACTAATGGTATAAACATCCGTACTTGTTGGCCAAGCTGTTTTCATTAAGCGAATGGCGATTTTCCCGTTTCGGTGTTTATTGGACCCTCACAACAATTAAGGCTAAGAGCCCGAACTTTTAGCTCAGAAGCCTACCACGGCTTAGCAAGTTCGATAATAGCTTTTCACATCCGTTATACCTCGTGCTCCTTGCTTTTGTTAGGCTCCAATCCAGTGGTTTCCGCCATTGATGTTTCGCGGACCCCTTCTGGGTCGGCGGAGACGATGGATGACCCCGTTCGTGGTGCGAGGAAGGGAAAGTTTAGGCTAATTATGATAGCGATTTAAGAAATTGATATAACTAGTGGCTAGTGTGAAGTAAACTTCTTTTGTTGACACAAACACGAAAAAACGCACCCGCAAATTGGAACGTTTCGTCTCCATCTGAGAAAAGAAAACTTTTATTTCCGGGTTTGACTAATCATGTTGTGCCTTGCGGACCCGTAATGCCTTCGCGGACCCCCGTTTGAAAAGCACTGCTCTAACCAAAGCAAAGCAAAGCGCATTTTAACTTTCCCTTGAGTGCGCGTGGATGTTGAATTCTGGGGCAAAATTCAAACCACAAATAATGTCTTCAACATACTCCACCCAAAAAGTTCTTCATAAGATAAATATAAAAATTAGAACCACGAAAACATGGCTTTTTTTCGCATTAAGCCATGCAAAAAAAAATGTAATGGTTTCCGCTAAGAGTCTCCGTAAAGACTTTTTTAACTCTTTTAGTTTTAACCAGCAACAGCGTTAACTATTACGGGTTGATTACCGAAATGATCAAGCTCGATCCAGCTTCAGTCAGTTAAGATCGAACAAAATTGCCTCATCTCCCGCGCATTTGTCTCCTGTCTGACAGCTGCTTATTGTTCTCAGAACCAGATTCTTTGTCGAGCATGTTTTATGCGCTCCTGTTCTTCTTTTTTTTCTGTGTCCGCGATTTTTATATTTCGGCGTTTCGTTTAAAGCTCGATGACAACAGAAGCGGTTATTGCTTCCCGTTTAATTAGCGCAGCCGGGGATGTACGCTAAAGTGAACGAAAAAGTCCCCGGCCTCGCTAAAGGATGAGGTCATTTCCTTTCATCTTCTTTTGTGTTCGCCCGCCGGAAGCCAGGGAGGAAGGTGGAGGGGGATAAAATGGGGAAAAGGGGGGAAGGAGGGGGTTGCGTGTCTTACGCAGTGACAAATCCGTCGTTAATGCGTGCTGACAATCTATTCCCGAAAATCAATTCTAATTCGTGAACTTTACCTGTTTTCTTTTCCAACTCGCTCGCGTGTTTTCTGACACCTTTTGTTGGTTACCTCTAAGCACTTTTCAAACTATACTTCTTTTTTTTTACTTTGTTATTTGTAAAGAAAACGGGGGACCGAGGTGCATATATAAGGGTTTTAAATTGTTGAGTATGGTTGGGTTCGGAGTAATATAACGACAAACTTAATAAAAACAACCTTTGATTATTGTTTCACATAGATCGTTTCTATGCTATCCACGCACCGAGGTGCAGTTTTACATTTGAATATTAAGTTATCTCAGCATGTGCGTTGTCCAAAATGCTTAACTTGAAAGCTGTTTCGCATAACGTAAATTAAAAGAAAAGGTCAGTGAACAATAACAGCACCGCACAAGTAGCCTAATCTGTTGGTCAATGGTCAAACAGTGAATTTTGCTTGGGGGCTTAAGCAACCATATGTTAATTCCCTTAAAAATACCGCCTGATGGTTTTGTTCTGGAGGTGATTTGGCTAATGAGCTTAAAGAGATACTACAACGAAATTTCGGCGCTTATTTTTTGGCCTATATGTGTTCAAAGGAGCAGTATCACATCCGACACACCAATATCCTGTTAACAAAAACACAAAAAGAAATTTTAAAACGAATTAAACGATTAGCAAAGGGCACCTGGTGGATGTCGCTAACGTCTCGTTTGCAATGATCGTCTAGGAACCTTGGCAGATAGTGACGACGTTTGTCTCGCCTCCGGCCACCACGAGAAAAGAGGTGGAAGGAGGACCTCCCCTCTCCCCGAGAATCTCTTTTGTGAGTCCCAGAAGTCGTTATTGTCCATCTACAAGATTATAGAAGATTATCCCATCACTCAAAATTCGTACAAAAGCAGCCGCTTCGGTGGCTGGAACGACTAGGCTATCCTCTCGACGTGAGCCTTGCCCGTGGCCTCGCGGTAGCTTTGCTCGTCCTGAGACGAACTACGTCACGATTGCGTTGGATGTCATGTGCTCTCCGCTGGCTGCTCTCCGAGCGCTTGCCAGAGTGGGCCGTTCAAACGAAGAATACAGCCACCAGGCTCAAAATACCAATGTGCGATTGTCATTTACGGATATTCTGGATCATATTCAACCTATTTTTGAACCCGACGGGTATGTTTCAAATTTCGTTGAAGTATCCCTTTAAGACCCTGCTAGCCCGGGAGTCTTCAACGTAAGTTATGCAAGCAGCAAACTTCAGCAACCTTAACATGTCTCGTTCAACTTTTGCGACATTCGTAGTCGATCTTCTAAATCTCTGTATGGCTGCGCATTACACAACAGTGATTACATGGCCGCGCGCTTGTATAATCTAGTTCGTAGAAAAATATCATGCATCCTAATTGTAGATCAAGTCCGAAGACGAGGAATGTTCACAAGCTCTTTCTGAGCTCGTTGTGAGTACAGTGCGTGCGACGAGTACAAAAGACGCAACAAAAGTGCAACAGGTGTAACTCAATTTTCCCGCTCAATTCAATGTGGACATTACGTTAACCTGTTTGCACATTTGTTGCGTAGATGGGTTACATACTTTCGTTACACACTTCGCTAAACACCTCAGTTAAACTTCTTGTGGACCCGTTTTTTTTTTATGAACAGCTATGCCTATACGCGTTTTGTTGAAGAAGCGGGGTCGTAGATTGAACAAATTATATCTGAATTCTGCAACGCAGCTCTTTGCTGTACGTGCTCCGAATCGCGGTGCAGGAGCACACGGGGCGATCGACCTTTTTTGTAGTTTTGTTAAGGACAGATCCCCCTCTCCCGTGAACTGACACACCTTAGAGGTCCTGTGGGCACGCAGGCAGCTCTGAATAGTACTTCCAAGAGATTAGTTAGGGCCGCGCTTGTAACATCCGGTGGTTACGTCATGCGCACTCAGGTCGTTGTATAACTTAATATAAATAGTGCGTAAAAAAATATATGCCGTCTTATTTCAGCCTTGGTGGGGTGTGGCTTTCCCACTAGGTTTGTTCTTATGCGGGGAAGCCCAACCCGGTTAAAAAAGAAAAGAAAAAAAGGATCGCAAAACATGAAGAGAAGTAAATTACAATAATCCTGATAAAATCCTCATTTTCTCAGTATATGTCACGCATCTCGGAAAAGACCTCAAAGTCAACACCGAGAAGCGTCCGGCTGTACTTTTAATGAAACATTAAATTTAAATCCCGTGCCCCTAGTTCCGTGCTCTCGAAAGCCCGGGCACCAGGGTGCGCCATCCTGTGGCCTTCCCCCCCTCCCAGCCGATACACAACACGCTACATAGTATTCCTCGCCTTCTTTACGCTGCACTTTATGCACGTTTTGGAGCGTGCTTATCGCGAAACTTCTTCCCCAACCCAAAACGCTAACAATTACGTCGGCGCAGATTTGTTCCTTTCTAGTCCCGAGCATACGGGCGCCTCCCCTTCCAGCATTGGGCTGCTCCCCCTCGAGTGGCGCCTTGTTTAACCGAGGCTGTGCATCTGGAAGAGGCAGCCAGAACAAGGCCCGAGGCGAGCGTACACAGATGAGTTTGTGTGGGGCGGGCCCTCCCCTGGAGCTGCATTTGACCGGGCCTCGCAGACCGGAACGCGGAGGCCCGATGGTGGCGCTATTCGCATTCGCTCCTCGAAGACGAAGGCGTGTGCAGCGAAGCGTGGCAACTTCGTGCTCCGCTAGTCCACGTTGCGGTGAAGCGCCCTGGACGCTACGGGCCATTCCAGCCAATCCAGCGCCATGAATGTCTCGCGTGACTACGTGTTCCGCGCGTTCCGCGCATCGCCGAGCCTTTGCAAAAGGTCACGTGATGCTCACGTGACATTGGATTGGCTTCGATTCCCTGTATCGCCTTCCGCGGTTCGTCATAAAGTGAAAGGGAGTGTAGAAGGCAGTGGATGCATCTCCCATCCGCCATTCTTTACCTTTCCTTTTTTTATTCTATTTTGTGCAGCAGACGCTGGTCTGAGTGTCGGATGCTCGGTGCACGCTCGTCAAAGACGAGAACAGAGGCCCTACTTGCCTTTGGAACACATTCCCGTCACGGGTTCTATTGGTTGCAACCGTGCATGTTACTGTTACAGTTCTCCGAATAGAACCCCTCGTTACATCAACACAACGATCGTGCAGTCCCTAACGAAGGTCGCGCAGGGATCAGATATGACTCGAAGAAAGTTAAATAAACCGAAACGTACGTACAACTCACATGTATCGGCAACACTATTTATTTGAGAATCGATCGAATTCGAAGAATAGAGAAATAAATTATAGTAAGAGTTTTTTGTGAAAGACACAGACCTATTCGTGCCTTTTTGAAATCAGAAAGCATGGATCATTTCCTTAACCTCAATTCTAGTTCCGTCCATCCAAAATGTACCCGTATATGCGTTCTCATGAACGCGAATATTTCAACACGGAAACATTTCCAGTGCTGACAAACGCACGGGTGCGTGCACGTGGCTTTGAAAAGTGCCTTCTACGCGCGACTTCTTTTACGAACGAAGCATTCTGCCAAGCTGGGCGCCTCTTGTCTGCACTGTAGAGACAATCGCGAGATGAACGCGATCTTTTGTGCGTCCTCAGAAGGAGCAATTGAACGAATTTCTTTAAAACGCTTCGCGGCCCAATATTGCTCGAAAAAGTCATATACAAAAAAGAAGAAAAAAAAAAGAAAAACGCGCGGCGTTCTTAGCGATCGCACGCGACGGCTGGCCCGTTTCTCGGGGTCCGGCGTTCTTGAATAAGGAGCAGGGGTATTTACGATGCATGTTTGCGGGTTGCAGCGCCGCGGGGTTCGATCGCCCGCAGTAAAACTTGGGGTGGAACCTATCGATCCTCATGTCGCGGTCACGCCTGGAACGTATTATGGGCATTGATTGATTGGTCGGTGGCCCGAGGGAGCTTAACGACCACGGGAGCGGTGGCGGTGCTCGTGGGGCGGGCGTGCGAGGAATGGAAGGGCCGGACTGGAGAGAACACGCTCTGGCTCCGTGGAAGGGACTTCGATGCGGCATCCAAGGCATTCCAGACCGCTCGTAAACTTTTTGGGTTTTCTTTTTTTAGGGCTGGAACTATATATAAAAACTGCTTTAAAACAACCTTTTTTTTGCTCTTTGAATAATGTTTTCTTTCCATTTGTGAGCACGTTAGTGACGAGCATGCTATTTTAGAATATAGTTAGAAATAAAACTATGAGCCAACAGTCACACCCTGGCAGGATTGTTTGCTTTTTCAAGCGTTAAAATGCTAGCTAGCATTTACAAAACATTCTCCTACTCACATAAAGCGGTGGACGTTTTTTTTTTTAATGTATACGACATAGACATTGCAGATGAAAATGACCCTAAACAGCCAAATTAATTCCATCAAAATTTTATGTAATTTCTTATTCTATCTCAAGCCGTCAACTTTTTTAGGGTTGCGAAGCCAACACTTCCTCGATGGAAGGCCGTAGGGCTCTACTTTCTACGTCACCTAAAAGCGGCCAGCGCGGGGCATAGGTTTCATACAAGTGCTGCGTCAGCATTGTACCGCGACTCGTGTTTTTTAGACTGAAGAACGCCAGAAAATATGACTGCACAGCTACAAAAATGAGATCACTACTCCGGTGTCTAATTTACCAGATTTAGGGTGAAGAGTACCAGCTTCGTGATTGCTGAAATGAAGTCTCCACAAGGTGTATTCGACTGCATTAAAACAAATTGGACTATCGCCATAAACGACCTACTATGAAGAAAATGTTTCGTTTATTCAGACCAAAAAAAAAAAAAAAAAAGCTCAGTAACGCCAATCTAGACAAATTAGCGCAAGAAGGAATTCGTATGTCATCATGACGCTTTGCTGGCCGTCAAAAACACCGTCAGTGAGAAACAAACATTTAGCAGAGTGTTCTAGCACGAACGATACCCCTCCAGGCGCGCCTTCCGATGATCACCGTTCGAGATGGCAGCACGCGCTATAGGTACCACCGGTATATCGTTCTTCCGAACACGACATCCGCTAAAACTCTCCGACGTTAGCTGTGCCACAACGGGGCTCGACAATACACGCTCCTTAAGCCCTGTAAACATCGGGACGCTTGCCGGGACACCTTATTCAACCTTCCGGGACTTTGTTTCGAGTTCCGGCGGTCCGCACGAGTGACAGGCGGACGCACGCGAGTCGGCCCGAGAATGCGATCACGTTCACGGGGCCGATGCGATAAGACTCGGGCGAGTCCCGCCCTTGCCTGGAGCGAGGTCACCGGGCCGCCCAACACACACCGGCGGGGCTTTGGCTGCATACGCGCCCCATTAAGGCCACGCTCTTCGGCCGGCTTCGCGCCATTGCGGTGCACACTGCCAAGGGCTCCCTTTCCGCGCGTGCGCTCAAGTCCAAAGTGCGCGCGACACATGGGCACACGCGGAGTTAATTGGTGGCCCTCTGATTGGGGAATCAGTAGGCTTTAATTTTTTGGCGTCTTCTCGTATACATATACGAGAAATATTTGCGTAATGTGTACGTTTTGGCAGCTGGAAGTTAGTCAGACTCCGTGGGTGTCCGGTGTTTCCGTAACAGATGAGAAGCTTGACCAACGCACTACCACTGATAGCCTGGGGTCTTCAACATGCATCGCGCTGAAGTCGTGCACGACCACTCGTCGTTACGAAGTTTATACAGACCGGAGCGGGCAAGGGTGGAGCGATTGAACCCGGGATCCCTTAGACAACATATGAACTGTGAAGCGACCCTTTAGTCTTACCATTTTCGTTCTTTGTTATAATTATGTCTTATAATGGAGAATAGTGATAGATAAAAACGTCCTTTACATCATCTAAACAGCAAGCATAGTCTGCAGCGGCTACGCAAAACATAATAATAAAAAAACTAAAGCTGCTGCTTCACGGGACTCATTACCTCGGGGATTTCTGTCACCGCATGTCTTTTCAAATTCGACAGCGCGAGCAAGAATATAAAAAAAAAAAATTAAAGTTATGCAACGAAGTATGAGAGGCGGCAATCCATCTTCGACATTTTATTACTCGATACTCAACCGCATTTTTTTTTTTTTTTTCACGGCAATTTACTTGTTTCATTTCTAACGCGGATTAAACGCCGTCATAGACCTCTTGCGCTGAAGCTTCTAACCGCTTCGATCAAAACTTTGGCGCCCTCATTTCGGGTTAAAACCTCACCTGATTTGGCCTCGCACTACTTGTGGCGCTTTCGTTGACCTTTCTTTTTTTCTTTTTTCTATGCCTGCTGAAGTACCGAAAAACGCCTTTCGACTTCCAAAATCGGCTAGATTCACCGCCGTAAAACAATAAGTGCCAAATTCATGCCGCCACATCTAGGTTACGTATCTTTTATTTCTGGATGATGGCGTCAGAATATATGGCGTCACGACGCTTTATTAATATTTTTTTTTTACTTTAGAACGCGTGAAACGGCCCTCTCTTGGCTCACGGTCTTAGCGTGTTAGCTTTGACATGTGCTTCGACGGCGTTCGAATTCTTGTTGTTTCTTTCTATTTTACTCGTGATTACGTTCTGAACCAGCGCAGGCACGCTTCTACGGTGTGACGGTTTAAGACCCTCAAGTTTGTATACTACCCAAAACAAGTCCTAACAAGTCCGTTTTCGCAGCGCCTTCTGGGCTACGCAGGAAACCTAAAACCGGTTGCGTCGCAAAAAAAAAAAAAAAAGAAAACATTAGTTGGTCCTAGGGACGCGGCCTTTGTTCCTGGGTCAATACCACCTGGAAGACAAGGTCTGCGCTTTACGTCATCCGACCCGCCCCAAGCGGCAAACACACTGAAGCTATGCTAAGCGCAAGTTCGTCTGCTTCTCCCGCAGCGATTGCAGTGACGTCAGGACGCCGAGCTCTGATTGGCTCCGATAGGAAGGATAGTGGGTAGACTTCAAGGAAGCTAGCATAAAGGTCTACCCACTCTCCCTACATCAAAGTCAATCAGAGCTCGGCGTTCTGACGTCACTGCAACCCCTGCGGGAGAAGCAGACGGACTTGCGGTCCGCACAGAGTACGCCACAAAGCGGCAGACGTGTGCGTGTTGGCGTCGCCGTGTGTATGGTGGCTATAGAACGCGCCTCCGACTGGTCTGTTTACTGCCCCTTGAAAAGTAGTCTCTTTCGATTTTCGAGCGCTGACGTCGTAGAAGTATCGTGTGTTTTCCGGCCGCGATTCTGGCGATGTCACAGCAGGCAGCGGTGGTGCCTGAAGCCTGTTCTGCTGCAGGCTGCTCTCAGCTGGGAGTTGGGGCTCTGCGACGACATCCACATTCACGTTCGCCCGTATACTTTTTGCCGGAACTTCTAGCACCAATCGCCAGGATCGCGACATCCGCAAACATGCCAGGCCGGCTGCTGTGACGTCCTCTTTTGCCATTTAGTGACCTCTTTTGATGAAAGGGAGGGATTGAATGCTAAGCAGACCAGTCGAAGACGCGTTCTATTCACCATTTCAATATTTACAACTCCTCGGCCCAGCGAGCGATCTCTTCAGCCCAGCACGCGCATGTTCGTCGCTTCAGAACGCGAGCGAATCACGCGCCATACGCACGAACACTGACATTGAAACTGGCCAGGAGCCCTTTTTTTTTTTGTGGAAGCGTCTATATAGGCGAGGCACTATAGTGGAAATATCCCACCCCATTCCACCCCATCGTTAAAAGTGGTCCTGAAGTGGTAACAAATGACGTCACAAAAGCCGGAGTGTCACGCTGTCGGATGTCGTGATCCTGGCGGTTGACACTGTAAGTACCGGCAAAAAGCACCAGCGAACTGCGAGTGTCGCTATCGTCGCGGCGTTCCATCTCCTGGCTGCCGAAGGTTCATGGTCTGTCCAGCTGAAGAGCGACCCGCAGCAGAACAGGCGTCTGCCACATCCACCGCCGCTGTTGGGACGCCGCCAGGATCGGAACCGGCGACAGCGTGACACTCCTATGACGTCATCGGGAGTAACTCGAGGGACCACTTTTTTGTACGCGGTACACACACCAGTCGGAGACGCGTTCCAGGCACCATAGTGGAGGCAAGATGGTCGACGCTGCGTGGATGCACTATTGCCACTGGCAAGGTTAAGAACGGCAGGGAGTCTCTTTTGACCTCCAGGCCTCCAGCAACGTTACTAGATTACCTCAGTTGTGGAACTCCCCGCGTAAGGGGGTACCCTTCTTACTCACTTCAGTCCGCCTCTCGTCGTTTGAAACGCCATCTAGATCTTCGGTTCAAAACTGTGTGTTCCATAGAGGGGGCTTTACCATAGAGTATGGTGGAACGCCATACGCTGTGCTTTGAAACACATGTATTCTATAGAATGCACTGCAGTTACCATAGCAGCCTTGAGGCGCATCGAACGGCGGGAGGCGAGTCGTGGTGAGTGAGGGGGGTACGGCTCGTGCAAGCAGCGTTTATGAGCAGTTCTGTAACTGAGCTAATCTAATAGCTTTGGCCTCCAGCCAATACCTAGAAGACGCGGCCTGGACTTTCTTCCCCCTAAACGTCATCACAAGTTGATCAACGGACCGCCGCTTACCTCGCGTCAGCGCAACCCACGGTGCTTCTCGCAGCGTCTTTGCAACAAGTTCAAAGCTAGCGCGCGCGACGAAGCCGACACGCGCGTGTCTGCCGCTTTGCAGCTACTTTCGCCGAGCTTCGACGTGTTTTCCGCTTGGGCGGGGTCTGGGTTCACTAACGATGACGTAATGCACGAGGCCTTGTTTTGTACGTGTTGTTTTTCCAGCTCGCGCTTGTCGCTTTCTCGCTGTGCTTTGACTGCGCGTGCATGCTCCCGGCGCACGAGAAGCCTGAGCTTTATCGGAGGTAGGGAGCTCTCGCTGGAGGCGGGACAACTGAAACTCCTTCCTACCGTTCCCATTCCGTCAGCGACTATGCGAGCAGAAACTGAGGGAGAGGAGGAGAGGGGGAGCGGGCGGGTACCTCAGAACGCCGAGCTTTGGTTGAAATGATTGGTGGGGGAGACTCAAGACCTTTGTCTCCACTGCACTCGTCGCAAGTGTTAAGGTCGGTTCAGACACTTGCGTTTGAGTGCGTTTGACTCTGTTGCGGAGAGAACCGAAAGCAAGTCACCGGCACATCTGTGCTTCGTATGAAGCGTGGAATCCAATTCAAGGAATCGTCTTGACACGCGATATAAGCAGCAGGGATGTCCTGGTGTGTCGCAGCCGCAACGCAGTCAAACGCAGTCAAACGCAACTGTGTGAACCGGGCTTTAGAACGCGGAACGCCTGCGTCCAGCGTCTGGCTTTTGCATTCGAACTCCTTCGACGACTGCGGTGGAGACAATGTCAGCTGGCTTTGCCTCTACCCTCTAATCATTTCAACCAGAGCTCGGCGTTCCGTTCTGACGTCGCCGCGTGGTGATGTCCGTTTGGGGGAGGGGGAGAAAGGGAGGGACAGGCTTTGTTTTTATGTTGTATTGCCTGGGCCTGAGGCGCGCCTTCGAAGCATCGTCGCGACCCATCGGGGAATAGAGCGAGAATATTAGCGGCTCGCTCGAGTTGACGGGCCGGACTAGACGCTGAGGGTGATTGAACGGCTGTGAGCGACGTCTAGGGTTTATGAGGCCTCCTTCCGGGATAGAGTGGGGCCGCCTTGGCGAAACTTGACGCCAGACTGTCGTCGTCCTGGCCAACTCTTTCCAACTTTGCCGGGACGGCGCGCCTGCTCTCTTAATTGCGACATCGGAGACGGTGCAGAACACGGCCGCGTCCACCCGTCTTTCGTTCTTCGAGAAGGGGTGCAGGTCATTTTGCTCCCCGTGTCGCTCGCTGCACAGTGGAGTTCTGTGCGTCGGCAAGGTGCTAGGAGGCAATAACTGCCCCGTCTTCGTCTGCATTGTTTTATTCTTATAACACAAACAGCCACGTAAGTTTTTTTTTTTTTTTTTTGTTGCGAGCGATTATTTTGTTAACGTTTATTTTCGGTAGAAATGCATGTTTACGCGAGCATTTCAGAATGAACGCACATGAAAGTTGATATGAATGATTGCGACGCTTCGTATGCAATTCCCTCTTTCCCGCTCATCATGATATTGTGTAATTTGCGACAGTGATACTCGGTGGAGGAGGGGGTGGGGGGCGGTCTGTAGTAAATCTAATACATTAATTAAATCTAAATTCACTAACTCAAGGTGTGACGAGTCCAGAGTGCCCCATAGTTCCGCAGTCAGTCCGATAAAAATTTTAGCATTTAGCCGATTTAGCCAAAAAGAACGCCAAATAAACGAATCCGTAAGCTAGAAGCGTTAACATAATTAAGCCGTGACACGAGTTTCTCACACGCCAGTGACTATATTGGTTCCCGCTACCGTGTCCGCACATTTCCGACCCCCGTCATGCGCGTAACATTGACGTCACGGCGTCCTGTTAATTATTAACGACGATGTAATTAGCGAGCCTTCGAGCATTGTGGAGACAGTATTGACAGGAACCCGTTACCGTTTCTGTTCAAAATTCGATCGTCACAATTAAATTATGCAGAATCGGACCCTAACTAGGTAGTGCCTTAAAGAGCCTATAGGCTCGCTCTTTAAGCTACGCATCACTTACGTTCAATCAGACCACGTAATTCGTCCCCATCTTCCAAGGACCGCGATTGGATTTCCGTCTACGATGTAGCCTCGAAAATTATAAAACGACTCTCGTGTGGAGGGTCTCCTCCAGTTTGACAAAGTTTCCATGCTATGTTTTATATTATGCATGCGCACGCCACGCGTTCGCCATTGCCCGTAACCTCGCTTCGCTCCGAAAGTTCGAGTTACGCCACTTTAATTTCTGTGACGGTCTTTTTTGACCTAGTTTTATGGGTCACTTCGACCTGTGGAACGTGCGCTGACACTTTGTCATTTATGGAAATCAATCCGGTACGCAGTGATGCGTTCACTAACACGGCCCTCGCACATGTGAACATCTCTGTCGCGCTGAAATTTTAACGAGGTTCGCTTTTGTCTAGGTATCCTTTTACGCAGAGAGTGGCAAAACGTACTTTGGCATGATGATCGACGCCTGGTTAGTCCCAAGCGGTGTCAAATTCTTTGTTAGCACATCAATGTGCATGCACTTCATATATATTTATATATATATGTATATATTTACTCTAACCGGCCCTCTAATTAGAACGTTCTTGAACCTATAAAAGAGCCGGAACTTCTGCAGAAGCACACTGTTTTTATGTTTTTTTTTTTAACCAAAGTTACATGTACGTACATGTCTTTTAGTCGCTGACACAAGAGAGCTTTGAAATCACACGTATGGCAGAAAAGAAAAAAAAAAAGTGTTCCCAAGGATGCTATTTTATGGCGTCATATGTGTACCCGTATGAAACACAAAAATGTCCTAAATATGCTCTTCTTTTTTTTTTTTTTTTCTTTGTTACTCTAATGGTTCGCATCGGTCTTCGAGCCTGGGAGAGGTGGAGCGGCCGCTTCTGCAGCTTTGCCTAGTTGACTTAGAGATTTTCACTTTCTGAACGTCGCGGCCGTAAAACAGCGCAGTAATCAAGGCCTCTGTTAGCCAGGGGACGGCGTTTTATTATCGTGCATTTTATCTCTTATTCAAACCTATGCTGTCACACACACACTGAAAAAGAAAAACTGCATCCTTTTGTGCCTTTCCGCTCGAGCTCTCGGAAAGAAAAATTTAAGGTGGGACAGTCTTTTGTTTTGTCTTAATCTTTGTTTAACCCCATTTTCTTTGTGTGTTTTTCCGGTACCCCGCGGCCAGTTTGATACATGCGCAAATGTTCTCATGCTTTGTTCTTGGCCTGTGTTCACGCCTGAATGTTTCCGAGGGTCTCTTGAATCTACTCCGCAGAAAGAGAACAAAATGAGCGAATGAGTTTTCTGGCTGAGCGTGATTAAAGAACGCGTGGCGAAGCTTCATTTTCTCTCTTGAGTATTCCTGGAAATTTCGTAGAGATGTTCTCAAGTAATGTGCTCCTAAATTATATATTCTCGAATTTATGTTACAATTTCTTATAGATACAAATTTGCAATTGTTCTTATGCGTGCATCGCCGGTCACACTGCTGTGTGTTCATGCTTTCTGTCCCCTCATTTATTTTTGTTTTTGCAGAACTTCCGCCGCCATCTGAAAATGTTCATTTTGAATTTTCATCTTGCACGTACGCCTCATGAAACAACCTTTCGTTTTCTCACGATGTACTTGACGTTACGGCCCTTTTGTGCCGACTTTGGCGGAGTCTACGAACTGCTCGGTCACTCTACCCGACCAGAGCTACCTATGGTTCCTAAGAACAGCGCAGGGCACGACGAGTTTCGAGCATCCTATTTTCGCCTCGCAGCCAATCATGCAGTGCAATGAGCCGATACAGACGTCGAACAATTAATCACGAAGCGAAAGGGTGTGGGCCTAGTAAGTCACACTTTGCATTTCTTAAATACCGACGACCAGTTCGCGCTTTCCACTTTTCCCTCGCTTCCTCCTCTCCCCTCTTCTACCTTGTCCGCCGTTGCCTGTTTCCTTCTCCCTTACGCTGACGAGGATTTTCTGCCTTGCAGAACCTCGAGTCTGGTCGAAGGCCTTTAAGATTCCGGCGACTGTATAGCTACCTTTAGCTCTCAAGACTTGGGTATGGGTGGGTACGCGATGACGTACCGAGAGATAGCCGTTTGACTGGTCCAACGAGCCCATAGCTTCCAGCTTAGGGCTGAACGGAGTATATAGGATTGTCTGTCTTTGTTTATATATATATATGTTATATTAAATGTAGTTTTTTTTTCTATTTTGTATTCGTCCTTGATACTAGTCAGCACACTCAAATATTGACAGGGATTTGACTCCATTAGAAGCTCGGGATGGGGACTTGGATTACTTCCAGGAAATGGATTGCAAATGGTGTCCGGAAACCGCCGAGTGCTATCAAAAACAAAGTGAGATTTGCTTCATGAAACATAAACGAAACAAAACAAAATGTTCAGAGAGTGTACCAAAATAAACCTGCAAACCAAATGCCGAAACAATTATTAAAAAAAAAAAAAAAAAACGTTTTGCTATACCCGCTGAATAATTCCCACCGAGTATCAGAATCTCCTGAACTTACTACAGCGAAGGTCGAGGAGTTAGTCTGTTGTCATATTTTGTTTGCCTTCGCTTTCAGCAGAGTACAAAACCTTAATCTAAAACAAATAATAAAAAAAAATACGAAAACGCGAGCACCTTGCGGTTGTTAAGCCCACTAATTCTTCATTTAGGGACGCTGGAAATCCGAAAGGCACTCTATAGAAGAGGAGCAAATCCGCTTTGCCTAAATCTTTCAATCAACCAACGCCGGTGGGGTCTATCGGTCGAGAGGGAGAGAGCGCACTTTTTCTACGCGTCTCTTTATTCACGATGCGAAAAAGCACTTGCTATGATTACCTTCGAGGAGGTAAAAAACGACCGAAAAGCAAACAAGAAAAATTCGCGATGAGCCGACGAATCTTTTTTTTGCTTTCTTCTTTCAACCGCGTGTACACGTACACACACGCACACACACACACAGAGAGACGCACATATAAAAAAAAAGATTTCTAAACACAAAATTTAGGAGATGAAGCATAAAAGAGGCGCCTAAAATTTGGCGAAGCTGTTCCGCGGATGATGGAAGCGCGTGTTGGCGCGAAATAAAGGGAGAGATAAGAAAGAACAGAGTAAAGCTGGTTGTGAAAGCAGCGGGGCGAAAGCGCACAAGTCGCCTGGAAGGCCGCGGGCGCGCGCTAAGAGGAGGAGAAGCGGGACTTCGGAGATTTAAGGAGGGAAGCCGGAGCGGTAAGGACGCCACATTTTTCACGCACGCATCCCTCGCTGAAATATGGGACCTTGTTTTTCTTGGGGGGATCGTCCTTTTTTTTCTCTCTCTCTCTCTCTCTTTCTTTTACTCGGAGGGTCTCCGGCCCGAACCACGATCAGGGGTTGTGATTGTCCGGTTAGCCGCGCTCCTCGGAAGTCGACTAATGCACTGACGCCACGCGCGGCAGAACAGCCGCATTGCTCTCCCGTGTGCTCTTCTTCGGAGGCGTGCGCGGTCGAAAAGACGGGCCACTTTCCCTACACCCAGTTTCACCCAATCCATGGACCGCGGAGTAGGCTACGAGCCCTCCCAGCCAACACCACCTAGAAAAGTCAGAGCCCGTGCGCTAGAATTTTGACGTCATCACGATGAGAGCGAGCGAAGACACTGATTGGATACGAGTGCTACGTCAGCGCTCGACTTGGCCTCGTGTCCAATGAACGCGTCGGAGGACGCTCGGCATCTGGCTGTCGCCATCCGAGTCTGATGTCTTCTCATGGACGAAGGATGTTCGAGGGCCTCGGTTATTCTAGATATTGTCCCAGCTCACTCGGCGCCGTGAACGTTTCGTATGACTACGTGCTCCCGCTGTCGCAGCGATTCTCCCGAGGATCACGCGACATTCACGACGGCATTGTATCGACCCCGATAGATCGTAGCCTTCCCTGCGGTCCATCGTATGATGAAACGAAGCAACGCGGAAGGCCACCTTCTCGGTTGTGCGATGCTGCTGCTGCTGAGTTCACGTTCTGTCACTCGCGAGAGTGGCGAAGACTGTATAGTGGTTGTGTTCACTGGTTCTTGACGCGCGCGCTCTTCTTTCGTGCTCGTAACGGAACCGTCGTCTGGCTTACGGTTCGTTTTGGATCAGAGCTGGTGGGAGATGTCAGTTTAGAAGGTTTGATTTTATTTGAGCTTTTTTTTATTCCTCCTACTACATTTTTTTTCTCGAGTCCGACGAGTAGATGTCCTGTAAGTGGTGTGAAATAAATTTAAATAACATTGTGCTTTTTTGTGTGTTGATTACTCTGAGAAGTAAGGCGGTATAATGGGACTCGTTAGAGAACATGCAAGAGAGGCGCACTCGTAGGATAACTATGAAGTCATACTAAAAGCGTAGCGTGTTACCGATGTATAAGGGTGCGCAAGGTAGAAAGAAGGTACAAGAACGTACGACAGTTTCTACGAAAATGATCAGTTTCGGAGTACAGATAAATTAAGTTCCGATCATTGCCCAGTGGCGTCACGAGGGTCAACGGCACCCGGGGCGGTAGCCCGACGCGCCCCCCCTCCCCCCGTTCTTGTGGCCCGCCGCGACACCCCCCGAGTGCTGCACCCGGAGCGGTCCGCTGCCCCCCCCCCCCCCCCCCCCCTTGTGACGCCACTGTCATTGCCGTCCGCGGAGCAGAAAATGTACCTCGCCCTAAACTCGAATTTTTGTTATTTTTGTACACACATAATAAGGAACTAAAGAAAGGATATAAGTCTTGGGAGGAGTACCTCTAGAGTCTTTATTTGACCCTCAAATAAGTAATTTCTCTTCTCTCTCTCTCTCTGGGTCATTTCGTTTTATTTAAAGATAATAAGTATTTTTTTCTATTTCTTGTTTTCAAAATTAGCAACCTGAGAAACTTGCTTCTGACCTAAAAAAATCTTGTTAAAAGTCTTTTTTTTTTTTAACGAAATTGGTGGCCCATTGATAACAAAATGCATTTCGGCAGGTAAGCGCTATAGTCACTCAAGTTTAAGGAACGGGTGGAGTGGTGCGTTATGGTCACGCGTCCTTGCTTCGATCGTGATCTGTTTTCGGCGTTCTTACTGGATGTAATGCCTCAGTGACGGAGGGGCGATAATACGATCCAACGCTTCTTAAGCTGTGAGGAACAAAGAGGCTCTGCCGGCGATCCAGATTTTAGGCTCATCTGACGACGCATGGTCGAAGGCATGCTGCTGCACTTTCGGACTCTGTGACGTTGGCTGAGCAGCTGTACTCTGCTCTCTCTCGCTCTTGTTCTCTCTGTATCATTCTTTCTCTTTCTCTATCTATTTCTTTGCTATAACTTGCGCTACATTTTTCCGTGACTCCTTTCTCTTTATTTGTCTATTCATTTCTTGTTTTATTTCCTTCAATTTTCAGGGAGAAGCAGTGTCCACACAGCTATAGGAACCTTCCAGTTCTATCCGTACGAAGTCTCCTTCTTCCTGCAACTTTGCCTTACGTGAAAACTTATGAGAAAAACGGGGGATTCGAAGGTCCGTTTTATTAAAATGACCAATAAAAAAAAGTGTGTTCGAAATAAAATACTTTCGACACTAAAGTATTAATGGAACTTGGGAAAATAATCAAATTCACCTCTAAAGATAAAAGCAGTCCTGATTGAAAGTTTTACTTAATACGCAAAAGCACACTTCAGAACTAATCGCGACAAATTAAATAAATAAAAATAAATAAATAACGCTCTCTATGGTATCAAAGAACTACATACCGAAACACTAAAATTACTACTACTATCACTACTACTACTACTAATAGTGATAATAAAAATTCAGACAAAAATTATTAAAATTTAATAACATTACGTCCTAGTTTATTACAGTTTCTGCTAGCGGGCTGTCATACCGAGGCATCGGTGACGGGCGCAGAAAACCACAAACCTTGCACTAATATTCCTCCTTTCAACAGCATCGGCATGCCGCCTTTCCAACTTAACAAGAAGAAAAAAAAACGAAAAAAAAAAACGAGAAGACAAAAACGAATACGCCCTCGAGTTTGCGGAAGTTATTTGAAAAGTCAGCATTACGCGTTGCCTGAAGTGCACAGATCTGCGTTTCCGCCCATTCCGTCTTTTTGGTACGTCTCGCGGAGAAACGGCGCGGGATCTCCTTACTCTTTTTTTTTTTCTTTTAACTTTTCTTTCTTTTTTGTGTGTGTGTGTGTTTCGCGGCTTCACCGGAATTCGAAGCTGCGTAGAACCACGCACTCGGACGCCATTGTCTTTTTCGCTGATGGCGCTAATAACGGCGCGCCGGTTCGGCGCCGCACTCAGGAAGCCCAAGAAGGGCTGTAAGGAAATGAAGAAAATAAAAGAAACGAAAAACCACATTGGAATGAGAGAAAGTGAGCAGGGAAAGAAAGAAAAGGGAGAGAGAAAAGAGAAAGAAATAGAAGGTCAACGTAGGCCCTCAGTTATCAATTAGCAACGTTCCCCTCTTGTTGAATGAAAATCCCCCGGAAAAAAAGACTCGGGATACGTAGTTCATAATTTACCTCACGAGTCTGACAGTTACTAAGTTTTTTGAGGTGGCGGTTCTGACTGCGAAACGGTTCAAGCACTTCGTAGGTTTTATGGTCTTTGAAAAAAAAAAGGGTTCCGGCGCTCGCGATGCGTATACAGCTCTCTCGGACGTACGCACTTGTATCGATAAACGTTGAAATGATTCGTATACAGCCAGGCCGTGTTTTTCGCAGATATTCATCCTCTACAGTCACTGACAGAATAAGAAACGCAGAGTGTGGCGAGTCCTGAGCGCTCGGCAGCCAATGGGATGACGGCATTAGCCGTTAAGATCGACAAACAACCAATCTCAATTCAAGAAGTGTGAACATAACAACCCAAACTCTGCGTTTCTCAGGCTGTCTGTGACAGTAGAGTGACTTGGGGCGTCGTCTGTCAAGGTGATCGGAGTTGAATAGGAGCGTGCAGGGTACTGCCTTGTTTCAGTACTTTGCTGACAAAGAGAGCACGCGGTAACAGTGCAAGTGATCATGGTACTGAGGCAGTGAAATCTGAGCGTGTTCTCCTTTAAAATAGATTACATTTCCGCTTCCGGATTCAATACACCCACACAGCGTTTACAAACAAACCCGCTCTGCCCACATCAGGTGGAGGCACTGCGCATGCGCAGAAACCGAATTCGGCAGGAGTAAAGCTTTTGCGCATGCGCAGTACCGACACCAGCGCCACCGCAGTGCCGTGACGCCAGTCAGTTGGGTTGGTTCATAGGCACAGCGCCGTGAATAATTGTCCAATCCTGTCTGTACTGCCTTCTCTGAGTTGCAGTGGTGCACCTTATTTTCGGTAGTAAATTAGGTAGTCCGATCAAAGAGCACAGTGGGAGTATACCGGCTGCATACGAACTGACCTAGTTGGCTCCCATTATTCGCGGTAGTCCGCACCGTATACAAAAAAAAAAGAAGAAAATTACGCAAACAACCGCACGTTTTTTGTTTTTTTTTATTGGGTGCAGCACGGGTTATTGATATTAATATTTTCTACCCGATGTTTGCATCTCTCGGCCAGAATGCTCGAGCACTCTAGAAACAAAAGTCTGTGAGATCGTTTCCTTGCAGAACACCAAGCCTGCAAACGACGGAGAAGATTAGAAGACTCCACATTAAATGACGAAGCTCAGAATCCAACTAGATGAAGAAAAAAAGAGTAATGTGCGCGAGGGAAATGAATAAGTGAAACGTCATGCTCATTGACCTGAACGCATCATATTTTTTATTTTTTTTTCTCTACTCGTGTTTTGGGTTTTGTCATTCGCAGCGATAGCTCTATTGTCCACCGTGATTAACACTCTCCATGATCTGCAGAAAAGTGAACTGACAGACCCCTTTTTAGACTGTAGACTCTAAATACCAAAGGTAAATAGGCTATGCACCGCATTTTTCAGGGCCCTGTGAGCACTTGTATAGATTGTGAGCAAAAGAAACGAACTCGATTTAGTCACAATCTTGTTCATTTAATAATAATAATAAAGCGACATTGAAACTGCGTTTTAAAGGGATACTGACCAAGGAATTTAGTGTCCATAATAAGTGGCGCACGTTCTTTCCACGAGACACCAGCCGCTAGTGTACGCGAGCACACGCAACAAAAATGACGTCGAAGGCCTCCATTCGCGGTTAAGATGACAGTGAAATGTATGGGCTTCGGGCCAAAGGAGAATAAAGACAAGTTTTTCATCTACACAGTCGTGTCTGGTGTAAAAGGTAAGCGATTAATTGGTCTAACAAGCACGTAGCTTTCACTTGTAGCGATGAAAACCTGTCTTTCTTCTCCTTTGGCCCGAAGACCATGCATTTCACTGTCCTCTTAAGCGCGAATGGAGGTCTTTTACGTCACTTTCGTTGCGTGTGCTCGCGCACACCGGCGGCTGCTGGCTCGTAGACAGAACGTGCGCCACTTATTATGGACCCTAAATTCTTTGGTTCAGTATCCCTTTAACGTGTCTTTACAGGGTAGTGCCGAATACGGATGATTACCATTTAACCTATTCTGGAATATAGGCACGTTCCTTCACACCCCTACCTTCAAAGACAACCTTCTTCTGGTGTGAAAACAAAACATTACAAATTAGCTGCTACTTGTTCAGGCTAGCCGCGCCACGTACAGCGCAACGCATGCATCGAATGTGATATGTTCTGCCATTCTGCGGCTGTCTGACACACCTATACTTCCGTTTCACCTTATGTTGTACCGCAGACAAGGCTAGAAGCGCGAGGTCATAGTGTTGGGAGCTACTCTTAACGCACGAGAGCTTGTGCCGCCGAGATGTGCCCTAGTACAAGGAGCTCGCGCTTGTAGCCTTTCTTGCGGTACATCATAAGGTGAAACAGAGTATAGTAAAATAACGCTCCGTCCTTGAGACCATAGGACACGGTAAGAAAGGTCCTTTCAAAGGAATTTATTTCGATGCGCTGTCGTTGCAGTCGGTGGTGGTGATAGCGGTACTGGCTTGGCCTCTGCCAAGTCATTGTTGGTGACGTTTTGTAACCGGCGCGTGTTCACTTCAAAGGGACTTTTCCTTTCAGCTGCGCCTATTTGTTTCGAGCAATAGAACTGAATTCAATAAATTCTAGAAATGCCCATTCGTCTACTTGCCCACAAAAGCAGTCGGCAGAGACAACCACCGCGATCTACGCAGGGTTCACATGAAAGGACGAAGCCGAAAATATGCTTAGACCTAAAATTGAAGTTTTTGCACGAACACCGAGCAGTGTGCAGCTCAAATTTAAGTTGTACGTCTGAGCACGATTTTTGTCCTCGTCACTCGCCGAGCTCCCTCCGTAGATTGCTCTAATTGGCTCTCAGAGTGCAGCATGGGAAAGTTTAAGCACGGGCAGCTTTAAGAGTGTACAAGAAAATGAAAAATAATATGTCAAGAAGTCCCATTATAGCGACAAACTCCTAAACCACACAATTCGAAAAAAAAAAAAAAGCAACGACATACTTAAGATTTAGGGAACGCGTGCCGTTAAAAAAACATTCCACTCCAACAAATTTGACCAAAAGTAAGGAGTGTGCAGTCCTCTTTCTTCACTAGTGTGTGCTCTCTTCTTCTGAGCTTCGAGAGCAGGCTTCATTTAGGCGTATACCTTGAGCTAGTTTTTTTCCGCAGCGGCCTTATAAGAACCTGATTTGCAACTGTAATCCGCATAACAAAAACGACCAAGGAAACGGGCTACTGGTGTAAGAATGAAATTTGATATCAATAAAAATCGGACCCCCCCGCCCCCTTTTTTTCCCACCGAAGAAGACGGGAACCTAAGGACCAAGTCTGAGAGAGTGGGGAAGAACTATAAACGGAACGCCGCGTTATCTATAACCTTTCAAGCGGTCGAAGAGGCCAGTAACCCCTTTTTGCCGGCACCTTGCTCTCTTGCGGTTTTCTGGACAGTTTTAGCCGTTCGGCGATCTCTTTGTTTCATCGGCAATGGTGGAGATTTTTCCCCAAAGGAGAACAAAGAGGACCGAATTAAAGCACCTCCTCTTTGTTCTTAAGAAGAGGAGGAAGCACGGCGGGGGCGCTATTTCCTTAGTGTCGATACTCAGTGTTGCTTCCTTCTTTTATCAATAAGATTCTTCGGAGCATGTTCTATAGTGCGTTGCTTGATTCCTTTTTCTTTTATTTCTCACAGCAGCATTGGCAGGTCTTAAATGTCGATGACGTTCATAAGATGAAAAATATGATTGAGCAAGCCGTTCATTTTTAATGGGATTTTTTTTATCCGCGTATGTCAGTGTCTTGATTGAGTGCATTTTGCTTGCTTCGACTTGCCTTAAATTTGAAAGTGAAATTTTTTGGGGGGTTTACGGGCAGTCATACGTAGAGTTGCAGGTAACTGTATCAGACGTCAATGTACCAAGTGGCGTAAATTTAAGTCCATAGAAACAGACAGACACACAGTTTAAGCCACTGAGAGCTTTAAAAAAAAAACGCAGGGCTTTGCCTGTTATGATCAATCAATCAATCAATCAATCAATTTAATTTATTTGTTCAAGGCGAGAGGGAATTCGTTTTGGAGGGTCCAAAGGCACAAGGGCGAGACAAAGTCGCTTGACGGGTTGCAATCAATCAATCAATTAATTTATTTTGTTTTTTCAAGCCGAGAGGGAATTCGTTTTGGAGGGTCCAAAGGCACAAGGGCGAGAAAAAGTTGCTTGATGGGTTGCAATGACCTACATCAGGAGCAAGGTCCAGCAGCACGCAAAAACCAATAAAAAAAAACAATGAAATGAACAACACAAAAACAGAACAAAGAGAGTAAAGACAATTTACGCACACATCATTGACAACAGCAATACATCGCTTATGGTACATTTGGCTGCTCAGCGATAATAAGATGTCGGTGCCTTGCATTTCTTTAGCTGTCGATGAGAGCACCAGCCATGTATCGCTACTTACGATTAGAAATATGCGCACCTATCTTATTTTGTAATCACTAGTGCGATCTTAAGTTACCGCAGACTGGGCCACAGCGTACATATATCGAACGCGTTTGTGTTGTACTTGCAACCTTCTGCTCCTTCGTCCTCACATGTTGTTAACAACGCTCATACGTATTTTTCTGACTTTAAAGGATGTCGCCTTTCGGAATTTAAAGAGTAAACACTCGAGATTACTCAAACCATGCAGCCGTTGCCTCCGGCGCAGTATATTTCATGTCCCCGAAAAGCCAACTCGAGACTAAAAAAAATATAAAACTACGAAGAGAGAATTGTCCTTTTCTAGTCGTGTCGGAACCGAAATCGTTGCGTCGGCAGCACTGAGGCCAAGCGGTGTCCCCAAAGGCGTTTGACCGGAAATTCGGCGGCGATAATAATTGAGCAGATAATAACGACCGAGTGAGAGAAAAGAACGTCATCGCGAACGGGCCGCTTTACAGCCACAAATAATACGACACGGGAAGACCATGGGCTCGCTTTCGGTGAACGGCGCCCAGGGGTATTCAATGCGGACAAGGACTAGGGAAAGCTTTATTCCTATTTTCGGCCTTTTTATTTCTTTTCTTATTTGCGGACCCCGGGTATGCGATCGTAAAATAAAGTTCGCCTTCTCATGTTTCTGCAGAGACCAGCGATATAGCTCCTTTTCTTGTCTTGTTTCTTAGAATATTTCGTCGTCAGTGAGACCGTCGACATTCGCGTTTATTCAAGCACCGCAGGGCTGAATTTACGCGTTAACATTTGATGTCTCCTCCATTTATATATATATATATATATATATTTGTCTTAGAGTGACCCGAATTAACGTTTATGTGTGTAGTTTCTCACTGTGATGGCAGAAATTTTCCTGCGCACAGTAATCTTAATAATAAGATATTTTGTTATACTTGGGAGTGCACGCATCGGCTTATGGGTGTTCCATATCGTTCTCATCAAGTTATGCTCCGGATATGTAGACTATCTATAGAGATTATGATATGATATCTAGCGTGATGCACCTTAAAAACCTCGGACTGTCAGTTGTACTGCAGTGGCTGAATTTCTTATCAACAGTGTGTAACAATGTCGCCATACTCTAGCAGACTAAACTCCTGCTGTCTCAACAACTAACGAACTTTTTTTTTTTTCTTGCGAGATGATGTGGAATGATTCTATCATGACGTTGTCAAACTGTCATAAATTTAAATGCACGCGACATTTTCGGCCGCGCTGCAGCTTCGACACTGACATCGTGTCAGTGATTGCAACTAAAAGAAACTGCGGCTGTTGTATTGTATTTAATAATTACATGCATCGTTTTAATCAATGGCTTAGTGTAGTTTGCGTCATAATCTTCTCCTAACAGATTTGTATGGATGAATAATTGATTTATCACTGAACACTCCGTGTCCATAGTTTTCTTTGCCTTGGGGCTAAAGTTTTCTCGCAGAGAAATGAAGGCACTGTGGCGTCACTTAACACTTCCTCTCTTACATTGTTATTAATTTATGTTGCTTCATATACACCTTTAAAACCACGTAAGTCGTTGTTTAGAAATTTTCAAGCACACCAAAAAGACGGACGTGTCTGTTTCTAGCAGACGAAAACATCGAGAAAGAATAGCCACGCAGCGCAACGATTCTTTTTCGATGCGTGTACGAAACAATGGTTCTAAATCTGCTTACACTTAATGGAAAGGAGAAGAGGAAAAACACTGCTCGTTAAGGTCGTTCATTATCGGCACCATTATGCAGAACGGGGAAGCAAACGCATTTTCCTATTTGCATACGTCGAGGGGGTCATTGTGGTTGTGGCATCTTCCCTCTACTTCGAGGGAAGAAAGTTTTTGCTGCGTCTGAGCTTGCTGCCATCATTTATAACCTAACTTCCACAGAGGCACCTTGTTCACCTTGTTCGCGAGAAGAAAAAAACGAAAAAAAAAACAAAAAAGAGCAATCCCAGAATTATTATTATTATTATTTATTTTTTTTTTTGGGGGGGGGCATGTTTTTAATGCGCATTGGCAAAATTATTCGACATAGACGACGCTAGTAAACGGTCGCTTTTGTCATGAGAATCAGCTAGCCTTTGAATTTTTATAATTCATGGACTGCCGGGTCACGTGCGTTTTCTAGAGGAAGAAATGCCACGTTTTTTCAGTGGAGCTAGTACGGTTGTTGAAAGAGCGAGAACGGCAGGGCGTTTCTTTCGAACGCCCGGCCTCCCCCGAATGCTTCTCCATGCCTTCAACCGTGCTTCGGCTGCGGGCGCGCGCGCGCTCGCGCTCGTGTTTCACGAGGCGCCCAAGGCGTTGTTGAAGCTAGGGAAGCTCGAGTTGGGAGCGGGATATATGCGGTATACATCACACGATATGCGCGCCAACTCCGAAATAGTTAAGCCGGGGTCACACTGTGTTCACACATCATAGAAAGGACATGGTGTTCGCGGCAGAAACGAGGAGAGAATTATTATCTGCGGACACGCCCGAACTATGTTCGAAGCATGTTTGTGTAGTCTTAGAACATGTCTGCGAACAGTGTTTGTATGACTACTGTAAACAGACCGTCTAGTAAGAAAGAATCATTCCTCGGACAGTGTCTGTAGAAAGTCTTTTGTACGCCGTGCGAGCAGTGTGACGTAACGGCTTTAGACCCCGGTGTGAAACGGACGCTCTCCGTCGCTGGGTTGGAAAGGTGATTCGCGCAGAAGTGCCGCGGACAACCTGCGCGATTAAGAAGGACAGTGACGGAGAAGAATTGATTACGGCACTCGCGGGAGGTGTCGCGCCTCCCACGACGAAGTGTAGCACACCCCGCCGAATGTTTTGTGTTAGGCCTAAATAACTATCTTTCCACGTTCCTATACAACGAAAACAAATGGATGTTGTAAGTCTAACTGCCGTTCTTCCATCTCGTCCCCCTTCCACGTAGTGGCTCTCTCACGCTGCTATAGACGTGTGAAAGCTACACGCGTGCTCGTTCGAGTTGAGAACGGCGACATTTACCCGCGAACATGTTTCTGTACTTTAGTGTCGCTCGACGTAACACGCTTTTTGCGACGCAACAACACGCGCTTCCGTGCCGTTTTCGACAAAAACGGACCATAAATACGGAGTTACAAGCTCGACGCAGTCAGTGATGCTCGAGTGTTACGCAAAGAGTGTCGTACGTTTTAAAACGCGTAACATCGCCACACAAAAAAAGGCAGCCTCTGATGACACGTCGTTTAAACGAGGCGGCAGCATTTCGCGCACGAAAACAAACTCAAAGTGAGTCCACTCTCTCTTCTCTCTCTCTCTCTCTCCCTATGTGTTGCCACTAAGCCTAGTGGTGCGCTATTTGCTTTGAGAACAACGAGACAAACAGACAAACATGCACTAAAAAAAACGCGCCGATGGCGAAGCGTCGGTTGGCGCCGACGATATCGGCGCCGACTGCTTGCAGTTGCGCGAAGGAGACTTTACAAAAGACGAGGCGTGGAGTGAGACGCAGGAAACCGAATAAAAACCGTCGTTACCCGGGATGAGCAGGATTGGATTCTATCCAACGCCTTCAACTTTCCAACGCCTATACTCCACCCTGCCATGGACTGCACCAGACGCCATGCGAGCCATCCCGACCAATCCAGTGACGTGAAGAAATCACGTGACTAGGCGTTTCGCGCCTCGGAGCGCCTCTCACGAAGATAACGTCCTCTCGCCTGGCAGTGGTTTGGCTTCGATGACTAGTAACGTCCTCATGCGGTCCACTCTAAGATGAAGCGAGGCATAGGGTGAGCCTAATATGTATACCGTGACTTCAAGCATGCATCCGCTTTATGCGACCATGGACGGGTTGTTAAGCTTGGATGAGGCAAACACTGGTCAGTTGTAGCCCCACCCCCCGCCCCCCTCCGTTCTTATATTTTGTTCTGCCGACTATAGAGCGATAGTAATCCTCCCACGTATTTCAGTAAATTGGTAGTTCGTGTTTGTTTTAGCTGAACCGGATCGAGCCTGGAAAGCCGGTGAACTGTGTTCGACGCCTTCTTCGGAATTCGACCTCACATAGCATTCGTTACGGGATCACGTACGGCTCATTTTGGTTTCTTGAAACAGTGCGCGAATGACTCGAGTTCGCGTAACGCGTCGAAGACGTCTAGCCCAAACGTGTGGTGAATAGAAGCGTTTGCTTCTGCGAGGATGGTCTGCCGAGAGAGTGTGGCTCACTTTCACCGCTCGTGCAACTTAAACGCTACGTATACGGTGGTCTGAAAGTTAAGAGCTGCAAAACGTGACAAGCCCCCCCCCCCCCCCCAAAAAAAAAAAAAAAAAAAAAAACAAACAGATATGTACGAAAAAAAAAGAACCTGACACCGGAAATATTCTTTAATATCACTGTGCAGTCGGCGGCCGGAATGTCAACAACAGCAATGAACATGCGTTTGTGGCCCTGTCAAAAAAAAAAAAAAGAAGCGTTTTTTTGTGTTTTTTTTATTTTTGTATTGCTGAATTTAATGTTCAACAGCGATATACTGATCGCGTTGAGATAAACACCGGAGGATTTCACGTTGGTTGCAACTACAGCCTGTAGCACAAGTAAAATAATATTTGCAACAGAAGTTTGCAACAGTGGAATACTTCAAGTAAAAAATATAATTCCTAAGTTCGTTTTCTTTTTTTTGCTGTTGGGTGCAGTGAGGATTCCAAGTGTGGTTGAGCTGTGAAAACAGTTTTATTTTTCTTGGCTTGAAACTGAGCAATAATTGACGCAGCATATATGCAATCAGAAATTGAGATATTTCTGTGACCCTGCATGTTATCAAAATACAATATTTCACATACACTGTGAATAGACCGATCTGTTATACTTTATTTAGAGGTGACATGACCATACCATTTCGAGTTCTTTGTTTCAAGACAATTAATTATTTTTGAAGCGAACATACCAACGTTCACAGCCCTCCACACGAAACACGGAAGTTCCGTCCGTGCCGGAAATAAATGAAGCCCATTAATTACTTCCTCCATCACCTTCCCCTTTCTTTCTCACTTTAAAACGCTTACTTGGCAAGCGGGTCTCGTTTAGTCTGAAAAAAAAAATACAGAGAAAGACATTGATTGCCCTACGTATCCCGTCTCATGGCAACAGACGCAGTACACATGCAGCGAAGCGCGGCTCTTATAAAGCCGTTACAATCAGTTCGTCGACCGATGTTTCGTAGACATATTGTTTCGTCGACGCTGCAACGTTTCATCGACAGTTTGTTACGTCGAAAGGCTCCAGCGATCGTTGCATCGACACCCCTTGCGACGTGTCGTCGAAAGCTTGTTTCCACGCACATCGCCTTAGTCGCCGGCATGCGGATGCTAGCTTATCCTACCACCCCCTTGACGGTTCCGATGAGGTCAGGTGCCAGCTCCACACTAAGACAATACAGGGGTCGACCGAGAAAACGAAATGCGGTTCTTCGATCCGCAAAATTAAGCTACTCACTGCAGAAAGCTGAAACACAGTGAGAACGTGACGCTAGCAGGTGGTGACCATTTCGAGAGTTTCAGAACATGCACGTTACCTGGATCAAAAGGTACGAGAGAAAATCAAAATTTCTTTATGAGCCGACGTCCACCTAAGCTTATTATTAATCAAGCCGAAAAGTCACATCGTAAGGGCCGGTAGTATTAATTGCAGTGAAAACAAAATATTGCCAGCGTGAAATACAATGTTGTTTTCTTTGTTTCTGATACTTTCTTTTTCACGCACGTAAATGTTACATGCTCTCACACTGTCATTTCTCGGTTCGATTAATATTAGGTTTAGGTGAACATCGGGTCATTACGACATCTTGTTTTACTCTCGTGTCTCATGATTCAGGTTACGTTATGTCCTCAAACTTTCACATTTTGTCACCACCGCCAGCGTCACGTTCTCACGGAATTACAGCTTTCTGCAATGCGTAGTTCTATTTTTTTCTGGCCGAAGATCCGCGTTTCATTTTCGAGTCGAACCCTGCATTATATTATCCCGAGCGTGCGGATTGTATGGAAGCCTAGGATTAAGGCTCGCGAAATTGTGTTTGCCTTATTCGAAGAGCATGGGTGTATCCGCTTAAATTCAGATATGCTTCCATACAGTAACAAAAAAATGAAGCGAGTAGTTCAGTCCAATTTACTTAGTAAAATATATATATATATATATCTTGTGGAGGAAACGTCACAGTTGCACCTGTCCCACAAAAGGAGCTTCCACGAAACGTTGCAGTGTTTACGAAATGTGCATTCATAAAACGTGTGTCCATGAAAAGTTGTCCACGAAACCTGTTTTCGTGAAGCGTGTTTCGACGAAGCGATATACGGACCCACTTGCAGAGTGCTTATGCGGTATGTGATCTTTCCGTCGTGACATCGCTTCAGGACTTGCATAAATAACGAGGATTCTGTTTTAGGATGTCACAGATTTTGCTAATTAAGTTACAGAAAATACGAATCAGACATTTTATTAGTGTCAGGGAGAAAACAACAACAAAAAACTGGGTCTTGAATGGTTCTAGGCGATCGTTCCGTTAACTGGTAGGATTGGTGATATCTGTACATTTTCGTATCACCTGGGATTTCTGCTGTCCTTCTACCTCGCTAATTTCATTCCCTCAATTCAGTTTGCATCTGTACCTCTGTTATGGGTGTAACAACATGTGATTCGTTCTAGCGCTCATTTATATGCCTATACATTTTTTTTTATTTTTACAAGCAGAAAAAGCGAAGGAAAGATGACCGCTCCGCGTGGTCTATTATTTTTTTTTGTCTCCATAGTTCCTTTGCTATCTAAGTGACCTGTTCCTTTTAACATGTTCTCATCGCGCAGTTATTTTTACAGTCATCCCTCTTGACGCTGTACAAGGTACTAATCGTCGTACCCGAAAATGTTATCTTGACCTTTTTCAATCAGTCAGTTTTGACTGACAAACTCGTAATGACTACACTTAAGCGACTTAACGTTTCCAGCATTTCTTTACATATATTAAATACTGCTACTACCATTTATGAAACCCGGCAATGTATTGCCGGGTCCTGCATAAAAGCGTTTTTGTATTTGTATTTGTATTTGCATTAAGCATGCATGCAGTCGACTAAATTGTGCCATTGCTTACGCAACTAACCCGGAGTGTATATTCGCTTGTCGATGGTTCATCCTGAAATCTTGGATAAAATGTGAACTACAATATCTCCTTCTCGCATCAACTGATTTCTCCAGCTCATAACGAGGCCGAGACGTGAGTGATAACAAAGTGCGTAACCGGATTTTTACTCTAGGAGAGCACGACCGTCCTTCTTGCAAAAGCTCGACCCACGTCGAGAACTATCTCCTAGCCTTCCGGACCAAAGAAAATATCACAGAAGTAAATGCCACACACTTTGCATTTCCACGAGGTCGCCCGCTAAAGCATATATCACAGCAAAGGCTCCATGGAACCTTAATCGCTCTCTGCCCTCGATCTCTTAATTCCCTCCGCCTTTTTTCTCAATACCTTTGTGCGCTGTTTCATGCATCGATGTCTGCTCGCGACAGCGTCGAGCGTTTCAATGCAACCGGAGGCGATTCTTTTGTGTTTCTCAATAAACGAGAAGTTTCGCTCGAGGTTAATGGCCGCCATCTTGGTTGCGAGCATGTAACCTCTTGCACGACACTTCAAAACTGCATGTCTTGTCTACTGCACCAAGATAATTCGGGTTCGGGAGGCTACTCCGAATCAAACAAAATTAGTTGATGCTATCGTTCTGCAGTACAGGCAGGCTGCTCCTATTCCTTGTTTCCAGTACATTAGAAACGCTGCAGATTATCTTCTTATATGGCACGGGCACGATGCCCTCTAAGCAATCTGGTGCTCTACTTTCCCGCAACGCATTAAGAGAAAGCCAATCGCTGCTATCTATGAAGGGAACTCGGCGATTGATGAGGCGGGTGTATTGATACCTAAAAGGACAGTCTAACTGTGAACATGGAAATACGTAATGCTCAGTGTCACGGCGCAGGCTAGTCATTCGCCGAGCTCACTCTATAGATTGAAGCGACCGGCTCACCCAAGTCTTTTTCAGGAAAGCGGGTGCTCCAGATTTGTTAGAGCCTGTGTACGCAGCCCCAATTTAGTCGCAGCACCCTTAAAGGGATGCTAGTTGAACGGATATATTGGGTTAAGAGTGCTGGTCGTGATGACATTTATGGCAAGCCAAGTAGTTATAAGTTACGTTGTCCCAAGCTAGATTGTGTCCAAAATTTATAAAAAATATAAATACTGTACGGATAGCCTGGTGCGCGTTTCCGGAAGCTCGCTTTGAGACGTCACGTTAGTTTCCCGTCCAGGCAGGCCAGTTTGGGCAGGCGCTCTGCCCGGTCTAGGCTAGGTGGCGCAAGCTGCCGCCCGTTATAAAGGGCATAGCCGCTAGTCACCCATCCATTCAATATTTGACAACCTCGGACAGTTCCGTGCTCATGAAGCGTGCTCTTACCAGCTCGGACCTTAGTTGTGCTATGGCGACGTGCGGCAACAGCAGCAGCAGCAGCAGCAGCAATAGCGAAGTGCTGTTTGATGAGGAGCGCTAGCAAGTATTAAGGAAAAGGCCTAAAATGCTGAACCTATCCGCGTCCTTGTCATTGTCGACGCAGCGCATGCTCAGAACGCTGTTTGAGGACAGCTTTTTTCTGGCATTTAGGAAGAAGCGAACACCGCACGTGCACAGCTTTTATCGCTGCCCAAGGTCCGTGAGCGCACGGGTACCCATAGCTTTGGCTTCGCTGCCTGCAAGGAATGCACGCCCATGCACGCCCAAAGTTCACTCAACACAATAAAGGCCGGTTCAGACACTTGCGTTTGACTGCGTTTGACTGCGTTGCGTCGAGAACCGAAAGCGAGTCACCGGCACGTCTGTGCTGCGTATGAAGCTTGGAATCCAATTCAAGGAATCATCTTGGCACACGATATAAGCAGCAGGGATGTCTTGGTCTGTCGCCGCCGCAACGCAGTCAAACGCAGTGAAACGCAACTGTCTGAACCAGGCTAAAGAATCATCGTTATTGGAATACGACAAATGGAAGCGTGTTCTGAGCGTGCGCTGCGAATCAACGTGTTGCTATATCTATCAGTTGACGAGGTCCACGGAAGATCGACGTTCGAAAACGGTTCTTCTCTACGGGCGGATAGCGTTCCTAGCGTCAACGCCTCCATGGGCAATGAAGAAGTACCGTTCTCAAAAGACGCAGTATCTGCGCCGACGTTTACGCAAACTTCATGTATACGTTAAAAACCACGAAATAATTCATTTCTATCGCAGGTAATGCGCATCCATCCACCGATTGCACGCGCCACGAAAAGTCACTAGGCGTTTTAGGAAGCTTGTCAACACGTGGAGCGAAAGATCGCGCTGCAGAACCCATGGGATCCTAGGTTCAATCCCTACCCCTGCCAGTTTCGATCTGGATGAGGATCGTACCGGCATACGGTCGTGTATCACTACTGCGTGGTGCACGTTAAAGACCCCAGACCAGCGGTTGTACTGCACTGGCTAAATTTCTCATCTACTGCGAGTGACTCGTCCCGGCTTTGAAATGGCTGACCAACTACACGCTGTATAAATATCCACACAACCCCAATTATTTAAACTTGTCAACTGACTTTGATCTAGTAACGTTTCTGCGAACAACGTCCAACGATACCGCGTCCCGGCGCCCTTTTATGGTTCATGTCCCTGACGTCACTACCAAGATTATTAGTAGCGAGCGACAAGTTCAATGGTGCGTAAAAAGCGCGGAGAAGCCTAATCATCACGTTCTTAAATCATCACCGTCAATGTTGAAAGGCTGATTTCTTTCTTATTTAATACGATAAGAGCAGACGTATTCCTAGTCAAGAGGTCATAGTGAGGCGACAGACCATTCCAAGAACGGGCTTCTGGTCGGTTCCGCTTTCTAAGCTCGTGCGTATGGCGCGTGTTTCGCTCGCTTTCTGAAGCGATGACCATGAGCCTGATATGCTATGATGTTCCCACGCTGGACTGTGATTTCGTAAACGTTGGAGCCGCACCGTTTCAATGTTAACAAAATCTCAGTTCAGCGTGGGAACATTGTAAGCATACGTCAGCTTCCCACGGCTACTCCCAGAAGGCCTTGCTCGCACCGTCCGCTTCCGGCTGGCGGTTCGCCCGATCAGAGCGATTAAAGAACTTTGTTTAAAGATATACAATCATTTTCATCATCCATCTGTGTGAATTACATGTTGGGGTACTCTACCAATCCGGGAAGCTCGCTCGGGCATTTTGTTTTTGAAACTTCACATTTCGGTTCAGGATCTCTTTCAGCTGTGAGGAATGTGGCCACTTGAACAGCCTTATTAAACCCTTGGCGCGTGCCGATGGCACTCTATCACGTAATCATGATCACTGACAAAACCACGCTACCTGACAATGCATTACATGCACGCCCGATTAAAATATAAGAGCACCTTCTGCTGTCTCGAGGGAAACAACTATGTTCGATTTTTCACCCAGACCACAAATATTACGCTATACACCTTTCCAAGAATGTGCTTCTGGCCGCTATATACCATTGCATTTAAAGATAATGTTCTGAAGAAGGGAGCTTATACAATTGGAGGGCTGTGATTCTAGCACGCTGGGCCGTGACTTGCAATTCGAAATCTCTATCACACATCTCGTACCTAATGGTTGAGCATCCTACCGGCATGCGGTTGTGGAATCCGCGAAGCACGATAAAGACCTCCGGTTAGCAGTACATATAGTACTACACGGACTTGATCGCTCATCTGCAGCATCGAACATGTGTCACCGTATGTCGATTCTCGAAGTCACACGACATATTGCTGGATGCGTAACCATACAAGTTGCTTTCTCTATGCTTTACAAATAAAAATAATGCTAGGAGGGGCCCAAACCCTTGACCGGGACGAATGCACAGGGGTCTAGGCCAACTCGTCGAAAGCCAACTCGTCGACGGCCAACTCGTCGGCGGCCCATTCGTCGAATAGGCCAATTCGTCATAGGGCAACTCGTCGAAGGAAAACTTGTCGAAGAGGCCAACTGGTTGCCGCTGTTTCAAAGCCACAATATATAATTTTGTCCTGAAATTTCAAAGCAAATCCTGCCCTATAGTAATGCGTTATATCGCCGCACGGTAATAGCCTCCAGTGTGCTCTTTCTTGTGGAAGATAACAACTTGCAGCTTTCGCCGCTTTCACGGTGCAGTGGGAGGCGATCACTACGTCGCGCGTGTATCACTGGGCCGCGTGTTAACCTACACGGCTCACCCGTTCACCCCGCTTCACAGCGACAGTCTACGGCGGCTCATAACAGAAATGCTAACCCACCTGGCCTATCAGTAACGCCGCTTCGCGGTGACAGTCTGCCACGGCTCATTACAAAAAGTAATAGAACAAACAAACAAAAGGACGATTCCGAAATGAACATTTCTCAACTTGTCTCAAGATACTGTCCTGTCTTCGCAGTCTTGTGATTTTTCTTTCCTTCTTGTAACCTAAGAAGGGCGCTGTGTCCAAACACAAGTAAAAAGTTAGGTCAAAAGGTAAGAAGTAACTACGAACTTTATCCTCGGACCGTCATTCAACCCATTCGACGAATCGCCCTTCAACAGATTGCCCCTTTCGACAAGTTGCCCTTCGACGAATTGCCCTATTACGAATTGGCCTATTCGACGAATGGGCCGTCGACAAGTTGGCCGTCGACGAGTTGGCTTTCAACGAGTTGGCCGGATCCCATGCACAGTTCGTCAGCCAGGTCTAGCGCATTACAGGTCCCCTATATTTGCACTGGGTGTAGGTTATGTTTCAGCACCGAAGTATAAAGCTCCTCATCCAGACGGCTATGATGTCTTCTTGGCACCTTCTGTAATATGGCATGTACCACACAAAAGGTGGTATATAAAATATACCACACAATATACCACGAAATATAACAAATACGCTATTCGAAATAGCATTTCCGTTTCTGTGATTACAATGTTAGCTTTAATTATTCATACTGGACTCAGCCTGGGCTTTGGAGGGTCCCATCTTGAGGCGGCAAACGACGGAGAGTCACATTCCGGTTCTTTGAAAATTACGGAGTATTTCTTTGGAGGACACACCACAACGCCGAGATGCTCCCCATATCTTGAGCAAATCCTGACAAACAAGGAAACGCATTATTTCATTATCACTTTTTGGAAGTCATTATTACAATTCACAAAAATTTCTTTTCTTTTTTCATTTTGAAAGGAGGAAAGGCCGCTTCTTTGTGCGTGCACGAGCGAGTTTTTTGTGAATGCGCTGGTTCTCTGTAGGAAGTCTAGATTACCCAAACAGCGCCGGTTTCTGCGTTAATGCGTAGATGATGACTTCCGTCAAGTTCTTTGGGCGCGCCGACTCGTTATCAGAAACCTGAGAATTTTCGTTAGCAGCGCTCACATTTTTTGCTTCGTACTTTAATGTTGCATTTGAGTTTGTACCAAGGAGTAAAGGGCCAACCGTGTTACATCGCACACATCTCTACAACCAAGAGTTGTTGCAAATAGAGGAGATGAACTTTGAAAAAATGGCGTGCACCGACGTGCCTTTGTCAGGCGGTTTCTATAAACAAATAAGGGCTCATTAAATCGAAATATATTCAACAACGCAGTACAACCATTAATATGTGTTTGTATATTTACACAAATGTTAAAATTCGCGTCATAAAATAGAGGCTATGCAATTTCTCGTTAGTTTTTGCTTTTACAACCATCTTTTGGCGTAAAACGACAAATTCGTAATTTGAATAGCAATTATGATATTCATATAAATGTCCAGTTCACCCAGGATAGCCGCAGCAGGGATCATTACGGTGCATAACTACGTAACGTGCATGCCGTTTTTAATTTTCTTTTCAATATACGAATATCAACTACCTTTTGTCAGGAAAGCGCATTATGCGACTCAGGGCACGCTTTGACGGATAAATTTTATTCGTTGCGAATTAAATAACCGTTGTAGTAGAACGGTTGAAGGTCTGACACATGCGAATGACCGGCAGCATGATGCCGTAAACTCTGCACACTGCATAGCCTTATTTCTAGTGCGAAAAAGAAAAATTAAGCTCCACGTTCATTGCACAATATGAGAGGCATCTACCGGAATCGGGCATCCGGAGCTTGCGCGGTATTACGAAATTTCCGAGCGATGCTGTGGCCACTGAAGTTTTGCGTTCGCTTCTCCGACACATCCTTTTTGCTGGAAAGTGCAACAGCTCGTACCGCCAATCCCGGTTGAAAGACCCCATCTAGAAAGTGCGGTCGCTTTCGCAATGTGAGAAGCGGCTGCAAAATCAAATGGTGTTTGGCACAGGCAAAAATCGGCTTAAGCGTAAAAGTATTGATAGGGGCGACAGGCTGTGGCTTGGCGAACGTAGAGGCACGGTTGCACCCGTTACGTGGTACACGAGAGAGCATCGTTTCGAGTACAGCCATTGCCTGAAACACCGTAGGTTTCGAGCATTGCAGAGGCGTATGCGAACGCCATAGTTCAAACGAAAAATAAAATGGAGAAATCCCTCTGCGCCTTACCTCTTGAAATGAAAAGCGCATTCTGCGTGAAAAGATTTTGTTGCTTTATTGCCTCGGGAAAAATATCTTCCAACTCGACAGTAACCACCCCCCTTCCCCTCGCCCCCGTTCCCCACCTCCTATTGTTTGTTTTCGTTAAAGTTATGTTTACGGTTTATTGTGTCATACTTTATGTTTTATTTTGCCTAACGTGTGGTCTCTTTTTCGTTGCTCTTTCAGCATGCCAGTTCTACCCCCTCGGAGAAAACCGGCGCTTCGAAAGAGTTTCGGAAAACATCCAAGTCGGTGAGTAATATGCAACGTTAATTCAAATGCAGCTTCACTCGATCGATCGTCGCAGTAGCCCGCTGAGCTCTTAGCAGAAGCGCCTGTTACTTGCGCTAAGTCCTCATAGAGTAAGTACAAAATCGCCGTTATCCCTTTACGTGTGGTATCCAAAATCCCACAATTCTACCGCCTTTCGCATTGCCAGTTGTTACCTGGATTGACTCGTCTCGACGGCGCGTGTGATTGGATTCCGAGTCTTCATCGAATGATGACGCAGCACTCGTTTACGATACCACGCTGAGCCGAGTTCACGCCGAACGCTGACGTGCCCTCGCGTCCATTACATTCTCAGGGTGCGTGCGCAGACAATGACAGACAGACTCGGAGATTTAGCGCAGCAGCTCCTAGACGGCGCGAGCACTTCTGAAAATGGTCTCAGGAATGCTTTAAAACAGAGGTTGTGGTACACGTACCTGTAATGCCGATAGTTGGTTTCATTGCGTTTTCTTTTGTTTCCTTCCGTTAGGGTAGCCTACAAGTACATCGTCGTAGCGTGTTCTAGCCCAGGCTAGAAGCTCTTCTTGCTCACGCAAGAGGGGAAAAGAAAAAAAAAAAAGAAACATTATAACCGTCCTATAAATTCCGTTAAAACGTTTTGATGGAACTCCAAGAAGTAGCAGGCGTCACTTTGAGCCTGTCATCACTCGTATACTCTGTCGAGGCAACGTTCCCTGCATGCATTGCACGCACCGCAGCGTGAAGTTGTCTTGGTTAGGTTTTAGTCTTGGTATACTCCGGAGCCTGTTTCGGAAATAATTGATGCATTTACCGCATATTGAAGTCACTGACGGCTTAAGAAATGCGAGGCTTGGCGAGAGCCCAGACATACGATTATCGCTCAGCAGCAAAAGAGGTTGAGGCATCAGCCGATCAGAACTCTAAGGATTCAATCCCGAAGCGAAGAGAATGTTCCTAATAGACCGCGCGCCCTGAGCTCTTGAAGCCATAGAGTTATTATAATGTACGCTAGAGGTTCAAGTGGCGCTAGTGCGCTGACGCAAATTGAAGCAGACAGCAACCAGTCCAAAATTGACTTGCGGTAATGCACTTCTGTGGAAAAAATTGAGTGCATTTTCTCCCTGCGCTCGATCATAAGAGCGAATATCCCAAATAATTCGTACGTACTAGGTAGCTTGAAACATTTCTCAGTCAGGCCGACGAAATAATTGGTCAGTTACGGCGTTTTTCTTTAAAATTCATCGCATTAAAACGGTGCTAAACCGGCTTGGTACGTGTATTTATGTGCACTGTCAGATACTGTTAGCGCGAACACGACATCGGCGCTTTTCAGCAAACGAATGAAGAACATGTGGAAATTAAGGGAGACGGCAAGAACTACGCAGTAACACTGGATCAGTAACTACCCGTGCATGTACGATCAAAATAAATTGAAGGCCACGTAATCTATTCCGATTTTAAATAAGTAAGTACCGCTTTATTCTTTCTGCTCTGAGCGAAGATGTTCGTTCTACGTTCAAAATATCACCCGCGCGCTCGAAATCTTTGAGAACAAGTGCCCGATAAAAGCTGCCCGGCAGAGAAAACAGTACGAGACACTTTATTCGCTCATGCACGACGGGGTCATTTTCATATAGTGACAGGACTGGCATATTATCAATATTTAAGCGTCACCGGAATGCTGACGAGCCTTGAACACACTCTATATTCCTTTCGATTGTAATTTTGCTTTGAATCGTCGCTTGCTTTTACATACCTGCTGCGAAACACACGTTTGGGACTGAAATGTAGCGAAGTTAAACATCGTTCACTGATGAAGAAAAATGTGCTAACTAAAGCAATTACACTTTTACAGTGTTAATCAAGGTACATACTATTCGGTACGACCCAAATAACCAAAGCGTTCTGTGTTATTTTTTGGCGAAGATACCAAATGCAGGCGCATTTTTCCATAGGAATGCACAGGAGCACCGCAAAAGTAGACTGGTTGCTGTCTGCTTCAATTTGCGTCACGGAAGTCGCATAGACACTAGCGTGAGTTGAACCTCTAGCGTACATTATAATAACTCTATGCTTGAAGCTCTCGGTAGCTATACACCTTTCGAACGCTTATTACCAAGGCGAAAAAATGCTGAGTCGGCTGGGCTGTGGAACGCACGCGCGGCGTTTCATGATCCGCAGAAGAGGGCTACTGCGCATGCTCAGAACGCATTCCACAGCCCAGTGGACAAAGATGGCGGCGCGCAGAAGGTGCTGATCAAAAGGGTGTATATAGACCAGCACGCTGTGTAAGAACAAGACCGCGTTTGTCCCCACCAGGTGGGGGCACTGCGCGTGTGCAGAAACCAGATGCGCGTGAAGTGAACCGCCACCGCGTGCGGTGGCGCCGACAACAGCGTTACCGTAATTGCGTAACGCCAGAACCGCGTGTTGGTGTATAGGCAGAAAGCGCTCGTGAAACGTCGTCAGAATTAAACAAGCACTTTTCTCCGGAGACCTCGTAGGTGCATACGTACCATTAACGGCGAGCTTCGGCCACGTCGCGTGAGAGATCCTCGAACGCAAATCCGATAAAGCATCCCATTTCTTCGTGTCTGGGTTCCCATTAGCCAAGTCCACGCTTCTCGCCTTTTAAGAGCTAACCGCTCTCACTTCGCCCGGGTTCCGTGTCGCGCGAGAAACCGAGCTCCATACAAGGAGCGAGCAAGGCGATCCCCATCTCGCTCCGAAATTCCAAATTCCCCTTTGCACCGCAACGACCATTTCGCCGCACACCCCATCATAAAGGAAACGAAAGAAAGGAGGAGAGCGGAAGCATGCAAATCTGCGTTTCTTCTCCGCGTACCTCCTTTGTCCAACGATAAATCTTATCCCTGTGTAATCGAGACGAGTTCTTTTCCAGTTGCAAGACGATGCCCGCGAGCTATAGCCTGAATCTCGGCGCCCAAGGGCGGTTGGCGAGTGAGCGAGCGAGCGCAACCAGCCTCCGTTGCTCCCCTTTCAGGAAGGGGGACCGCTGCCATTGAGCAGGGAGGGAACGAGTGGAGTGCGTGGCTCCGTCTCCACTTGCACGTATTATTCAAATGAGCCGAGGCCCTCGTAAAATTGGCCCTTTGTACGTATCTTAATAAGGGAGCTCTGCTGGGGCCGGAGTGGCGAACGCGGAGTCCGCGGCACGCAGTTCGGAGAACGAGGGCTTTCCTGAAATAGAGGGAGCTTGTTTGGAACGGGAAGGGAGCACAACCCGTTTCGGGAGGACCGCTAAAGGGGAAGAAGGGACACGCTTACGCCTCGGGCTCCATACTCCGACGCTGTCAGTATTGTCTCGAAACGTCATTCGTCACGGAGCAGCTTGAACATGGTTGTGTCGCTGCTGCGGACTCGAGCCTGAGTGTGGGTGAAACGGGTAAAATATTTGGTGCCTTGTTTGCCCCTCTCCGGGATTTTCCTCGCAGCGGGATTATAGAGAGCTTGTGAGCGCCTGGGATGATAAGGGACCCGACTAGAAGCTATAAGGCATTAAAAAAAAAGGGAAGTTGGAGGTGAATTGGTGCTTCACCGAGCTCTGACCTTGTTCCGGAACCTTATGCGTGAGCGGCAGGCAATTTGGACAGATTGGTTATGTGCATGGGTAAACAGAGTCGAGATTTAGCGCAAGTAGAGAAAGCGTAATCATGTTTTAGGCAAATATTTGGCATTCCAAAATGTCGCAAACGTAGTTCCGATCACCGAATGTTAGGAATAAAAAGAAAAATGTACTGGAGTGCATCAAACGCGGCATAAGGATGCCATTTTCTAACTGGATAATAAATGTTGACCATTAAATAAGACTGCTTGTTCGGTACAGCCAAGGTGCATTGTGCAGTCGTAATTTACGGAACCTTTTCGGACTCGAAGAAGTTCCATAAATTACGCCAAATGACAGCTGGGTTTTTAAAGCACTGCTGTTTATTTTGCACTACAGTGCATAAAACGGTTTATAATGTGTTCTAAAATTGTCTCCGTAATTTAGTAGACGAGAGTGATCAAGAATTCCTGGTGAGCATGAACAGCGGTGCACTTGTCAGCACGAAAACAGCAATGACACCTCGCACTTAAAGGGCAGGGCCAATGTATCATTATAATTAAGGGGCGGATCCAAAGGGGGGGGGGGGGGGGGGGGGAAGGGGGGCAGCCGCCCCCCCCCCCCCAAACTAAGTTGACCCCCCTCCTCCCTTCTCGGAGGGCAATTTGAAATGGGTAGACCCCTGAACCCCCCCCCCCCCCCCCCCCGCTTAAATAAAACCGATTACCGGCCTGCCAGGTGGTAGAAGGCTTGGTACTCAAGGACGAGGGTTCAAAATAGGGTAGGTCGCACCCTAGCAGGCACACTTGTACTTTGAACTTGGTGAACCACTCCGTCGATTGGGAGAATAGTATCCTTACAAATTTTTCCGCCTCCCCCCCCCCAAAAAAAAAAACAAACAACGGAGTTCTGGATCCGCCCCCGTTATAATTTGACGTGGGTTCATGAACCCTTGTGGTTGAATATGCACATCTTCATAAACACGCTGCAACCAATACGACGTAACAGCTCTGTTAAGTTTTATGAAGCCGACCGGAATCCTGTAAAAAGCAGTTCCAGCTGTGTTCAGTAAATGACATTCAGGATATCAGCAAAGCAACTTTAGTTTGTTTTCCTTTTAAGTGTCAGGTGTAATGCGCAGATTTGGGGTCTTAAAATTTCGGTGCCGATAATCTCGCTATTTTCACCACAAACATATTTTCACCGCTATTAACCGTGTAAATACGTGTGAACATACTTATAATATATCCGAAGGCAATAAAATATTGGGCGAGACGCCTGCCTGTTAAGACTATTTCAACTACTCATCGACACGGTCACGTTTGTTTCAAGTTAACGTTTCCTACTAAAACAAGATTTTTTATTAGTTACCAGCTTCCCGTGTTCTTACATATCCTATCAAAAATGCTGCTCGTAGTCGCCAAAACAAACAGTGAAGTTTTTTTTTTTTTTTTTCTATTATCGGATCACTGAATAAGGTCGGCCTCAGCGATGGAGGAAAACCTAATTTAGACCACCTGGGCATCTCTGGTGTGCAACAACAACAACTTAGATAGACAACACCCGCACCGCAAGAAGATTACGTCACGTTGCGCGCACCTCGGACAGGGTTTAAAACGGGCAACTGGGGAATCTACAGAGCCGCGGTCACACAGGCTAACACATCGTACAAGAAGAAGACCGTCCGCGTACACTGTCTGAAACGTGTTTCTTTCCCGTACGACGGCCCTGCCCCATCGGCCATACAACAACTGCCTGCAGACGTGTTCAATGCATACGATAGATGTACGAAGCAAGGATGATTTCGAACGTGCATGACGCCTGTCCGCAGATAGCTCTGTCAGCGTGGCTATAGCGAACACCTTGTCTTTTGTAGGATATGTGTGGTCCGTGAAACTCCTGTTTAAATTAAACCTTCTCTTCGAATCTTTTTTTTTTTTTTGACGTTTCAGTGGAGGGACTTTTTTAGAGCAGAAAGCGGTCCCTTACCGATTTCTAGATAAGGGTGTTTTTAACTTTAAACGTCCACTCAAGGCCACGTATGTGAAGCGTTCGTGAGAAAATTGCTCCGCCAAGATCCTGAACTGCTCGCTGAACTGCTTCTTTTTTTTTTCATTTTTGTTTTTTCATGCGAAACGTGTTTCTATTTTGAATGGCGTCGGGTTTTGTTCTCGACCATGAATTTAACAAAAACTTCTTACGCATAATGGGTCTTTTAAGGTCTCGTACTAATCCATAGCACGACTTGAATGAGAATGTTCTTTAGAAGGAAAGCCTTAAAACTGGCACTAAATAGACTGGCAAATTTGGACGTTTTACGCGGATAAGGTCACGTTGGCAAGGCTGGCGTGTACAAAACAAAAAGCCAACGTCTATAGGTTCAAGAAAATTAAACACACATACACACACACACACGCACACACATACACGCGCGTGCACACACACACAAACAAACACATACACATACACACATCCACACAATGAAGGCACCTTGCTATTCCGAGATCTTACCTAGATAATTCAATTCACGTGACACGCAAACAATGATACATTTAGAATAATTCGCATTCACCACATATTACGCCACCGGCTAACTTACCCTTTCACTGACTGAGTGGGGATTCGCTTTGATTGTGGGCAAAATGCTTTCTTGTCGTCCGCTTCTTTTCATTACTTGGCAAGCTGGTACAGAGCGTCTTATGAAGTATACGAATAATCCTCTGAGTCAGTCTGTCACACTTGCCAACTTCTCATTTTCTGATCTTTCTAGATTACCCCCCTCCAGAACACACTTTTCAAAGCTTAATTCTTGGCACAAATAGGGTTCTCACAGAGCAACCCGGAAAGAAATTGTAGCGTTCTTTGACTCAGGTATCTCGTACGCGTCCGTAGACACCTTCACGCCGTTTTCGTACCTACAAATCTTCCGTACGCCGTCACAAATGGTAGACCGCAGTTCAATGACCTTGGCTCTCGCCCGCGGAGTCTCAGACACCGACGGCGGGTGTTCTTGTCTTGTCGGTAGGGCCCCCTCATCTACTTTGCGAGTTTTACCAACGGTGCAGCGATGGACGGTCCTTTTTTCCCCGAACGGATTTTCCATTCCAAAGGTCGCGCTGAATCCAAATCCCCGCCTTGACTGCGCTGTCTTTCGCGAAGTAAACAGGGGCTTGAAGCCATAGGCCGCAGAGTCCCACGGCTTGCGGTGTATCCCCTTGATTATTTCCTCGAGAGTTGCGAAGGGGCTTGAAGATGGGGGTCTTCTGGGGGCGTTGCGCATCCTGCTTCGAATCAGGGCACACTGGTAATCGTAATCCTTGCGTTTCTTTTCGTCCGAGAGAATTTGGTAGGCCTGGGAGATGTTGTGGAAGCGATATTCTGCCAGCTCTTTGTTGTCGAGGTTCTTGTCCGGGTGCCAGCGGAGGCAGAGCTTCCGGTAGGCTTTCTTTATCTCTTCTGCGCTGGCCGTTTGTGAAACACCTAGGATTTTATAAAAGTCTAGCATGGCTACCGCGGTGGCAGCTTTGTCGACAGCAGAAATGAATTTGATAGTTTTATAACTCACCCGAGGGATTTTGCGGTTGCTGGCTGAAACTTAGGACATATCGTCGTCTTTACCCATCACACATTTTTGGATTGGCACGGAAGTCTTTTGCTTCTTGGAATAAAATGTTTTCCAAACCGGCTTAGCTAAAATATTTTCTAACAACGCACATATTTAAAACGCTTTCAGAATGATCACTGAAAATAGTTATTGTGTTTAGGCTACGTACGAGGCGCACCTTTGAATGGGAATATAACCAGCTGAACATATAGACCTTTCCGATAAAGGGCTGCTGGCCGGTTCCATTTTTCAGTGTTCGTGCGTATGGCGCGTGATTTGCTCGTTTTCCGAAGCGGCGAACATGCGCGTGCTGGGAGGAGGACTTGTAAATATTAGAATGTTGTATATCCTGCTGACCGGGCAATGAAGTTTGGTTCGGTACGTAGCGCCATCTTACGCGGCATTTCGGCAACTTCGAAACGACCGGCGGCCGCAATCATTGAACCCGTTCGCGAGCTGGAACATCCGAGTGTCGTGCCGAACTCTGACGCAGCGTTCGTGTCCGATAGTTCGGATATGGGGCCTTTCCAAAATTGCCCTTTTTGGCCTCCAGCTGCGCTGACTAGCAGCCGACTTAGGCGCCGCCTGTTCACTTCTCTGGGTCTATAGAGAAAGACAAAGGCATCACTTAAAGGAGCTGTGCAACGATATTCAATTGGAATGTTTTTCACTTTAAACGAGCTTACTGGCACTAGTGGGACTCAAGGATACTCGCATGCAATGCCACTGGCCAAGAAGCTCCTTTGTTGCGGTGTAATTTCAAGGACAAAAGCGATCATTTTCATTCAATCTCTCCTTTGCAAAATTCGATGACGTAACGTGGGGATCGCAGTACACCCATATGACGATATTTGAATGCGGTTCATAGATTGGACCCGAGCATTGCGTGGGCACTCGATTTGGGCTCGTGATAATTGATAGCTCGAGAAGCATTCGGGTAGTGGCCTGTGTCCAATCGCTGCAACGACGACAATAGCCGAGCCATAACAATGTCTGGAACTCAGCGCGTGTCCTGTGCTTTTACAACCCCAGCGCGTGGCTATGATCAACATTGGCGGCATATAATCGGCTCCAGATCACGTGATTGCTTGTTCTGGCTGCGAGTTGAGGGGGTGAACGCTGCTCGTTTTTCTTTAATTTTTTTCTGGGACTTCTATTGCGTGGGGTGAAAAACGAACGCGTGTTTCATAGGTCATTAACGTCAGTGATCCATTCTAAGCGGTATTTGCGCATAGTAAAAAAATTGTTGCATAGCCCCTTTAAGCGTAGATTTGTCTAGTAAATATTAATATAAAGAAACATAATCCACGGGCGAAAGAGCTACACTAAGGCTGACCAAGCTAAACCTACTCTAATAGTTCCTCTAACATCAGAGGCAATTTCGTGTGGATTTTATACATTTGGTTGTTTTTCGAACACCAATTCTCCAGTCACTTCGAGTGCCCACATATTATTCTAAACACATTAAAATATACTTTTATGGTTCACTGTTTACACCACTTTTCTTAAACTCGTCTATTAATAATAACAGAAAACAATCCCGATGGTTTTGCCTTGGTGCCAATATCAACAACACATGCAGGGGTAGCAATCAGAGGTCCTTTTGTGCAAGTATGTATTCTCCGTTTCGTCATAATTTGGAAGGGGGAAGAGGTTACATGAGAGAGGTGTATTCTTTCAGCGTGCTTGTTGTCCTAACTCCCACGTCATTATGTCATCTACAAAAACCGTGGCCATGGCGAGCAGCGGCAGACCCTATGGAGCAGCAACTCTCAGAGCTCCCATGCTGCCTTGCTGAGGGCGTACGAAAACTTTCTGAACATTCTGTGGCCAACGCACATAATACCAAACGAAAGAATTGAATTTAAGCAACAACCAGTGGTCGTGACCGACTGTAAATCATTTATAACGCGAACACACTAATTACTTCGAAAGCTTCAGTCAGTTCCCATCACTCGGGCTTTTGCTGGGTTTGGAGTTCTTCGGAGATGTTTTGGGGGACGTAGTGGGGCTACTCTGGCCGCTTGCCGGATCGTTCTTGCTGGTTTTGCTGCCTTTAGTTCCTCTGGTACTTTTACTCGGTCTCATGGTTTTTTTCGACTTAGCAGTTCTGGACCCCGTTCTAGTCATCAAATTAGGTATTCCGTTGCTTGTGTTCACATTGTAGTGCTTTTCCCCACTTAGCTTCGGGGATCCACTCCCTGGAGACTTAGAAGGCATTGCTTTGTCAGGCTGCTGCGACGACGACGACGTCTCTTGACCCGTGGGACTGAAGGCCTCTTCACTGAGCCGCCTCGACCGGGGGTCCTGTCCACCGCGCGCTGAATCCCGGCCGCTTTCGTCACCTTCAGGGGATACATCTTGAGGAACACCGTTAACTACGCGGGACACTAGGGTGCCGTCCTCGTAGGAGAGAACAGTCCTCACGCCGTCCTGTATGATGGTGCGGGTTTCTATGCGCTTGCCGTTCACGTACCGTATGGTCGTCATCTGCTGCGTGGGGACGCCCTGGAAGCCCGGAGATCTACCCATTCCTCCAGGAACGCTTGGTCCAAAGAGCATGTCGTCCAAATCAAAGAGGAAGCCCGACCGAAGAATGTTACCGACGTTAGGCTGGTAGACGGGAAAGCCTCCAGCCATAACCGCGGAGCCACGCGGTTGTGTGCCTGGTCCGCCTTGATGGACGTTTCGAAGGAGTTCTTGGAAAGGGTCTGACGATCCGAAGAATTCGCGGAAGAGCTCCTCGGGATCGCGGAATGTAAAGCAATACGAGCCCTCATGAAAGCGTGGAACTCCAGCGCCCCCATCAGACTGGAACTCATTTTCGAAGCTGCCACTGCCGTACACGTCGTACTGGCGGCGCTTTGTTTCGTCGGAGAGTACCTCGTATGCCTCCGAAATTTCTTTGAAGCGGGCTTCGGCGACTTCCTTGTTGTCTGGGTTCTTGTCTGGGTGCCATTTGAGTGCCAGTCGCCGGTAGGCCTTACGGATGTCTTCGGTCGTCGCATCCCTGGGCACTTCGAGAACCCGGTAGTAGTCGTCGCTCATGTCGCGAAGTGTATTCTGTCCATGCCGCCAACAAAGATCGAAATTCTTTCAGCCTTCGAATTTTGTAGCAGTTGTCTTTGGGGCCCCTGCTCACTGACGTTTTTTCTGCTCGCGCGCTTCATCTTCTTTATCTTTATTAACCTAACTTAAAAAGACGAAGGGGTTGGCTAGATTGGCTAGATGCTTATCTAGCCGATCCAGCTAAACACTCAAGGACCACAAGAGGCCAACAACTCAGGGACAACTACAGCTTGCAGCAGAAACGATTGTTGCGATCTTAATGTGATTACTATTCGCGGTTTGCATATCTCTGGTGCCGTGTTATTGCGTCCTCGTGTCCTCAACATATCTAAATAGTACAGTTGAAATAACAGCAGTAAGATTCCTTTATGCTTTTTTAGGCACGGGAGGGCAGTATGCCATAAAACTAGAGCGCAGTGCTATTGCTGTCTAGTCACCGAGGCAGCAGTAGCACTGCGCTCCAGTTTTATGCTTTTCGTAGGGGTAGTTATATTTGATCATGATAAAACCATTAAAGAAGTGCACGCCCACACGAAGTTTATCTGTATTGAAAAATGAGAATTCGAACTCTGATATCCGAGTCTTAATGCCAAGCAAACATTCACCCGAATGCCGACGTTCTTCGTAGGACAAATAGTTTACAAAGTGACTTCGACAGCGGCCGACGACGGTTGATTAATTTGCTGATGCGCTTGCTCACCTATATAAAATTAAAATTAAATTATTTGTTTTTATAGGGTGTCGTCTCCTTACCATCTTACATTAATTACCCAAGCACGATAACTCCTTCTAATGAATCATGGTGGCTTTCATAAGACACCGGAACGTTCGCCAGTCTTTATTTAAAAAGTGCGTGAGCCTAATTTTTTTACAATATACAGTTTTTTTACTGCTCTATCCACAAAGCGTATTACGCGGAGGGAGAGTAGTCAAATAATGCTAGTACGTCGAAACATACTTTGGGTGAGCACCCCATTCTCGTAAACATTCACCATCTCGGCGTCCTTCTCCTTGATCACCTCCAGGTCCATCCGCTTTCCTTGGACGATCCTAGTGGATGTCTGTCGCTCGTAGTCCATAGACGGCAGAGTCGCCTCAGACGCTTGCGGATTCATTGTAGCACTCGGCGCGGCAGAAACAGGATAATAGGAACCCGGCAAGTATGCTGCGGACCTCGACATAGATTCCCCAGTGTAGTAAGGTCCAACGGACGCGTTGTAGCCGTACTGAGGATGTGCAGGAGGGTACCCTGTGTAACCGTAGGCCCCCGGGTGCCTAGATGGTTGATTTGGCCTCGGTACTGAGTAACGTGGATATGGCCTCATCGGATCCCGAACATAAGAGAAAGACTCATGTGCTCCTGCCTGCTTCTGGTATGTCGGCACAGCGTAGTAATACGCGCGGATGACTCCAGAGGCTGATCGGGGTAGCGAACCCTTGTTCAAGTCCACGTCGTAGCGTTGTCGTCTTCCTGGATTGCCGAGAACATTATGCGCTTCGACGATGAGCTTGAACATTCGTTCGGCGCTGTCTTTGTTTTCCTTGTTTTTGTCTGGATGCCACTGTAAGGCTAGTGTCCGAAAGGCCTTGTTGATGTCAGGGGTAGTCGCGTCGCGAGGCACTCCAAGGATAGCGTAGTAGTCGCCTGCTTGGGCCATGGGTCAGCTGGATGTTCTCGAGGCGGGCATTCAGAATTTCGCTTCTGTGGGATCCATCTTACCCCGTCTAGTGACTCGGTGGTGACTCCTAGGTGGCAATGACACTTGGGACGAAATTCGGCAAGAAGGCGAGCACTAGTTTTAAGACTGGCGAATCAATATCCCAATCCTGGGATCTTCCTGACGGCTTCTTCAGCACATTGGGTCGTATCTGTGGTGGCAGCACCAGCGCCTGCCAGCAGTGCGCACGAGCAAGAGGTACTTGTAAATGCGAAAGAAAAAGAAAAATCTTCACCACGAATACAGTGAACTAGAATATAGGGGTAGTGGAAAAAGCGTCGACGGCGCCCCATCGGCCGTGTGAAGCCAGAAGTGTAGACTGCCGCAAGTGGCGCTGTTGTCGAAATCCGGAGGAGATGGCTACTGTAACATGGGATATGTCGTCGCGTACGTTCTCAGATGGTTTCTGTGGTATCTATGGTCGTTTTCGCAATTTAGTTTTGTGAATGTCAAGTGCTTGGCATTGTGATTACATAGGTTCGAGCCTTGTCACTAAGCAATGAAAACGAAGAGAAAGAAGACGGATGCGCATCGCTACGCGCCAGCATGCAAGACTGGTTACCCCGCTCTTCACTACATTGCCCAAGTAAGCTTTAAACATTATTTCACAGACGTTGGAACACTCATAAAGCATACATAGGCCACACTAATGAACCGCTAAGATGAAAAACAGCTACGATTGGCGCGAACTTCCCTGGCAGGCGTGCTCCGGAATCGAACACCAGCGCTACCTGGTGGGTTCTACACGAAGCGCCTCACCTGGAGGCCGGCTATTTTTCCACTACTCCTATTCTAGTTCACTGTACCACGAATGCTGTATTCGCGACTCCAGCGAACTATAGGGGGCGCGCTGGTCAGGCAAAATGGCGGACGAAAGGAGGTCGTTTTCGTCGTTGAGCACGCGGACCACCATAAATTTCTTGCACTGTATACCGTAAAATCGGTGTTGCACATGAAAGCGTAGCGATTTTTCGACGGTAGATACCTTCTTCTAGTCATTGCGTAGGAATGACACGGCGGAAGCCTAAAAATAATTACTGGAAACGGTTTTTGTTTCAATGCTGCCTACGAGTACCAAGCCGCGATAGCAGACGACAGAGTTGAAACGACCTCCTCTCATGAGCTTCGCGGCGTTGCCGCTACGCGGCGTCGATTTCGCTGGAGTCGCCAATACCTCGTTTCACCTTATGTTGTACCGCAGCGAAAGCTAGAAGCGCGAGTTCATAGCGCCGCAGCAGCTGCCCTTGGTGCACGAGAACTTTTGCCGGAGATATGTGCCCTAGAGAGAGAGAGAGAGAAAAAAAAAACTTTTATTTTCGCTCCGAGTCCGGAGCTCGCGCTTGTAGCCTTTCCTGCGGTACAACACAAGTTGAAACAGAGATGTTTTGGTGGCGCCCTCCTGTGGTTCCCCCTTGTGACGTCATTACCTTGCAAAGAACAAGTTCGATGGTGTTTGTTATTAGCATGGTGGAAGCTTGAAATCATTGCGCTCTCAAAGGAACACTGCCAACACCGTCAAAATTAAAGTTCTTTCATTCCTCTTATTTCCGTCGATGATAAATCCCCTTTCCGACGTCATAGTCAGCGTTCGGCCAATCGTGGAAGGCCGACCACAGCGACGCTTTCGGTCGCGCACGGGGCTAATAGCTCTTTCGCATTGGCGCGCGGTTGACGTACCATTGAGTTCTTGTGGGTTGTTTCTTTTATATGTTTTCTTTTTATGCAGGACTCAAAATCCTTGACGATTGTTACAGACTCGCGCTACAACGATGTGTGACGGTACTTGCTCCGCGAGCACGGTAGCACTCCGTTCATCCAACCGTGGCGCTCTGCTCCAAAAAGCCTATGGGGTATAGACCTTTCCAATGTTTACAAAATCACAGTCCCGCGTGCGATCTTCACAGTCCAGCACGTGCGTGTTCGTCGCTTCGGAAAGCGAGCAAAGCACGCGCCATACGCACGAACGCTCAAAATGGCACCGGCCACAAGCTCGTTTTTGGAAAGGTACCTTTCCAAAAACGAGCTTGTGGCCGGTGCCATTTTGAGCGTTCGTGCGTATGGCGCGTGCTTTGCTCGCTTTCCGAAGCGACGAACACGCACGTGCTGGGCTGTGAAGATCGCACGCTGGACTGTGATTTTGTAAACATTGGAAAAGTCTATATGGACACTGGTTTACGCTACATATGAGAAATATAGCAAGTGAAGTACGACCGCTAGCCTACGGTCTTTCTATCTTGAAACTGTACCCATTCTTTTGTTAAGCTACAGCCCCAAGTACGGGCATGACCTATAACAATGTTACAAAGCAAAAAGAGATGCAGCCGCGGTAAAGCGGCGTCATAGTTTGAAGACGTGGTAATCCTCTGAGAGCTCACAAAACACATAAAACGCACACAAAATTGTAATGCATTTTAAAGTAATGTTATTTCTGGCTTCGGGTAAATCGCGAAGCACAAAATAAGTTAGCTACAAAATGTCCAAACAGTTAGGGGTCTAGCTTTGTTTTAAGCATAATTCAGATACAAAAATATTCAGTTTCAATTCGTATGTCGCACCGCATATATGGCTATGAATCACAAGCCAGCCTAATCAGGGAGTGTGAAATTGGCATTATGTTGTATGTTCAAGCTTAAACTTGTGTCAGAATTTCCAGTGTCTCTAGGGGGGGGGGGGGGGGGGGGAGGTTTACGTTTGGAATTTGTGTTGGAGCGTTGACCCGGTCTCTATACCTGTTTTCACCTCAAGAACCGAAGTAAAACAAGTCCGGCTCCTCGCGGAATATTACTAATTTCCCCCTTTATGTGGATAATGAAGACATATGTAGGTGAATTTTAGATTAGATATATGTTATCTTATCAAGACGTACACGTTCCAAACGTCAAAAGCATCGCTTTTTCCTCCAACAACCGAATCTCGTAAGCACTATTTCGCGCCGCGTATGAACAATGCGCAAAACGTACTTTTTTCTTGAGGTGAAAACAGGTATAGACACCCACTCACGGCTTTGACGTTACGCCCCTACGTTGGGGCTCCTATCGGCACTGCGCATGCGCAAACGCTTCATTTCACGCGAATCGGGCTTCTGCGTGCGCGCACCACTCACACTTGGGTGTTAGCAAGCCCGAACCTGTTTCTAAACAATGTGTTTCGTCTGTAGAAACGTCTAGCCATAAAGCACTCGGCGTTTCTAATACATATCCATTTCTCAGTCGTTTAATAGGGAAGGGAATAGTAACATTCGTCGCGCTCTTCTTTTTGTGCAGGACAAGAAGTGTTCCGGGTCGAAGTGCATCCACGACGAGAGCTGCGGGTCGAGGCGATGGATAACAGTTTGAGCGATATAAACTACTTCCGGCATGAAGACATCGACGATCGAACGGTGTCCATCAAAGTTTCCAAATCGCTTGAAGACCTCGTCGATCGGGTAAGAATCAAACGTTTACACTCTCTTATCGCATATCGCAATTTTTTAAACATCCAACCCAACACTCAACTGCACGCACAAAAAAAAAAAATTGCCCCAATAACTTTAGACGAAAACCATTCTTGACTTTGTAATACGAGTATTTGAAAGTGATTCTTGTGGTATTCGTGTTTCGGGCAAGATAATTCGAAGTACACGTCACTGACGGTACATGTAATTGATCGTTCTATCTCTTTACTTCTTCCAAAAGGCATCTTACACAAATTTACTGTCAGCTTTAGAAGGGCAAGATGTGCATCAATATATTAACACTGCTCTCTTCATGATTCGTTTGGGCGTTGTCATCAGAGAATGCCCCAATTTCATTCACTGCGGAGAGATAATGAGGTGATCAAAACTCGCTGTGTTTCAAGCTGTCAGTGGCTGTGGTTGGTCATCAACAGCTGACCGCGATTTGAAATCAGAGCGCTTTTCACTTTCCTAAAGTGTTTACGTAATGTGCATTCTATACTATTTAGCAAAACAATTTGCATTGCACCGTGATCTATCTGAGGTATACTGCATTTAGACGCTTCAAGAAAAGCAGAGTTACCTGCACCAGCGGTCGATCCCGCTAGCAACGTGTTTTTATGTATGTAATGCACAAGTTATGAAATGGCGATAACATTAAGGAATTTAGATTAGTTGCTCTCACACTAAAGTAACTCGTCTAATTGTAATATATATATATATATGTGTGTGTGTGTGTGCGTGCGTGTGTGTGTGTGTGTGTGTGTGTGTGTTCCAGTTTGAACGATAACGAGTTCGAAGTATACTCGCTACATGCACAATTTCACCTTGGCATCGTTTGGGGCCTCGAAGAGATTTTCCGGATAACATCTCCCCGTCTTTTCCTTCGCCTCTCCTCTCCTCTTGAAAGGGTGTAGAATGCAGCGCAGACGACGCTGCTCCCGCCATCGCCTGGCTGCATATTTACGATCATTCGCAATCTCGGGCGGAGGGGGAGATCTGGCACATTCAGTTCGAGACTTGGGTACAGAAGGAGGACAAACACAAACGCGCGACGCTTGTTTTGGGTTTTTTCTACATATTGTGCCCCAGTGTCAAGCTTCAGAATGTTCGATAATCTGACCAATCCCCCTTGCATATACTTTCGTTTCTCCTATGACGAATGCTAGATGTACGTTACCTGCGACGCGTCAGTCGCTGGTGTGTTTGTGTTCATAATCTTTGTTCGCATTGCAAAATGCACGAAAGGCAATGAATTACGTTACACGAGTCTCCGAGAAGAAACTCCGTCAAAGTCGAAAGCTCCAACCATAAAAAATGCTCTCAATTTAAGGCTTTTTTTTTTTTTTGAGGAGAGTATAAGTTTTTTCTATTCTCCAGTTTCAATTAATATCATTACGGTGATGACTCATACACTGCATTCACAATGGCCACTCAACCGTGTACGCAAAGCGGTTGCGAACGCGGTTTAAACATGCAATGCATATTCAAGCGCAGTTGATAATGAAAACGAGCGCATCCGCTTCGTGGTTGCGATTAGAACGCCAGTGTGAATGAAGCCTTAGGATTCGGCTAACTTTTGCCAAAGAAGAGCTATTCATATAGGGTCACTAGCCAAGTTGGTCACTAGTGAGAGCTTCGAACACAACAATTCGATTACTATAGTTTGTTTCAGTTTATGTGCGAGTCAAATGGAATCCACAAGCTCACAATTCTTGCCCTAACCCCTAAACGATGCTGGCACGTGCAGTGCCAACATCGCTCACAGCGCATGCTCAAAACGAACTCACAGTTATCTGCTGCTAAAACCGGCAATACTAACGTGGAATTCACGTTACGAAAGTACTGCGAAAGCTCGTCGTTAGCTCGCGCTATACATTGCTGCAGACTTCAGCGTTGATGCTGCGAAATGAACCCGTAAGAAGTTCATTTTTAGCGCTCAATGGCGATGTACACAATAATGGCAGCTAGTGGCACATTTTCAAGTATCTTGATATACACCAGTCTAATGTCACTTCACTGCCCTGAGTGCAATCTCCACAGCCCAGCGCACTCATGTTTGTCACTTCTGACTATGCTTCAAAAAGCGAGCTAAACACGGGCCATATACGCGCGAACGCTGAAGCTGGCACCGGCCAGAAGCCCTTTTCTGCAATCTGGCCGCCGCCACGTCCCTGCCTGCACGTGTGGGCAAGCACATGCCATCGCAAGCCTGTCAAGGCCACGTTCACGCGCATGCTTCGCGTGCTGGTGCCCATGGGGCACCAGTTGGGGTGCTAATATACAACGCTACAATATACAATACTTCATATACAACGCTATAAAAGCTACCGGCGCGAGCGCGTCGTTTCATCTATGTTTTCGTTTGCGCGAGAACGCGTGTAAATGATCAACGAAATCAAGCTCCATACTCGCGCCAGCGGCTTTGACAGAGTTGTATATTACGTACGAAACGGAGTATGTTAAGCTACTTTATCCTGCGAAAAGTGGCGCCATTCATTGTTGTGTAACGGCTCAAGCAGGGCCGCGCGTCATTTCTGGGAAGAACATGGCGTCTGAAATCTAGCTCAGTGCTGCGCTGTGCCACCATAATCTTCCCAAGGGTTGCACGTTGCCCGTGCCTCGTGCGTCGACGAACCTTGCGCTACTTTTAAAACATGAAGGGGCTTTAAGTGTATGCAGTCATGTGTGCACGGTTGAGTGTGTGCCGGCAAAAAGCGTAAACCACATTTTCTCCACAGCTTCACAATTGTGTTTCTTGACTGACAGTCTGACACTAAGCTAAGACGAGTGGCACCTGCCTAGAAGCTCCACCTTCAGCGCGAGCTTTCTACCCTGGCTAAAACAACTGTGAGAACCCAGTCACGCGCAACCAAAGCACTGCGGAAGCCAGCGAGCTCACGCTGAAGGCGGAGCTTCTAGTCTCAGCTTAAGGGTGAACTAGGGTGCCTCAATGCCTTTCTGTTCAGGGTGATGCCACCCTTTGTAGTACCCGATGCTGACAGCAAGCGCTCACGGGGAAAATACAAAGATATCGACGAAAACAAAATGTCACCATAGCACAGTCAGCGCCAGAAACGCGTGCAGGAACACGCTCTTTGACGCGCTTCTGAACAAAAAATAAAAATAAACGTGTGAGACAAAATGGCGAGATGCCACCACCCTAAGCAAAGCGCACATAAAGGCACCCTAGGGTGAACGAAATATAGAACATTTCGTTCATCATAGCCACAGTTCGCGCTGATTAAATTGAGCCTAACGTTGCCTTGGTCTCGCTCAGAATAACCCAGCTGTACAAGAGCGTCCTGGAGTGCAATTCGCGGGCAGCTCGCATCAACTTGTCCTGTTGGACCTATGCCAAAATCTCAAAGTAAATATTTTTGTCATCGGTTTGGTAAGCTCCAACGCATTAACAGAATGTTTTTTTGTTTGAGGCCTTTAGACGAGTTGACTAATTGCCACCATTCACAGCTGAACGATAACCTCACCCACTCTTCTGCGATACTCACACACGTGCTCACAAGTCCTGCACACAAAACGTGTTCGAAGCGTAGAGTTTTTACAATAAACGCTAGAGGCTCCAGCCGGCGCTAGTGTCTACGGGACTTCCGGTTGCAAATTGAAGCAGACAGCAACCAGTCTACTTTTCCAGTCTTTCAGTGTCCTCCTATAAGAAAACGTACGCGATAGTTTTCTCTTCTTCAGGGAATAATAGAAATCAGCGTTGCTTCTTTACTCGTAACGGGTACTGTGTAGCTTTATTCAGATTATAAAAGTGTAATGTATTTAGTTTTTTTTTTTATACTTTCTAAGCGATGTTTAAGTTAGCGAAAAATTAGGCACAGGTCTATGTTGTAGAGCATGATATGACAATACCAGCTACCAATTCAAGCAAAAAGAAGAATTAAAAAGCAAAAAGAAAAAAATCGGTTACTGTTTTATTTTGATTATTCATGCACAGTTTGTTACTAATCCAGTACGTGTCCTTCGTTCCATAACTCCATGCTTCGTTCTTGTCGTCTGTTTTAATTGTTTGATTTATCATATATTAGCAGCACCCTTTTGGTGTTTTGTCAAGCCGATTCACTCTGTATGCTTCGTAGCATTGACTATATGCGTAAATACGTGCCCTATAATAGCAGTCTGCAACGTCCTCACGTATTATACATGAGTATTGGGCTATTTTAGCGCAGTGTTCGACGCCATGAATTCTAAAGAAAAACGCTCTGACACATATTTTTGTACACCCGATTGTAAAACGTTCCAAACTTTTTATTCAGTCACAACCCTAATTAATATTTGCTCTTATATTCGAGCTCGAAGAGAAAACGCATTTGCGTTTTCCCATAGGAATACATTACCGGAAGTCAAAATTAGACTGCTTGCTGTCTGCTTCCAAATGCAACAGCACACTAGCGCCGGCTGAGCCTCTAGCGTTTATTGTAATAACTCTATGTTTTGAACAAGCGCTCTTTAATTAAGGCTTGTACGCGAAATGATACAGTAACCCAGTAGAAGAAACCATCGTAAATATACTGGTAAGATTACTGGCAAATTTCTTTCAAAATTAGGGACGTTGTTGCATTTTATTAATGGACATTCAAGGCGATTGGAGAGTGGAGCCTTAATATCCTAGTTACACTAGCAATTAGTTGTCATTAAGCCAAAGGCAGTTGACTCACTCGCGATTGGCCGGAGTTACACGGTGGCGATAACTCTCATGAACTGAGCTGACCTACCTCAGTTAACTGATGGCGGTTCGCCCCAATAGAGCTAAAGATAGCGGCGTCCGTATTATCGCCACCCATAGCCAGCGCCAGCGAAACAGGTACTATTGCGGAAGATTGGGGGAGGCGTCTAGAAAGTATCGTAGCAGGAAATATTGTCGGATGAGGTATGATTCGGGGCCAGAGCTGCCGCTAGAACTATCAGGACACTTCGCGGAAGCCAAAGCTCGGCGTGGGTGGCCATGGGGATGACGGTGCCGAAAAGACTTTCATAATGTATCTAATGCTTTAAGTCAGGTGAAACGTTCTGATTATCGTTTCGTTACTCTAAAAACAAAAAAAGGAAGCTAATTTTATTTTGTTTTAAACGTTTATGACGAATGAAATATGTGCATATAAATCATCTGCAACACTTTACAAAAAAAGTAATGTGACATCAGTTTGGTTTCCTTTGGGTTTCAACTGTCTCCCTTGACGCGCACCTCAACTGGTGTCGTTAGGCCTAAGTACCGTGCAACACGGGACAACTCAGTTTAGCCCAATGACAGATAGGAGATGCCACCAATCGTTAGCTTAATGACAGTTATGAACGCTAGTGTAACTAGGATATAAGCATCAAAGATAACATAACTTCAAATTCATATTTATTTTTCTTTCGAGGATCTCGTTAAACTAGCGGCCTCTTCTAAATGTCATGTGCCGCATGAGGACAACTCTGTATAGCTTTTACTTTTTTTAGCATCGAACTTTGGACCTTGAGAAGGGAAGGAGTCGGCTTAACCCTATACCCGTTTGCCGTGTTTTATTTTTTTGTTCAATGTAGGAATTCCCTCGAAAAATATCTACATCCTGGGAAGGTGTTACAAATTAAGGTGTCTATCATTAACCCTATTTATTAAAGTTCAACTTGGCCAAAAAGTAGATTAAATCGCACGACTGATTATTTGGGTAAACTGACGAGACCGACGTTGTAGACAGTGGGGTACCAACTTTTTTTTTGAGTGGAGGAGCGAACCAGACCCTCCCCCCCCCCCTCCCCCCCCCCCCCCCCCAGGGCTGGGGGGCGGTGCGCTTGGTATCCCTTGGGCGCCGCCCAGTGTTTGCTCTGCTTAGTGGCGGCTGTTTCAGGGGCAGGGGGGGGGGGGGGGGGCGGGGCAAATCACGTGCCTTGCCCCCCACTCTGAGAACTGGGGCGGCAAGCGTCCCCCTTGCCTCCCCCCCCCCCCCCCGGTTGGTACGCCCATGGTTGTAAACTATGATCGATTGCTTTCGATTTCTAAAGCTTTCTGTCGCTAGTGTAAATGCAAAGGGTTTAGAGATTTCCGACATCTTGCTCCCCCATCTCTGACTCGTCTTCCTCTTCGGCTGTTAATCTTTGAACAAGACTGCGCAAGGCATGAGAGCTTGCTTTACCCTTCTTGACTCTTCCTTTTTACCCCCTTAAAGGGGCCCTTAAAAGGAAAAAAATGCGTTTTTTCAAACAGTCTGGTTGAGACACCCGCGTTAAAAAAAATAATTTTTATGCGAGAAAGAAAAATAATTTTAGAGCAATATTAACGGCGAGAGGTTTATTTGAAATTTCGCGCGAAAAGTCCATGACGTCACGGAATGGTCATTCCCTCAACGAGATGGTCATTCGGTCTTTCCACGTCAACGTGAAGGCCAATCCGATCCACCTCTCCTCCACGCGCCCAAAAGGCCAACAGAGAAAAAATGTAGAAAGCAGTTGACTACCGACTAAATCGCGTCTCGCGCGGTCAATATTGCTCTAATTATTTTTTTTTTTTTTTGCGTAGAATTTTTTTTTTGTCACGCATGTCCCAAGTAGAGTGTTTAAAAACAACTTTTTATTTTCTTTTCAGGGTCCCTTTAAATGTACTACCTCCACTTTCTCTCTGGCGCAGTTTTTTCAGCATCGTACTTTCCTCTCTCGTTATAGCGACCGCCTCAGGTATCGTTTTGACTACCTAACGATGCAAAACATACGCTAATGTAGATTCACACACACACATGCACACGTGTGCGCACAAACACAACGGATTATACTTATAGACGCTCGGCTTATTTGGGAGCTAAACGAATTAAAAAAAAAAAGGCGATACTTGCCTGGCAGCTTCATTCGGTCAATACGCCATGTGCGGTGTTGAGGTTTGCCAGGCGGTATCGCACCCGCCGCAGTCTTCCGCCGTGTAATTGCGTTAGAAACGCGCCGGTCTCGTTAATTGCCACGTTGTCACGTGACTGGTAGCGACGAACGAGAAGCAGCTTGGTGCGATTGTTCGTTCTGCTGCGTGCGGTGTGCGCTGCACTGCCAGACGCCCCCCGTGTTTGCCATTAGTGGCACGCGGTTCAACTCGGCAGTTCATCTTGCGCGCAGAAATGTTTTGCTCGTGATTCCCTCCAACGTCGCGGACGCCCAGACAGATCATTAGCGCTTGAGATAATCTCGCTTTAGCAAAATGTAAGAATGAAAAATGTATTATACATATATATATATATATATATATATATATATATATATCGGTCTATAGTAAAATAGAGAGCCGCTCTCACACACTCATACACCATACAAAAGGCAAGGTGTTTGCTGCAGTCATGATGACATGATTATCTACGGACACGCCTCGAGCGAGTTGGAAGCATGCTTGCATCATACATAATTCCAACTTGTCTGCCGACAGTGTTTTTTATGATTAATGTGACAAGACAAAAATAAAAGAAGACGAGGAAGGAACCCGCCTCAAACTGCAGGCAGGATGGAAGAATAATTTCTGGCCGCCAAACGACGCGTCGATGCGCCGGGACTATCGAGTATCCATCTTACAACGTGTTCTACCTGTACAGTCACTGATTGCTTAAAAAAAAAAAAAAAAAACTAAAACAAAAAAAAATTACCAGCGTTTGACCCGAACGTATCAATAGACGCGAGAAAAGCTGTAAAAAGCCAACCGCTGGGTGTGACGTAACACCCGGAGCCTTCTTCAACTGCCTCGCCCGTGCCGCTTGTCAGGGAACGCGTGTCGGTGTTCTTGACTGCTCGGGGAAGGCTTGCCCAAGGCGCGGAAACGGCGAGATCTCTGTATGATACGTCATAATCCCCCTTCCCCCCCCCCCCCCCCCCCCAACGCGTCAGGCAGGAGGGGCTTCTATGTTAGTTTGAAAGCGCTGGTGTGGATACTTGGCCCAGCAATCTGAAATATACTATCGATACTTGCGACCCTGGAGGCCTCTTGAAGACACACATATGGAACTGCTTCAGTTTCTTTTTAAAGAAAGCACAGCGTGGCGAGTTTGCTTTCCTTCAGAACACTGCGTCGAGTATCCTACAGTCTGTGAATTCACTTTCCTGCAAAACGTGGAAACAGCCAATGACGGCGAACAATGGAAGGATCACGGCGAATTACGAAACTCAGGATAGGACTAGAAATGAAAAATGGAACTTGCGTAGGGACAATGCCTGCCCGCATCTTTGTTGTTTTAGAGCGCAGCTCTTAGACGCTTGTTTCCGGGTTGAGGGGCGTCGTCGTCGGCGTAACCGCCCCGCTAAATTTAGCGGGAAATTGAATTGATGTTGGTGTCACGTGACGTCAATTTTCCAGCAAAATACTGAATTTGTTCATGGGTGACGACCATTAAGTGAATTGTTGTTGAGGTCACGTGACGTCAATTTCCCCACTAAATTCAACGGCGGAACATAACCCATTAAGTTTAGCGGGAGAAATTGACGTCACGTGACATCAAGACCAATTAAGTTTCCCGCTAAATTTAGCGGGGAAATGACGTCTTATGACTTCTCGTTACGTCACCCATGAACAAATTCAGCGGGAGGAGGAAAGCAGGAGTAGGAGGGAAGAAGAAGGAGGAAGAGGGGAGAAGGAGGAGAGGAGGAAGGGCATACCCTCACCTCCGTACCCTCTCCTCCTCGTCCTCAATAGCTGCGCTCTAGTTTCGCATTACAGAGATTTGTAAACGTCTTTCATTATTTGTGTAATCGTATTCTGAGCCTCGTCATTTGCTGGAATACTGCTGTTCGCAGCAAGGGGCTGTCTCCGTGTTCTTCAGAAAAGTTAACTCGCAGGCGTGTTCTAGAGTGTGATATGGAGGATTACAATGGCTTTAGCCGTACAACGTGGCGGTAGAAGTGTCTAGCACAGTATACACCGAGCATCTAAGAAGTGCGTTAGAAATTTCCAGCGGCTACAAACAAAAAAAAAGGAAACACTCGCACCTGTTATGATCTAAATTCATTCCGTTTATCGAGGGCACAAAACCTTCATCGCCACTTTTTACCGCGCGCGTGTTTTCTTTAGCTAACGAGCACGCAAAAACAACGCTTCTTTCTCTTTTATAATCATACATGTAGTTATATTTCTCGAAGTTGGAGGCAAAAAATAAATGTAAAAATTTGGTTAATTTTTTATAATGTTTAAAAGCTTTTTTTTTTTTATCGTGTTGACTAGGGGCGCATTTCTAAAAATAAGGTGCCCATATTTTATTCCAGCTTTGCCGCGCACTGATATAATATTAATATCAGCTAACCGACGCACATAAACAGCGTGTTTTAGCGGTCTTAGTTTCGGTAGTAAAACACGCCACTACCAAAGTTCCTAGCATAATCCCGCGTTTGCATGCACTTTAAAACAATCTGGCGTTTTGTTTCTGTACACCACTTTGTTAAGAAGAAGAAAAAAAAACGATAAACAAACTCCTACTTGCGTCTGCGAGTGGGTGGAGAAAACAAGATAGGTAGATAGCCTTATTCACGCATGAATGAATGTATAAATAAACAAATAAGTAAATAAATAAATAAATAAAAACGAAGTTTCACTGAGGCCGCGAAAAGGAAGTCCCCAACTTTAATCTTATAAACCGTTCTAAGTGGGGGACTACTGCGGTCGTCGAAGCTTGCCCGAAGTGTTTTCGTACACACCACAACAAGTTGGAGCTTGGAACGGAGCAGCGCTTGAGATGCGCCGGAAAAGTGCTTCTTTGGCATTCAACGACATCCCTTAATCCTTGGCTAACCGTTGGCTGAGCTCGTGGCAGCGTTTCAACGGTAGTCGACCCGTTTTGCATTTTAAAACAACTTCCGAACTAACGTGCACTTAAAAAGATTTTTTTTCTCTTTTTTTTTTACTTGGAAGCGTGTAACTAACTGTTTTTAAACGCGCCATACTTTAGCTTATCGGTGGAACAACGCTTAAGCGGGGAAGAGAAAAATCTGGCGATTTAAAGGCAGATAACTTAGTCTGAGTGGATGACTTTTTAGTGACTGACAAACTTAAAAAAAAAAAAAAAAAAAAACGGAGGTTGTATCTTAATTGTGTTTACGCTTCCTACTTCCTGAACCGTTCTTCCTCGTTCTAATGGGCTCACGCAGCAATTTCATTGGCTGCAGAGTGATCGTAATATGCTAGGAACTCATGACGCCCCCCCCCCCCCCCTCTCCTGGTTCTCGCGCCCTCAATAACTAAAACCAATCTTAGTTCTATCGTAAAAAAAAAAAAAGAAGAAAGAAACTAAGTAAAAAAAAAAATTGCTGGAGTCGATTCACACACCAGCCTGCAAACAGAGCGGCTCTCTGCACGTTTCTTTCCCGAATCAGAGTTTAGGAAGCAAATCCAACATCTACGCGTTCACTGACAGCTGTTCATATTGCATTTCGAAAGTGTGTGTAAATACGGCAAAAAAAAAAAAAAATTACACCATCTTCCCGAGGGGAACCATGGGGTGATGCGGAGCATCGTGTTGGTTCCGAGGAAAGAGTCAGTGGCGTGCTGACGTCGAGAGATGGCGCCACCGACTGCCCTAGCGTTACCCCCTACGCGAGCCTTCGTCGCGGCTCGCGGGAGAGAAACTTGGAACGCTCGCCGCTCGCCGTTTATTTTTTTTTCACACTTGAAGGAGAGGAGACTAGAGGAGGAGAGTTGCGCGTGCGCGCGCGGTGTGAGGAGAAGCGAACGCACGCGCAGTGCACGCAGCTGGTAGAGAGAGAGAGTGGAGAGAGTAACGCGCAGCTGTTGGAGAGAGGGAAGGAGGAGAGTTGCGCGTGCGTAGTTCGAGTGCCGACTACAACGCCGACGCCGCGGGACATAGACCCGAGCAAGAGATGCTCCGTATCTAAAAAAGTAATGCGACAACTGAGGCTTTTGAAATCATATGATGGGTAGTGGTGATGCGGTAGCTAAAACGCTAAGTGTGGCCCCACTTAGAAACTCGTGGAACAAACGTGCCAATGATCTTCATGAATCTTTATTCTGAAAAGAAAAAAAGAAGAGAAACTGCTAAGAACCTTGTAATAAAAGGCGTCCGCGCATAACCAACACGGCTCAAACTATAGTAAGTATGCTGTACAAATTTTATATTTCAGGTTGTTCCGCCTTAGACTGGATTGCTCGCAATTCATTTGACCGTTACTTGGTTGGTTTTTGTTATATATACTCACGCGACAAATAAAATACAATTTTGAATGTACAAACACATTATATTAGTATATATGGTTCTCCATAAAATAATGCGTCTATGGTTGCCACAGAAACAGCCTGCGACAAGCTAAATACGCCATTTCAAGAAAGTGGCTTTCCATGTCGTCATCGTCGTGGCAGGTCTACTCATTACCAGCACAGTCTAAACACAAACGACAAAGATACCTAGCTTCCACGCAAGAGGCAAGCGTCGCTGTAAGTGTACACAGTCTCTTCTTTATAGGACGCTCATTACGTCACGGCTTCCGTGCCCCGGGCCGCCGACCTTTCTCGCTGCAAGTGGGTTAGGGCGTGCGAATGACACCGGCTCGCTTTCGTCACACATCACACGGACCGGGAACAATGAAGCGCGGAGAAGGAAGGGTATCCCTTCGTTCCCCCGCTCGTCTTATAATCGCGCCGGGCTGCACCAATTAGAAGTTTCGTTCGCCGCGCTACGCACTGCTTTGAGACGAGCGTCTTATTTTTTTTTTTTTTCTCTTTCTTGTGAGTTCTCATTACACTCGGATGGCAACTACTTTTTCTTTTTTCTTTTTCTCACGTGCTTGTTTTCAAGTTTTGTTTACGTTTTGCACTTTTTGTCAGTTGCAGAAGGTATACTTCGTCTCACCTTAGCATGGGCTATTGTTAGCCACGCGTGCTAAAAGCACGAGCTTTTTGCTTTGTATGAAGCCTCGGCGACTGCACGAGCGCTCGTGCAGCGAGTGTTCCAGTCAAGGCAGTTAAAGCTAGCCGCTCACGCTTGCATAACCTTCGCAGTTAGTCCACGCTAAGGTGAGATGAAGTATTAGCCCCGTGCGCGACCGAAAGCGTCGCTGTGGTCGGCCTTCCACGATTGGCCGAACGCTGACTATGACGTCGGAAAGGGGATTTATCATCGACGGAAATAAGAGGAATAAAAGAACTTTAATTTTGACGGTGTTGGCAGTGTTCCTTTGAGAGCGCAATGATTTCAGGCTTCCGCACTGCTAATAACAAACACCATCGAACTTGTTGTTTGCAAGGTAATGACGTCACAAGGGGGAACCACAGGAGGGCGCCACCAAAACTTCTCGCCGCTAATAGCAGAAGGTGCTGCACGTACACGAGCGCGAGCCGTTTTTTTTGTTTTTTAGTTTGGACGGTATCGGTTTCGAGTGCAACGGCGGAAAGTGTGGATTCTTGTATCTATTCATTCATTAGTTCATGTGGTGACTCTAATGTTTCGATTCTCTTAAATTCACAAAGAGGGAGAGAGAGAAAAGATTTGTGAAAGATGAAATACTCAATTGGGATTCATAGCCATAGGTAGAGTAGCTCACTTTTAGTAAGGGGGAGAGAGAATGAGAGAACAGCTGATAAAAGAAAAAGTGAGAAGTATAGAGGAATTCAAACATAAAAAAAAACAGTTAAATGCTGGATGCTTAGACAGAAAGATCTCAGTCTGCTTCCGACGGATGGCGTAAGTTGTACACGCTGCTGATGAGAAATTTACCCACCACAGCACGACTGCTAAGCTGGGTCTCTAAGACACGTCAAGAAGGGGGGGGGGGGGGGGGGGGTACGCGACCGCTCACGCCGGTATCATGCTTATGTTGATCTAAACGGGAAGGGGTTTCTCACCCGTGGAATCATCCGGTGAAGATGAGGCATCCGCGGTACATGAAATAAACAGAAAAAGGCATACATTTCGAGGTCTTAGCCTCGAAGGTCGGTTGAACTGCATGAGATATCACAAACAATAAGCCTCTTACATGACTTTGACCCTCGTGTCCGTGAACTTGGCTACCGAGCTAAGGTAAACATTGCGTAGTCCAGCTCTTGACTGAAGCACGGATGAGAGTCGAACGTTGTGGCCAATATTCTGTGCACGCAATTTTATGTTTGAACATTCAAGATATATTAGGAGAGACAAAAGAAAGATGCAAGACAAGCGTCTCAATCGTCCTTTCTTCTGTCTCTTCCAATATACATTCAAGAATCCTTCCCAGTCGCAGGGTTTAAATGTCATAATGAATACGCACCAGCTCGCCTGCTCATTAACCCTTTTTTCACAATTGAACCATGACGTCATCGAAGCACCAAATACTGGCAAATGTTCAGGACGCAATGTCTGCTGCAACCTGTCATTTCTATAAACAAACGCGCGATTGACGCGCGTTTTTGCCTCCTTCACCTTACGTCAAAGTGAACCCCATACAATCAGCGATGATGGTATGAATGCACAGCATAGACATTCGATAGGCTGCGCGTGATACCAGATGGTCTTAGCTACATTGAGTCAGGGATTTGTCTTATGAGGGGCACTCAAGTGCTTTCTGTAGATGCTGCTTTTTGATGGCATATTGTTTGTTGGGCTTTAGTCAATAAAAATGACCAATTCTAGATGGCAAGACGTCCTAGTAAACTCACAGCAATACAAGTACACGGGCACTATTTTCACGGGCCATACACGGGTCCCTATCACCTCCATAAAATATGACCAATGATAATATGTAGTTCATTGCATGGGGATTTCCAATGTTGATATTTGTTACTAAGTCGCGTTGTATATTATATTTTGACAAAAATGTCAAATCTGTGGGTGTAGTAGACGTAATACAGCAATTATTGTTTAAAAACGCCGTCTGACGGCGCCCCCTAGTGTCTGCTTCAAGGCGCAGAATGAGGGGCGTGTTACCATCGTTGATTAGATTTTTAATACGAAAATCAGCCACCCATGAGTGTAATTTTTTTAGGATGCTTAGAGTTCGTAGATTAAGAGATCACGATAAATAGCCGATCTCAGAATCCACTTGAGTGCCCCTATAATTAGCGGTTGTGGTATCATACGCAAATTTGTGGGCAGCCCCTTCTTTTTTTTTTTTTTTTTTGGTATGTGGGTTGAGTGATGGGAACACGGAAGGTCCAATTACTTCAAAAACCTGGTCGGTAATCATCGAGATTATATTAAGGAGTGCTATTATTGGTCGATAAAATCTGTCGAAATTGTTCCTAGCATGCTTCTCTTGTTGTATGTCAGTTGCTCTTGACATAACTAATTCCCCCCCCCCCCCCCAAAAAAAAAAAAAAAATAAGGCACGCAAACAAGCAACTAAACACAATTTTATTAAAAAAAAAGAAGAAACCGTTGAGGGCAAGCAGCGCGAGATCGATGCTTTGTATATAAAGATTGGGGCAACGTTACTGGAGCAAGCTCAGTTTCACAGCTCCGACTGCGACGTGGGCTCAGTGGCGGTCACGAGAACTAGCAGCGCTCCAGTCGAGTCTTGCTTCCGGATTGTCTAGCCCGCCAAGTTTGAAAAGCAATACATGAGCTTGGGTGAGTTGTTGATTCATACTAACACTTCACAGCGCAAGGAAACAGACGCGCACAAAAATTAATTTAAACACTCAAAAAAAGAACACTCACAATACGCTGACTCTGATCTATGTGGTGTATGATACTTCATCTCATCATCTTTTTTTTTTTTGCTATTATACACATGGAAGTAAAAAAAAAAAAGGAAGAAAAGGAAAAAAAAAAAAGAAAGCTTTCAACGCAGTGGTAGCAGACAACGCGCGAGACAAGGAAGCAAGATCCGACTGCAGCGCCGCTAGTTTTTGTGACCCCACCTGGGCCACTCGCCTCTGCAGGCGAGAATAGGGAGCCGCGAAACTGAGCTTGCTCCAGTAACGTTAGTTTGGGGAGGTGTATGTACGCATCATCGTCTTCAGTATCAAACACTACGGTGGGCAGTCTCTGGAAAAAATGACAAAAAGACGATGATGCTTAGTCAGCGGCACATCGGTATAATGTGAGATTATATTGAAACTGGAGGGTTGTGGATTGACCCTAGAAACCCTTAAATCTGCGCTGCAGCCCAAGCTTTTTCCCACCTACTTTGCATTGCAGCATGCTAGCACGCTGTTCAACCAATCACTCAATCATTCAACTTTTACTTTTTAACAGTTTCTTTTCCTGGAGTTTAGACGAATAAGAAAACTAAGCAATTATTTTGCTTTTTATTTTGTATTCTTCTGAACTCTTAAGAACGAATGCACATAAATCAAGCACTTTTTTTTTTTTTGGAGGGGGGGGGGGGGGTGGGGGGTAAATAGCTCTGCTTCCTGAGTATTTCTGAATAAAAAAAGAGAAGGTTGTAACCAGCCCTTAATATGACAAGTGTAATAGCGCAAGTTAACTGATTAGACACATACGAAAACACCGAGTCGAGGTTAGAGAGAAACGGAGTGGCGTAATATTTGTTTTTTGCTAAATGATAAATAACGCTCTCAGATTAAGTTTTCGTGTCCCACCGTTCGGCTACGTAACCATTGTCGTCATTGTTATATATTAAGAATAACAGGCTCGCAATACGTCACAAATGTTTTCATTCATATGATTGCAGCCATATTCTACTGCCACCGACATCGCACTTAGCTCCAACTTCTAATCTCTTTTTTTTTTTTCTTTTTTGTCAGCTTTTTGTCAGAAGTAAATTTGATAATATGGTTGCCAAGTCTCAGCGTCACATCCCAATTCCACGAGTAAATTGCCACCATTCTCGGATTACATTACTGCTTCATAAAACGCCGCTATCGCTGATGCGTGACTGCATTTGGTTGACCATTACTCCTAATTTCGGTTTGGAGAAGAGACGACGAAGCACTCGGCGAATATGCTGGAACGACATTCGCGTTTTTGTTTTTTTAAGTATCATATTGCTCTTTCTAATTCCGCTCTGCAGCCCAGATAAGCTGCCCTCGGCCAACGTGAGGCTCGAAACCTCTGGGTGGCAGCCACTAATAACTTCTCGGGTTTCAGATTTTCTTTTATTTTCAGATATAGCATGGCGCTCGTGAATGATTTAGTTTGCACAAAGCAGACTCCGTACTTCGCGGAAGCGCCGCATTAGCTTATGTATAGTCTCGGATATTTCAAACGTGGTTCCTGCCAGTTACGCTACCTGGTGCCTTACGCAATCGTTGCAAATGGTTATTTGGATATGTTTTCTCACGCAGATTTCGGTTTGATTACATCCGGCATATTTTTTATAGGCCTCCAGGCTCCGTGATTTTACATATCCCCAGGGCAGCATATACAAGCGATAATAGCGCCACTTTTGTTTCTTGGATCGCCAAGGGAGGCCCCATTACTTACGGATAACCAAAAAAAAAGAGAAGTCAGAAATATATTTATATTTTTACTAACGCTTTTAGGCTTTACAAAAGGCACATTTTTAATGTGTACAAATCTGGGATAGACCTGTCGCAGAATAACTAAGCCGCACTTTGAGTGTGTGTAAGGTCATAATGAATGTATTAAATGTAATTCACAATCTATTTTAAATCAGTCTCGTGAAATTAGTTTATTCATCGTTTTTATAAACTTATATTCTGTCATTTGTTTTTCCTCATTTCAGCCTGACCCACAGAGCGTGCTGAAATTCAAGCTGACGTGTCGTGGAGCTTCTGGAACGGTGAGTAATTACTTGATCAGCAATCAGTGCAAGAAGTATTACGACGTATTGAGGTGCATCTGAAACATTCTAGTCCCCGAATTTCCGCGTCTTGTTTGTACTTCTTGTCACTATTCGCATCTTCCACAAATACAAAATCCCGACGTTTCTTTTTTTAAATTTTGGTAATAGCGATGAATCACAACAAAAATAAGACGTGGTTTTTTAAAGACACCCTTTAAAGTTAGCCACTTTGGTAGATTCGCATCATCACTGCAACAATCAGGTTACCAATAGCTTTTATCCGAAACGCGTGATGAATAAACTAGGATACCGCAAACCTTTCGACGAGATATATGCATCCAACCACCCCACGAAAAAAAAAAAAAAAAAAAAAAAAAAACGAGTTACATATTGATCACATTATCAATTTCGAGCACAATCACAGTCCGACCTATTTTCAGATATTCATGAATTGACCGCTAGATGATGTAAATTTCGCGTGTGGCGACGACTAAACAAATGTACTTATCTTTGTTAGTTTCGTGCTTGAATCACTCAGCACCGTTACAGCTCCGTTCCACAGCACGAAAATGGACGGGTTGCTACGGTCAATCATAGGGTGAAGACGGCAGGAAAGCCTTTCAGCTGTCCCGCCTCCAGCGCAAGCGTCCTGCATTCGGTAATAGTTTGGCGCCTCGTGAGCATCGAGTGTGCACGAGCAGTCGAAGCACGACGGAAGGCAAGACGTGCTTGCTGGACGCCGGGCGTTCGAAAATAATCCCTTGCCGTTTTTATGCTGTATTTTACGGTAGAACAACTTTTCTTGTCGCAGGGAACAGAAACAAAAACAAGAAAAACTAAAACATGAAGCTGATAGAGTAGGTAAACAAACGTTGAACCGAAATCGTTAATGGTTTGCCACTCGAAGTATGAAGCATGGTGGCACGAAGTCAGTCAGCCTCGTCCCGGAGTTTTGCAAAAAAAAAAAAAAAAACACATAGAACATATCCATCTCATACGCGTGATTGCAATTCTTGTTTTCAAGTGTGCACACCCCCAAATCCGTCATCCAAGATCTTGATTATAAGCAACGATGAAACATATCGCTCGGCATTATTTGCAACTATGCAATGGTTCCGTTGCTTCTTCTAAAACCCATACTAGACTCGTGATTTTTGGAAGCTATATGACGCGTGTAGTTGGTTATCGTGTTAGAATAGACCGATCTCACCAAACGTTCGGCGTATGCGTGAAGCCGCCACTACTTTAGTTCAGAGGAAGCAATGGGCAGCGCATGAAACTGTTCGTTCTCTGCGCGCGCCGAGCTCCAGCGAGGTTGTGGCACGTGCAGAAATACTAAAGTTCCCTCGATGCATTGCGGCGATGGTGGCGTACACAAACTGGTGGGTGAAAAAGTTGTATTCGTCAACCTGTTTTCCAAAGTCTCCCAAGAACCGGAGTGATTAGCGTCATCGAAGTTACCAGGTTTCTTGATATGCACATGATGTCATCGCACCGTGCAGATGATCATTTCTACGCGTTCTTGCCGAGAAAAAAATGAAAGCCGTTTACAAATCCCTGCAACGCCGAATTAGAGCGCAGCTCTTGAGGAGGAGGAGGGGAAGGTACGGAGAGGGGGCTATGCCCCCCTCCTCTCCCGCTCGCCCCCAGTTAGGGGAAAATTTCCCCGTGAAACATTTTCCGCTAGATATAGCGGGGAAAATTTTTCGCTAGATTTAGCGGGGAAATTTTTCCGCTAAATTTAGCGGGGAAAATTTTCCGCTAGATTTAGCGGGGAAAGTTTTTCGCTAGATTTAGCGGGGAAAATTTTCCGCTAGATTTAGCAGGGAACATTTTCTAGATTTAGCGGGGAAAATATTTCCGGTAGATTTAGCGGGGAAACTTTTTCCCCTAGAGTTTGCAGGGAAACTTTTCCGCTAAATTTAGCGGGGAAAATTTTCTGCTAGATTTAGTGGGGAAATTTACCCATCATGCACCGCGCAGTTACGCCGACAGCGACAGCGACGCCGACGCCGACGCCGCTCAAGCCGGAAACGGGCGCCTAAGAGCTGCGCTCTAAAAACAAATTTGGTGGTCCCATATTGATGGCTCGCGCTCAGCTGGAGTCACAGATAACCGAGGAAACGCAGGGCGTGGATAATTATATTGAACTGAGTTCAATTGAACTTTATTTACTATTTTCGGGTGCGCCCTCTTATGGCTCCCATCGTTGACGCCACGACAAAGATTATTAATAGCGAGCGACAAGTTTGATGGTGCGTAAAAAGCGCGATGGAAGGCTAGTCATCAGGTTCCTTAAGGAACACCGTCAGCGTTGAGAGTCTAATTTTGCTCGTATTTCCGTCGATGACAGCAGAAATAGTCAGGGGGATCGATGGCCGAGTGGCCTAACGCGTCTCAGCTCGGAGCGTGGAATGAAAGCTTCTGCTGCAGAACCTCCTAGGTTCTATCCCCACCTCTCGCCCGCTTCGATCTAAATGAGTTATTTACCGGTACGCGCTCGTGTAATCACTACTGCGCGGGGTACGTTAAATACCCCAGGTTAGGGGTTGTACTGCACTGGCATAAATTTCTCATCTACAGCTGAGAGACGGGTCAACCATTGAGGCGTACCAATTTCAAGGCTGTCTAAACATAGACCCGTTGCTCCCGGGCAGGGGGCGCGAGCGCGTCCGCAAGACGCGATCATGTTATGCTGGCAGCACCATCCAGGCGGCGCTGTAACGTTCGATTTTGCACGTGCCACGTTCGAATACAAGCATCTGTCAGCATCTGTAGACGTGCGATAACAGAACGTCTAAAAAAAGAAAAACTAATATAAAAAAGAAAAATTATGCAGCTCGTGGCGTCAGCGTCCCATTCAGCTTTATTATTTTATTGCGTTCTTTCATAGCTTCCGTGAGCCGGTATGTTTCACTTTACGTGATAGCGAAGCTGAAGCTACTTGCAAAAGCATGTTCCCCTGAACGATGCTCGCACTGCACGAGCGCGCGTGCTTGGCAGGGACACTAAAAGCTCGGAGCTCGCTCTTATAGCCTCTGCTACGCTGGCACTTACAATTGAACGGAGTAGAAAAAACTGTAGCGGGGAAGCGCATTGACGCATGTTCGAAACGCGAGCCAAATATTCTATTTTGCTCGCCTGGAGCGCTGCTCAAAACTTGAGAGCTACGGTAGACCGATCTCACTATACTTCGTCTCACCCTATACTTCGTCTCACCCTAGCATGGACTAACCGCGAAGGCTGTGCTAGCGCGAGCGGCCAGCCTTGACTGCCTTGACTAGAGCACTTGCTGCACGAGCGCTCGTGTAGCCGCCGCGGCTTCATTCAAAGCGACTAGCTCGCGCTTTTAGCACGCGCGGCTAACAATAGTCCATACTAAGGTGAGACGAAGTATAGCATGGACTAACCGCGAAGGCTGTGCTAGCGCGAGCGGCCAGCCTTGACTGCCTTGACTAGAGCACTTGCTGCACGAGCGCTCGTGCAGCTGCCGCGGCTTCATTCAAAGCGACTAGCTCGCGCTTTTAGCACGCGCGGCTAACAATAGTCCATACTAAGGTGAGATGAAGTATAGCCAGGTATAGCTAGTTTGAGTACGCCACCGCTGCCGACATGCATCGTGGGAGCTGTAGTCTTTCTGCACGCGCGACAACCTTGCTGGAGGTCTGCGCGAGCAGAGTACGAGGCGGCATGAGCTGTCGCATGAACTGGCGTCTGCCTCCTACGAACTACAGTTATGGCGGCTTCACGAGAGTTTGGCCATACATTGGTTTGAATAGGCGAGCATCTCGGGCCAACCAGAGCCGTATATTAGGAGAGTTTGGACAATAGGCGGAGCAGAGGCCGCCGCCAGCGCCGAGTATTCCCCCCACGCTTAGAGCGTAAACTAAATTTGTGACACAGCGTCGACCAATCAGGAGACCTCTACTCCATCTCACAAATGTCGACAGTGAAGACAAAGGCACAGGCGCGTGAGCCTAGCTCAGCGAAACGCTATTGTTTGTACGAGACCTCGTGCATAGGAGGCACTTTCCAAAGCCACGCGCTCGTGCCCATGCCTTTGTCTGCACTGCTAGAACAGCGTTCTGAGACTGGCTGAAAGAAAGCAGTGCAAAGGGTGGGGTGCGCGAGCGTCTTGAGACGCGGAGTTCCGCTCGGCACGGCTCAAATTATACTTCGTTTCACTTTACCTGCGAGCGAAGCCAAAGCTAGAAGCGCGAGACCAGCGCTTTTTGCATTTCTCCCCAGCTCGCGCGCTCGAGCAAAGCCTGAACGCACGGAGCTTCCGTGTTCGCGCTTCCAGTTTTGCCTTCGCTCGCACATTAGGTGAAACGAAATATAGTCGTGGCACAAATTTAGAGCAAGCGACCACCGCTAGGGGCTGTTTCGCGGCCTGTGGTTGGCCCGAGATGCTCGCCTATTCAAACCAATGTATGGCCAAACTCTCTCAATAAACGGCTCTGGGGCCAACCACAGGCCGCGAAACAGCCCCTAGCGGTGGTCGCGTGCAAAACTGGAAGCGCGAGCACGGAAGCTCCGTGCGTTCAGGCTTTGCTCGAGCGCGCGAGCTGGGGAGAAATGCAAAAAGCGCTGGTCTCGCGCTTCTAGCTTTGGCTTCGCTCGCAGGTAAAGTGAAACGAAGTATAATTTGAGCCGTGCCGAGCGGAACTCCGCGTCTCAAGACGCTCGCGCACCCCACCCTTTGCACCGTTTTTTTTCAGCCAGTCTCAGGACGCTGTTCTAGCAGTGCAGTGAGATCGGTCTATTACTTATAGAAATAATGGTACTCAAGGCGCCATAGTGAGCGTTTGGCCAATCGTGGAAGGCCGATCACAGCGACGCCTTTGGTCGCAGACGTCGCCAATAGCAATGCCGCGACAATTGCTATCGGTGACATCTGCGAGGTTACGCTAGCGCTTGAATGGGAGGGTAGACTGAAAGGTACATTGTGTTTTTTGTTAGCTTCGGCGTAATATGGTGAAAGTGGTAGAATGGTCGTTGTTGTTATTTCCGTAAGTTGCTTGCACAAGTCGGCACTTGCCAAACAAGAAGATTTAGAAACTGAATGGTTAGGTTTAATGAGGTTAGGTTAGGTAGTTAAATGTTTTGTAAATTTGGAATGATCCTTAGCAGTGAGATCGGAAATGCTTAACAATTATTCGTCTTGATGCTCTGATGCATCTTTGCACAGAGTGTGTATTGGAAACAAATATGCAATAAAAGGACAATTCCATTTCTAATGGTGATTTTATTTCGTCCTCTTTCCTCGCAATTTCTATCCCTTCCTTTTTTTTTTTTGCTATTGCACTAAATGTTCTTAGTAAAAAAATGATTGAATTTGTCTCCAACTTATTATCGCCACAACAAGCATTTCTTTTATAAACGTGTTTCCGCGTTCCTTATGTTTTTATTGTTCCTGTTTTTTTTTACCGATAACACCGCAACCATGCGCAATTGGGAAGACTCAAACTACAAAGGGCTGTAAGCGATTTTGGTCAAATTATGGCATCCTTTCTCCAAGCTTTCTCGAAGTCGTCGTGTGTTTCGAACGTCATCTCAAGCTGTTGATAATTGTGTATTGGAATATTGATTCTAATGTTTCCTTTGTTATTTTTGTCGCCTCAGGAGGAAGCCTTCCTGCCAGTCACGGTCTACATTCAAGACGTCAACGACCACGCTCCTGAATTTGAGAATGTACCTTACCACCTTGAAGTCGACGAAGTAAGTAAAATCAGATAGTCTTTCTTGTGTGGGCACGCTAAGTTATATAGTAATTACTGCTGCACTCACAATGAAGTTGGAATCGCAACGGAAGTGGGTCCGCGTGTTTTCATCATAAATTTCGCGTGAAACTTACCTGAAGCAGCCGCATTCACAACCGCCTCGCGAATGCGATTCGATCAACAATGTGAATGAGGCATAAGAGAGAGGTCAGGAAAAAGAACTGAATCTTTTTAACTTTCTGTGTCCGATTCAATATTGACCCCAACACGTTTCCGGGAAATAGGCTTGAAATCAATGATGGCAATAAATCGCGTGTCTATGTATACATTGTTCCTTTTCTACGAAAGAACACCTTCCATAGAAGTTTCGCGCGGAAATTTCTAATGTGTCTATCGATATTGTGAATTTCACGTAGATGATACATATATCTTACGCTGATGGTACAAAAACGTGACGATATAACGACTCTTACGTCACCCGCACGAAACATTCAACGCAACATAATTATTTTAACGTCCATATATCGCTGCTCGTTTCATCGTGACCCAAATGATCGTAAAACAATTTAATGAAGATTTAGCGTTTAAAAAAAAAAAAATATTCGCGCTTAGAGCTTCGGTACCGATTCAACGAATACATCAGAAACGCTTCTGGGGGACGTTAATAAACCATATTACTAAGACAAAAGCGAGGACTTGGGCGAGAAGCCAGCCTCATGTCTCCAGAAGGCGGCTTCGCTTCCGCCACGCGACACCCGGTGTGGAAATGAACGATCGGTGCCTTCTTCCGTCCGCCCCAATGACCACGTCTTGTCGCCGAATAGGAGTGGAAGGGACGGAGCGTAGCGCAAAAACAAACACAGACAAAGGAACAAAGAAACAAAAGGGAAAGCAACTCGCGGTCGCCGGAACGTGATGTCCGCCGCGTCCCGAGAGGCGCAGCCCCGGAGCGGCCGCGCGGTGGACAGTTGAAGCGTTTTCACCGCGGGGGCCGTCTTGCGGTGTAGATGACAATTTCACGGCCCGTCAGGTCGTGCCACCGAGCTCATTGTCGCGAGAGGCTTTCCCTCCCCTTGGCCCTTCGCTGTGCGCCGTTAGAAAAGAGAAACAGTACCGGGCCCGGCAGTTTCGGCCCGAGCCCGTCGTATTGAGAAGAGGATGCGGCCTTCCTCTTACTAGATGCCTCGCTGACGGGTTTTTCTGGGAGCTTTGGTGCGCTCCTTTCGTCACTCATCTGCGAAGATTTATACGCGTGATGCGGGCGTACTTAGGAGACGTTAGAAATATCGCTTCGTCAAACCCGTGTCGTCACGCGGCAACGATGAGAAGACAGGGCCGGTAAAGTTTGTTCCTTCCAAGCGTAAACCAGATGGCGTCCTACGGAAAGTTTTTGTGGAACTTCGATCATAAGGGCTGCAGCTTCTCATACTCCAACGTAACGTCAGCGATAACCAGCGCGCCCTGCTTTACTTAGTCGCATCAATACTCCCGTTTGAAACTAGATTAAATTAGCGTCGCAAAAGCATCTTTCTGAATCTCTCTGTCATCAAGCAGAGATTAACCCAGTCGGGCGAAAGAAAAACCCAGCCATCTCGTTATGTGTGAGTAAAGCTATCAAAGTTCAAAGTCAGTGGCCAACGTGAACCTTGAATGGCACCCGCGAATCGAGGCAGCAAAGTTAAAAAGAACATATACACCTTCTCTGATTTGACGTTGGATTGCTGTCTAAAGAGACCTCAAGGTCCGTAAAGCCTATATCGGCGCACTCGTTGCTACGTACGTGTGCGGTGAATAGTTACAATAGCTTGGACAATTCTTCGTCCTTAGGTCCTTTGGTACACTTGGAGTTGAGAATAGTAGAGCTGCGCGGATTCACTCGAAACTTTGCAACACTTGGACCCAGTTCTTAAAAGCCAAAAACCCTGCAATGTCTGCACAGAGATGTCAACGATATCGAAGTTAATTGAAATTCAGCAGTATATAGTTTCCCTTCTATTCTTGCAATAATATAGGCCAAGACCCAAAAGAGAGCATGGCGTTTTGTTGTTTTGTTGTAGACTAGTATACAGAACTAGAAAACGAACGTTTTATGAAGCCACAGAAGTGGCTTCATAAAACGTTGTTTGCACAGCTCGAGGCACACTGCGGTTCTTCTTTTTCTGCGCCTACGTCCCCTACCACCGTTTCCACTCTCCGCCAAACAACTCCGTGGGAACTAAACTTAGAAAATGAGTATGTGAATTCCTCTCGACCGACCTGCTGCCGTTTTCTCAGTAATAAATTTAAATATTTCCGAAAATGGTCGGAGATATTGGCCCTGACTTTACGTGTGCTGGTGTATTGTTTTCATCGGCCGCAGTCTTGCCTGACAGAACTTGTTGTTGTTGAGTACAAGAAACAACCAACGAAAGTTCCTAATATTCATGGAAAAAACCCTATACTTCCGCCCACCATTAGGCCCACCCCTCTCATTTCACGGAAAGCCCGCTTACGGTTCAAACGGAACGCCTCGTACCCCGTCTCATAATTTGTACATTCGACTCCCACCACATCGTTGCAACGTCCATCAACCACGCATCGCTAAGCACAGCCGCCCAGTAACCCTTCATCCGCCACGTCATAAAACAGCATGATGTACCGCACTGAAAAAACGGCACCAATAGAAGGAGAGGCCGCCACTGCACTAGGTAAACTTTTGGTTCTTACTGTTCGCGCGCCGACCGCAGGAGCGGACTATTAACTATATTTTATCTTAAGGTGGACCGCAAAGAACGTTACGAACCATCGAATTCAATCCAATGCAGTGTGAATGTCACGTGACCCTCAGGGGCGGCGCAGTGAAGGTGGGGTGTGTAGTCACATGACACGTTCGCAACTCTCGATTGTCTGGGATGGAGCGTAGCATCCGCCGCGGTTTACTTATAAGAGGAAACTAAGTTTAGCACCGTACACTTCCACCGACCGGCATGCCCCTGCCCTCCATAAAACCGACCGTGGCGTTTGGCGGGGAGTGGAGACGGTGGTAAGGAACGTACGCGCAGAAGAAGAACCGCAGTGTGCCTCGGGCTGTGCAAACAACGTTTGGGAGACCGAGAGAATAAAGAAGGTCCGATGGCCCTCCTGGCTTTGCCTGTGACGGCGCCCAAGGGAGCGCTTCGAGGGCGCTTTGCCGCTCTTTTCCGGGCCCTTCAGCTCGTTTGTGTCGGACGTGAGCCGTACTTGGGCGTGTGCGTTCTTCTTCCCCACCGCACGCTGGTCTTCCTTGTCTTTGCCACGGCCCACGTTGGGGACCTGGGAGTCCCGCCGTGCGCTCGATTGATCACCGCTGCTGCTGAAGCGCCCCGTGCTCGGGAACGCTCCTCACCAGCGAGGCGGCGTCTCAAGCACGCGCATGGGCTCCTTGAGGAATCGCTCGCACGTGACTAGAGGCCTTCTAGGAGGGCCCCCTACTTGGATCGGCTTGGATTGTGGGCTCGTCTAGAAACCCTTGGCTTTGCGCGCTTGACTTGGAGACGCCGCCTTTGCTTAACGACCGTGCTGTTCGTCTGTGCGTGGTATAGGCTTTTAGCTCGGTTAAATGGTTTTATCGACCTTGTATTGGCCGTTCATATTGGGTGTTAGGTGGGAGGAGCTAGGAGGGAGGCTGCGGTGACCGATAAACTGTCGCTGACGCTGCAGGAATGATCGTTCTTCGGGAAACGTATGGTTTGTGTGTACGATCGTCCCTCGTGGATCTGGTTAATTGGGAAACGATGGAGGGGTATTGGGGAGCAAGGAAGTTATTGTGGTGCTGTTTTCCGGGATAAAGGAAGAACTCAAGAAAGAGAAAAATAGAGACTGTCTTCTCTCGTCAGTCAATAAATTTCCCACACGACCTTCGTTTTAAACTATAATTTAATTGTTCAATCTCGCTGTAGGAATTAGTATGTTCTTGACTGTACTGAAATTACTGAGTGCACAATAGACCAATCTTACCAGCTATTTTTGTTACGCCGCCGTTAGTTTTTCTGCTCGTGGGGCAACCTCGCTGCAGCTCTGCGCGCAGGGCACGAGACGGCACAAGCCGTTTCATGCCCTGCCGCCTGCCTCCTGTGAACAAACGTTATAGCGGCGTCAGGCATGCGTGAAACTCTTAGTGAAATCGGTCTACTGACCGATGCCTCCAGACAGTTTGGATACGCCACCGCTGCTGTATTGCACCAAGGAAACTTTAGTCTTTCTGCGCGTGCAACAACCTTGCTTGAGGTCTGCACGTGCAAAGCACAAGACAGCGCGAACCGTCTCGTGCGCAGCCGCCTGCCTCCTGTGAACTAATGTTATGGTGGCGTCAAGCATGCGTCGAAAGCTTGTTGAGATAGGTCTATTATGCGCGAGTTCTCCTAGGGCGACAGGCAGAAACAGCCGACACCGACAAGCCTCAAACACGAACATCATGCACGCGAGGGTATCTTTGGCAGGCGTGCAATCACTCGTACTTACTTCACGAGCACCGAGAGACGGAAAGCCCGCCAAAGGTAAATATAGCGTGCATGCTGCACGTGTTTGAGGCTTGCCGCTGTCCGTTGTTTCCGCGTGTCGCTCTATACTTCGTTTCACCATAGCAAGGACTAACTGCGAAGTTTCTGGAAGCGCGAGCGGCTAGCCTTGACTGTCTTGACTTGAGCACTCTCTGCACGAACGCTCGTGCAACTGCCGAGGCTTCATTTAAAGCAACTATTTCGCGCTTTTAGCATGAGTGGCTAACAATAGTCCATGCTAGGGTGCCTCAATGTCCTTCTGTTTAGGGTGATGCCACCCTTTGTACTACCCGATGCCGACAGCACGCGCTCACGGGTAAAATACAAAGAAATCGGCGAAAACAAAATGTCGCCATTGAACAGTCAGCGCCACAAACGCATGCAGGGACACGCTCTTTCACGCGCTTCTGAACAAAAAAGGAAAATAAAAAAATAAAAGTGTGGGACAAAATGGCCGGATGACTCCACCCTAAGCAAAGCGCACATGAAGGCACCCTAGTCCATGCTAAGATGAGGAGAAGTATAGTGGGACTCGGGCATAAGGAACCATGTTTTGTTTTGTTTTAACAATAACATTTCATCTGTCATGCATGTGTAGAAAAACGGCTGAAAGACGCACGTTGAAGGCACCAGGTTAGCAATCCTATCAAAGCGATGAAGATTTTACCTTCTGGTGGCGAGATATTATACGCCTTATCTCAAGTCGGACTGAGCCAACAATTCGGCAACATTAACCAGTTTCACATTTGAGGTATGCGCGCTTATCACCTGACAATTTGCAAGTAGGCAGGCATTCTAAGAGCCGCATTGCGACGGCAACTTTTTTAATTGAATGGTATACAAAATACCGACGTTGATAAGGTTTTCTTCAAACGGGAATGTTAGTGCCTTTTATTTTTTCAAGCTCGCTTAATGATAAAACATTGCTTCCTGGGAAACATAAATCTATACAGCTTCGCGTGAACTTCGTACTGAAACCTGAAATCACACATGGAACTGAACCCGAACAGCTCACCACGTCAAAGTTAAGGTTCTCTTTCAGAGCTTAATTGCCGCTGATTTAACACCGTTAACGAGGTTACGTCATGGGATGCACCCATGTAATGTAATTATGCAGCTGTACACAGATCTGCCTATAGTCAAACTTACACGAGTTGGAAGAGTTCCGTTAATTTAAATTCTAAAGGCCTGTATGTTTTGTTGTGCACGCGCAGTAATCTACTCAAAGTTGCGTGCGTAATGAGGTCATTCAGCCAACTAGATCTTTTTCAGTATATTTGAAAAGCCGATCTATAGATGTAAATTCGCACACGAGGCTACTGCGACGTGACTTTTACGACTGAAAAGAGATATCATGGGCTACAAGCACTTTCTTTTTTGGGGGTTTATATAGCGCGCAGTATTTGCAAATTCGTTGGCGTATCTGCTATTCAGTGGTGCTCTTTTTGGTCGGTGTATCTTTTCTTTTTGGTTGTGAAGGCAGTGTTGGTGACCAGTTGTTCGTTTCCATTGAACGGGAGCCTTTTTTCCTGAAAAGCACACTTCAACAGCTGTAGTGTCTTGATGTGAGCCTTACCTAAGAACTTCCATATCAAGAAGATGAAGACTAATGTATTGGTCGTTTAAAGATGTAGCACAAAAAAATATTTAATGTGATATAAACATAAAATTGCAAATACCTTGCCTTTTGACAGAAACAATGGTTGCACAGTTCAGGCGTTTAGCACCGTGGCAATCAGGATTACGATGACCTTTCCAAACTTGAATTTATAAGTACGCTTCGTGGATTTAAACATTTTCCGACGTTATGTTAATACACGGATGGCTTACATGGTAAAAAAAAAACTGATTTCTATTTAGTTTAAAGAACACCATATTCCCGTATGATTTTAAAGCTTTTGGGAGTATTAATGAAACCTGAATTTTTTTGCCGCAATACAGCAATTAATAAAAAGAACACAAATCAATTTTAGATAGTACCTCCTGAATGAAAGGAGACGGGTCATAATATAAAAACACTTTCTGAAACGGCCAGTTATCTGGTACATTCCGTAGAATTAAAATATATCAAGGAAATACCAAAATTTTAATTGATTTGCGTTGTATGATACCCAGGCAATAACAGTGCTGGGGAACATTACAATATTTTGTCAAGACAAGGAGAGATTTATATTGTAAATGAAGCCCATAGGATTCAATGCAAAACATTTTTTGAGCCGTGGAATAAAAATTATACGTGTCCAAATGTTTAATTATTGCTTATTGATATTATATGGTTGCCATCATAAAATATTCCTGAGTAGCATTGCTATGCTTGCTGTTGTTCAGTTGAAATTATCATTCAGATGCATGCGCCGAGGCGTTGACGTCCAAGAAAGTTGGGAATGTTATTTAGTAACCCAACATTTGTGTAGTCAACAAATTTATCCACAAAGTGAGCAAATTAAGCAGTCTTTCAATTACGTAACCACGTAAATCTTCAAATTGACAAAATCTAACATGCATTATTCGGTTCCCATACAAAATATAATTCTATATAAAAAAGGAAAGTTGAAATGCCCTTGTTGAGTTTTGATGGTGCACGATTTGACAAAACGCGATCACTCTAAGACTACAAGGTATATATTTTAAGTGATGGGTGTTTACAGACTGAACGCGGAAGCTAGCTGTCAAGCTGCCTGCCAAAACCGGACTTCTATCTTGATCCCCGTATCTAAAAGCGTTTTCGTAAACCTTCTTCGTCGAGCTCTTCTTAGGCTATGGGCCCGCAGATGCCAGTTGGACAACCAACGTCCGATGGGGCGACGTACAGTTTTTGTCTCTTAGGCTCCTTTTGTGTCATTTTTTGTTTTCCTTATGTCGTCATACCCTTAATACGTTTTGTACTCCGACAGATCTTTTTTTATCATATTAAATATCTCGTATAAGCTTTTATAGGAAGCACATGCCACACTCCTGAGTTTGATCTCCCAGTTTTGCGGAACGCATCCGGCGTCCTTTTTTCCCGTAGAGTTTATCTATTTACGGCTGGCAGCTTTGAAAAAAAAATCGATAAATGGAAATGCTTTTAGGATAGACGGCCCATGCTACCGACCGATACAAAGGGTTTAGTCACTGCGATCTATTCATCCCTTAATCACCCGTCGGTTAAAGCACAAATATGTGAAAGCAAGAGTGTTTTTTTGTTTTTTTTTTTTGCGTACCCAACGACGGCTTGCGAACCCAATGATGTTATTGGATTATATTCCCGGTTGTTAATACCTATACAATTTTGTTCGCACGTTAAAACCTTCAAGGCAGTCAGAAATAATCCTCGGTTTTTCGCTGCATCTCCCCACATGCAAATTTTAGTACCTCAAAAGGCTTCACACGTTGCGCCTGAAGCCATGTCTGTGTTTTGTTTCTATCGAGTGTCTCGCCCTATAGGGCGAGACACTCGATAGTGGGACTGTACACTTAAGTGGGGTGGGGACTGTATACAGTCCCACCCCCACTTAAAGGGGGGAGGGGGGTGCAACGATTTCCGGCCTTCGTTCAAAAATTTGTGGAAGTTGCCCTCTGACACTTCTGAAGTAACGAATAGAAAACCGATTTCGCCTGCGTGTCCTAGTTGTTGCGTAAAAAAAAGATAAATATTGGCATTTCGGGCACCCCTCAACTCACTCCCAGTCTTCAAGGTCACACCCGGTCGCACTCCCAGTGACGTCATTCGGAGTGCCGTGTAGTTTCCCGTGTGCTCTCTCGGAGGACGCTTCCTCTCCCTCTCTCTGCTGCCATAAGCGGGCGTTATGCTGCAGCTTAGAGCCGAGCGAGGTCACGTAATATTTTCGCCGTAGTTCCTTCGGCTGCCACTTGGGACTGCAGGTGGGCGAAAAAGCTCGACTTTTGCTTTGCGATTGTGCAGCGGAATCGCGACATTTTTAATGAAGGAGGCGTTTTCTCTGTCCTGGACACGATAAACAACTTAAAAATGACAAGATACAAATTTTTTTAATCATAAAATCATTGCACCGCCCCTTTAAGAAACGTGGGGCGTGGCGGGTCCCGACCATGAAATTACGTTTCGCAGCCAATGAGCTTGTATTAATCGATACCAAGGTAAAAGAACGAATAAAAAAACATGCAAGCATGAACATAACAAGCCAGAGCTTTTAGCGTACCTTAAAGGGACTTTAGTACTACGCTACCGCCGCGCAATTCGTGACCTCTCTCTACTCCATGCCCGCCACTCGATTACGATCGTGGTGCCATACGCTCAAAGAAATCTGAAACGTCCACTGCAGAAAACCGAAGGACGAATCACGAAGACAGAAGTGTTACTATATTATGCCAAGCTCCGCAGGTCCTTAAGCAGTCATCGACTATGGAAGTCGTTATGGAAAAGGCTGACTTGTCTTTCTTTTGTTGCTTTCATCTGGGAGTCACGTCAGACGACTCCGAGTGTCACAAGTGGAACCATGCTACGATATACGTGTTATGTAACACGTACTAGCAACATGACATTATAGCTGCGGACGTAGAAATGTCGAAAAGTCGAAATGAGGCAGGTGTTAGCGACGGTCGCGACACTAGCTACAACAAAGGAAGCGGCATTCTTTTCGGGAAGGGCGTCACGTTCTCTGTATAGAGCTACGGGAAGGAACTCCCCCCTTTTTTTTTCTCCTTCTGCAACTGCGGTGATTACCGGAGCCCTTTCGGCGCTGACAAACTCAAAATAACAGAAAAAGAGGAAGGTTCGCCACTCCCCGCCGTTTGAACTTACGGCTGTCATTTACAGCTCTCGTGGAATGAGGCGGTGTCCGAAAGAATGCTACACAGTCTCGGAAGATCCACTGTGGGCATCGCCTTGTCTCTCTCAGAGTTGTTGTCTCAATCTACAACACCGAAGAAAAGTCGTCCTACGCCAAGAAAACACACACAAAAAAAAAATTCCTTCCAACGACAATAAGTGCGGACAAAAGCGAACGAAAACTACGTATGCCGTGTCACAATCAGGCACCGCCTCACTCTGCAAGATGCATTATGAAAAAAGGTTCCCGCGTATTCAGGCGTACGCCACGCGGCGACATCTGCGTTTATTGATTTTTTTTTTTTTTAAATTCACGTTTGCTTTCAAAAGCATTATAGAAATCTGGAGGTGATGTTCGAAAACCAGCGCGCCGCATAAAGCGAATACAATTTTGATAAATGCTCTTTCGCAACGCTGATGAAAGAGAAAGCTTTGTTATCTCTCCCCATCTTCATTTGTATACTTAAAGCTGTTAACGTAACGATTCTTTTCTTTTCTTGAGTTGCGCAACGTGCAAGGTGACGCAAAATAAACTCTTGGTAGAAGTAGATTAAAGGAGCTAAAAGAAGGGCTCTCCGGAGCCTTTCTATTCCCCGAGATGAAAGGAACTTTCTCTGCGGCTTCATCATCCCCGCAGTAAGGTTCGATCGAAATCAGTCTCGCATAAACTCAGCCTTCCGAATTTTGGGTATACACCAAGACGAAGCATGCTCTCTCTCTCTCTCTTCCTCTGTCTCTTTCTCCTTTATTTCCAGCGGTGCCCTTCAAAGAGGTATCGAAACTGAAATCTTGTATGGCTCCCAGTTTATGGATTTACTGCTTTTGGGCTCTTGCCGGGGACCTTTAAATGGTTAGCTTTTATAGGCACCGCCTTGAGCTTTTCATTAGCCCACAAAACGTTCCTCGCCGCTAAGCGAAACGTTCTTTTCAAGGCTATATTTCCCTTTCAGGGTCGGTATACTCTCCAGTGTTTTCAATAAGTGCGCCTTCCGTGCCTGCTAGCCCATGTTCGTTTTTATATGTTCACAAAAATGCAAATTTCTTTAGAAGATGGTTTTCGGTTCACCGATCTGTGGCCCTATCCCCCTCCCCCCCCCCCCCGCCCCCCCCCCCCCCCGGAAAAAAGAAAAAAAAAAGAAAAGAAAAGGAACTGTTAATCTAACGTGTATTTTATTTTTGAAACTAAAATTTCGTTTTTATGTTGCCAACGTAAAGTTGAAAAGTAGAGTTTCAAAACGAGAAGAAAGGATTTCCTCTTATTTTTATTATTATTGTTGCTCACCAAATTGCCCATCATTCATTGAGTTATTTTTCTTTTTTTTTGCTGGGAAAGTAAATGAAGACAATTTAATTTATGGAGCCGGAGGTAATTCAAAACTCATGCCTACTCCCCCCCCCCCCCCCCCCCCCAACACACGCACACACACAATTCTTCCTCCGTCACACATTGAGACGCATATAGATTGTTTAATAGTCGTTGACGAATATTTAATTAAGTAACTTGAAGTTATTGAAATCACGAGAGGCGCAATTGTGTTCACCCCGGAAATAGTCATCCCTAGAACCACTAATAGAGCTCCGTTTAGTGAAGCGGCACCCAGTTCCTCGATTATCTTTTGTGCGCCGCAATTTTGGTGCTGTGTGAAGAGCGTGGGCGCAAGTTGCGATCGTTCCAATTTGAAAATGTGGCAGCCTGACCTTTAGACGCATTGTCAGGAAGCTCGAGCGATATTGTTCTGCCTTGTTACTGGATGCTTTAACATTTTTGGAGGACGGAAAACCGTTTCCGGCCATTTCATGTAAAGCTTCAGATAACCGCCAACAACTATTTTACGAACCAAGCTGGCTGAAGTGACGCTACAATGAAGCGCAACGCCTTGGTTGCTTTAGTAATTACATCTGTTGGTAGTAGTAGTAAGCGTTTTATTGAAAAGGAAAACCTGAACAGTTGGCCACTCCTAAAAATGGGGGCGGCTCTGTTGGTCCTTATTTACGATCAGGCTGTCAACCTCGGCGAAAGACGAGTTGGACAGCCTGAAAATGCCGAAATATCTTTGGTGCGTTATTTTTGTGTTCATTTTCGTTATCGCGGTTGTTCCTATTCGTATTTGTTTGCGCATATCCATGCATACCAAGAGAGAGGCAAGAATATTAAGTTTAACCAAAAATCTCGTGAGGAGCCATCTAAGCGATCGTGGAAGGATATAAAGAAATGCCGGTGGCATTTTCCGGAAACTGTTTTTTGATGCAGTCCGAGACGACTTCATCAGTGATCTCTCGTTCTATTTATTTTTTTTTCCTAGGGCGGCAACGAGAACAATTCTTTCGCTCTCTCCGACCCCCTGGAAGGAATCATCGTCATCAACAAGCCCCTGGATTTCGACCACGGTCCAAGAGAATACCGCCTCGAAATTCAAGCGCGGGTAAGTCTCCACCGGTCGCAAAAGCAAAGCAATACTCACAATATGCGTTCTTTAGACGGTCTAGGCGTTCGCGTGCACCATATTGCCGCGCGTGCAGCTGGCCAGAGCAGCGCGCCCGTTGCCTAACGGTTATCGTTCTTGCTTGCCTCCCACGCGAAAAGCCGAGGTTGGATGCCAGGCCGTGGATACACCTTCTTGTTGTTTCTGTAATGTCGCGTTCTGGCATATTCGAGAACCCTGTCGCTTATTTGAGGTTAGGATGTTCTACGCGCCGAATTTTCTACACCGATTGTTCCAGATGCTCACGCGTCTACGTAAGGGGCTCCGCGTGGCGAGCCGCAGTCAGTCTAGCCCCAGCACTCGATCCTTCTGTGTCGCCGAACTCGACGCCTGCGACGCTAACGTTCTTTTTTGTTTTGGGCACAGGCTCGCCCCATTAAACTTTTAGATTGATTCAGTTTTCATCTCCTCATCAATTGTCATTCTTTACATATATACATGGCTGTTGACGGCTCCAGCCAATCTTTTTTATAATGTGTTTTGCGGTGGCGGAAATGTTTAAAAATGTGCCAGAATGCAAGATTACGAAGTTGAGAAAGCTTATTTGTTTGTTTGTTTCTATTGTTTGTTTATTGACAAGGTATGGGGACAAAGGTGCACTCTGCCTGACGCGGGCTAGTCAGATTAGTACATTGCATCGGCAGGCAGTTAAAAAAAGAAAAAAAACATCAACGAGTATTTAAGTATCAATCTCATATAATCCGCATGCAAAATAGGGATATATAATATTCTATAAAAAGGATTTATTAAAAATAAATAAAAAACTCAAAGAAAATTAATTCGAACGAGACTTATTTACGATACTGTCTAGAATCTATGTGGCAGGAAGTGGGCGAACTACAGTGAACTAGAATAGGAGTCTAGCCGATATGACGGTGCCTCAACTATCGACTTCGCGAACACCACAATAACGATCATAATGCAATTAAATGGAAAGGTGCAAGCAAATTGGACAATAATGACGAAAATAATCCCTGAAGAAGGGGAACAACAGGGACAAAGGACAAACACAAATCTCCAAACACAGCTAGGTGACCGGTGCGCGACCGAAAAAATCCGCCTGGTCCGGGTATCGAACCAGGACCTCTCCATTACAGGTGGAGCGCTGTACCCACTGAGCTAACCAGGGGTTAGACGTCAGTAGATCAAACGGGTTTTATCAGCTGTCACCAGTCTAACAATAACAAGGATGAAGCTTGCAATTTAAGGTTATTATCATAATGCAATTAAATGCAAAGGTGTCCAGCTCATTTGCACCTTTGCATTTAATTTCATTATGATCATAACCTTAAATTGCAAGCTTTACCCTTGTTGGTGTTAGACTGGTCGCAGCTGATAAAACCCGTTCGCTCTACTGACGTCTAACCCCTGGTTAGCTCAGTTGGTAGAGCACTCCACCTGTAATGAAGAGGTCCCGGGTTCGATACCCGGACCAGGCGTATTTTTTTCGGTCGCGCACCAGTCACCTAGCTGTGTTTGGAGATTTGTGTTTGTCCTTTGTCCCTCTTGTTCCCGTTCTGCAGGGATTGTTTTCATCGTTGTTTACCGCAATAACATTACTAGAGCCAACTCAGGACATTCAGGTCTGCGCTGCTGGGATTGCGGGTGTGCGGCACAACTATGTAGTTGCACCGCGCTGGACCGAAGCAACAACCAACTAACTCGGGAAATAATTGAAGCGAAGCATATTGCCAGGCTTGACGCTGGATGCATGAGCAGCCCATCTCTCACCTTATCTGCAAAAGAATTGGCTTACCTCAACTTAAAAGATAATCGCAGACAATTTTACGAGTTCGTTTTAATAGGCGGAGAAAAAAAATGAGGCCAAAACAAAATACAGATTTTTTTTTTGACAATAAGTAGAAGGAAACGAACACAAAATACAAGGAGGTGTGACTTTAGCGCTGTGTGTATGTTTTTGTGTCTGTAACTGAGTGAGTGCCTGGTTTTGTGAAACGTTTATGCGCTGTGAAGTACTAAGACTCCAATGAATGTTTTGCCTCACAATTGAATCTATTTGGGTCTTCGACATTTTTATTGTTCTGGGTTTGTTTAATAGCATGTCATCATCTTTTTACAGTGAAGGACAAATCATGAGATTAGCAAATAAGAACCTTAACGAACAAATTACAAAAAAAGACGCGCGAACTTTAAAAGTCAAACCTTTCTTTTGTAAAGTTGTGAGCGACTATGCCAACATTTCTTACGCGTGAGCGTCGCAAACGGCAAGATATATAGATGTCTGTAAAGGAGCAATACTGGTAAAGATTCATCTGATAGCCCAAGAATTTGGTTTTGGTTATGTCGGCAAACAATTCATTTTTTTCTTTTTCTTTCGACATATCAGAACACGTCACTATGTCTAACTGATAAACTACGCAAAATAACTTTTTTTTTGTGTTCCTTTAAATTTCTAATATAAATTTAACGCAACTCACAAATACCACCATCCCCTTCATAACAATTTGAGCAGAAAGCAAACACGCTGAGGTTAAAATAAAAACTCAGTCTTTTGGTGTTACTCAGCGCTCATTCATCATCATTAAAATGCAGTGAGATTTTTTTTTGCGAGTTTACAGTGTATGTTTCAAATATAATGGGCAAAGAATAACATTAGTTTATTTGGGTCACTATTTTCTGTTCATTTCCAAGTGAGTGAACTCAAAATTCTATTATAAGGAGCGAGACTTCTTTTATGTGTAAGTTGGTTTTGCGTTAAGCGTTCGTGTTTGTTTGTTTGTTTGTTTGGCTGTGAACGTCATGATTAATTTTTTTAGTGAACATAGAATTTTCACCGCTTGTGGCGAAAATGAGGCGGTAATGATATGCTTTCAATTAAAAAAAGCCGCCCGCACTCGTGTTTTTATTTTATTTCATTTGGCAGTGACAGATTTTTTTAGACTAAAGAACAAAAAGCCCTTTCGGCTACATTTTTATTTTGTCCTGGTCTTCGCGCTGTTGTTGTTTTTATTATGTCTGTATACCAGCTAGCCACACTTCAACGTTAGATTTTTTATGTGTTTCTCAAAATATAAAACTATAAAACAGCGCGCTTCTGAAGAAAACATATTGCAAACATCATGAATGTGTCGCTCCTTTAAACATCACGTCAAACACTCGTAGAGGATTTTCGAAACTTTCGTGGTGTTTTTTGTAGCAAGTTTTTCCCATGTCTTGTGTCTTGCGGATATCTCGGGAGCTCTAGGAAAAGAGGTAATCTAGGTTTCGGTTTATTTGATATCATGTCATTATAATCACACGTGTATCTATTTGAGCTACACTCAGGTTATGCTCTCTTGAGTTATTGTGGCTATAACGAGTATAGCGTAAAGAGACGAGCGAGTTTTCTGATGCTTTTTAGGACGTCTTTTAAAATATCCGAGAATACGAAAACGTTCCATAAATCACATATATATATATATATATATATATATATATATATATATGAAAAAAAAAATATCTATGGCAGCCCTGAATTTCTGAATTCAGTATGAATAAAGCACGAAGGTACCGGAGGCAGTAGATTAAAATTGAAAGAACGCGAAGCATCAGAGTTTCGGATGATATTTTGATAAGAGACTCGATCTCTCAGCGAAATTTGGCAGCCAGTTGGAAGGTTCCCAATGAGTTTATTTTTGAATATTCAGGAAGTTTGTAATGTCATTACATATGCTTTAAAAAAATATACAAATATAGAAACCCGGCAAAACTGATCATAAGGCGTGGTTTTCAACAACTGTATTTTTTAAGCAAGAGGTGCAATTGTTGGGTACCTGAACCAGTCCATAACAATAAAAAATGTATAAATAAATAACATGAAATCATCAATATACCGTGGCCATATCTGTTGAAAGTAAATTTCGTTATATATATATTAAGTATGCGATACGATTAAAAAACTCGGGTCGCGTTTTCGGGCGAGGCGATCCTCGATGAGCGATCACGCTATCGTCCAGCGCATATTCAGATTCCCTCGATACTTTGAAGGTGGCTGCTCAAATTAGCCGGAAAGGCTAGAGTTCAGTTACTTACTAGTTTCAGATGTAGACAACAGGCGCTTTAACAGTTTTACGCCGCGTGGATTAAGGGTGCTCTATTCGCGAGTTCCATTTGCGACCGCATGCTTTTTCCCGGGACAGTTCGTTCTTCATTTCCGGTCCCAGTGCGGCTGAACCATTCGAACAGGCGAAGGTTAGGTTCCGGTACGCTAAGTATATAGGTGCTGCCTTTGTCTCCGCTGCACTTGTCGAACGCGTTAGAACACAAAACGCCGGTGTCCGGTGTTTAAGGTTCGTACTCGAGCGCGTTCGACGAGTTCAGTGAAATTAAAAGGCAACTATTTTCTCCGCTGCTTTCGTAGAACGCGTTAGAACGCGTCACGCCGGCTTCCGGCGTTTGTCTCTCGCATTTGAACGCGTTCGAGGAGTGCAGGGGAGACAAAGGAAGCTAGCCTTAGGTCTACCCACTATTTATTCCAAACAGAGCTCGGTGTTCTGACGTCCCTGCGCGCTCTCGTATCTTCCTCACCCTTAGTTTCTCGGCGCATAGAAATAAACCACATTCGTTAGACGGTGACGTACGCGCTGCTGCTTGTTTCGCGCTCTCCGAAGAAGACTGCCGAGATCGCGGGCGGAACTTAGTCTCGTTTGTTGTCATGCCTCGGTTATCGCGATTAATTCTTTTTGGCAAGGTCTCCCGACGGTATTACCGAGGCAGGACTTAGCGGTGTTGAGCCTCTTGCACTCAAATTGCACTGAGTCGTACGTATTTACATTTTCTATTGACTCTACTATCTAAAATAAAACGTTTTTTTTTTTATGTGCTTTTAGGCGCAATGTATAAGATCTGTGGCTTCGTGCACCTGTGTTCGCTGTTTTCGTGCAGAATGAAGACTTCATTCTCGAGGCAAAATTTGCCACGAACAAAACAAGCGACAAAACTTATACGCAGAAATGTCAGATGGTCATTGTTATTAAACTTTATTAACTGTTGAGCACCGCGAACTGACCATACGTTTACTTACAAACTGCGGAAGATCGCTTAGGTTGCAAGAAGCTGATTTAGTTCTTATACGGCACTTGAAAATGTGATCGGTTCACTGGTTGGTCTAGGCCATTATTGGGAGCAGGTAATAATAAGTATATCTCGTTTTATGGGTCTTTAACTTTATAACTTTGTTAAGAACCGTCACGTTGTTAGGACAGACTATGGCCAGTCCTAACCGGCAGCATCGGGAACGATGCGTATACGCATCTTTTCCGCTGCGGCCTTTTTTTATTTTTAGATTAGTTCAGTGTTTGCTACGAGGTCCTTAGAGGTATCCTACACTTTTTTTTATTTACTTGCATGTTTTAAAACCAACGATCACTTCATTGTTGTAGGAGGCGACATGAGCTCCGACAGCTCTTTCAGTATGTACTAAGTGGCAACTCGTAAATTTTGTTAATTTGTTTTCGCGGTTAGTGATGTGAAATTGGTTGACCATAACGCAACTTTTTTCTAGATATCAAGATGAATGTATTTTAATATAAAATGCTTTATCAGCTGTAGAAAAAGTAGCGTTATTCTTATGAAGTAATAGGCACCCTGTTTAGTATACGTATATGTGAATCTGGAGGCAAGGTATCTAAAAAAAAATTTAATGCTGTGACCTGTTACAAAAACTGTAACTTCTGGCAAGGTAGCGTTAAAGTAATTCTTATGCCAGATACGCTGGAGCATGGCGCTCCCTATTGAGAAGTTCATGAGAGGCAAGTGAAGCTTAATCTAAAGTCGTTTACTTGAAATATATTTGGAAACAAAATTAATCTATCACGTATAGTCTCTTTCAGCTTGGGATGCACCGCAGCAATGTCTGTAAGCATGAGGTCCTTGCTCAAAATCGCATCTTTATGGTGTGCGCGAACTCTCGCCAAAAAAGAGAAACTACCAAAATATAAGGTGGGCTTTTGGCCCTCACTGCAAGACATGCGACATAAAAAAAATAATAATAAATTGTCATAGGTGTATTATAACGATGCAAAGTGAGGATGCATTTGGTCCCAAGCGAGTACGACATTACCGTTCAGTGCTCGGATAGCAAAGTTCCCCCTTTCCGCGCTGCGGCCTCTCTGGAGTTTTACGCATCGTTCTTTTTGCGTAGACAGTTACCTCCAGCCGACGTAATAACTAGATTAAGGAAATTTTCAAACGAGAGTAGCAGCCTCGCCTCGCTCGCCTCCCCCACTCCCATCTTTAACTCGGTTCTCTCAGCAGGAAGCTTCGTAACCTCGTGTACACTCGGGCGGCCTTTCCGGCAGCTTAGGTCTCAAGGAAGGAAACAGCGGACTTCAAAATCTACCCTTCTCATTCCGAACCGTTCCCTTCTCCTTTGCGCAGTTTAGCCTGTCGGACTTTTTTTTTTTTTTTTTTTTTTCTGAGCAACGCGGCGGCGAGAGGCGAGCAAGCGTGCCGGCGTGTCTCCCCTCCCCACCACCCCGGAAACCGGCTTCGCCCGCGCGCTCTAATTATTTCAGAAGCGCTCGCTCTCCGCGCTCCCACTCGAGAGCGGCTCGTGCTCGCGGTGAGCGAAACCGGGCCCGTAAACTTCCTTTCCCCGCGAGGCCTGCACGCGTCAGCTCCTCGCTGGAGAAAAGAGGACACGGCTAACTTCGTTACTTAACGCGAGGGGTGAGCACGGGAACAACGTGGGTTAGAGAGCCCGAACTTCCTTCCCGGTGCCGATCCCGGAATTCGAGGGGTTTCCTTTTTCTTTTTTTTGTTGTCTTACGCTTTCGTCTTCGTAATTATCTAGGCAAAAAAGCGAGGCAACTGACCTACTATTATTCAAGATGAAGCTAGAGCACTGCACGGGATACTTTCTGGGGCCCGACCCGGCCCGGGCCCGCTGACTAGCTGTCTTACTCGACCCCATGACCCGGCCCGATGGGGTGCCTATCTTATCAGGCCCGACTCAGGCCCGGCCCGATTGAATCAGGCCCGACCCGGGTCGGGCCCGGCTGAGGGTGCCGCGACCAGGGGAGATGAAGCACATCTCGACCCAACGAGAGGCCGAGTAGTGCCTCCTCTCCCGAATCTGAAGTAGCCCTGGGAAAGTGTTGGTGAACTCGATCCGCTCATGGAAAACCGCGGCTACATCGCTCCTGACATATGCATTCGAGTTGGCTCGGGCCTTGCCGAACTCCAGTTGGACTTGTGGGACTGACGATGTGTATTCTTTGCTTCGATCGGAACAAATTTTAACTAATGGCGACCGGTTTTTTTTTTTTGTTAGTGGAGAAACGTCTCTAGTGATTGAGAGTGCGAAACCAGAGTTCCATACCGTTGCGTAAAATAATATTGTCCGAAAAAACAAATCAAACACAATTATGCATAACGTGCATCGTGAGCATACTTCTTCTCTACAGCCATTCCTTTAATAATCTTCCTTTGCTGATCAGTAAAAAGTGAATATTCTACTGTGTCATATGATAGCGCCGTCAAGTGCCGGGGTCGGTGCAATACTTAACGAAAGTAATAGCGTTATAAAAAAAAAACGAAACAAAACAAAATCAACAGTCTGTTCATTCTTTACATTTTATAGAGCAAGAAATATTCTATTTGACAGAAGAAGCTTTAAGGGGCTGTGCAACGGTATTTAACTGGAATGTTTTTCACTTTACACGAGCTTACTGGCACTAGTGGGACACAAGAATACTCGCACGCAACGCCACTGGCCAAGAAAGTGCTTTGTTGCTGTCTAATTTTTGAGAACAAAACGAGCTTTTTTATTCAGTCTCTCCTTCGCAAAACTTGATGAAGTAGCTGGGCGGTCGCAGTAGCACCCAGTGACGATATTGTAATGCGGCTCATAGATTAGACCCGAGCATTGCGTGGGGACTCGATTTGGGCTCGTGATAATCGATAGCTCGACAAGCGTTCCGGAGTGGCCCGTGTCCAATCGTTGCAATGACGACACTAGCCGAAACATATCTGGAACTCCGCGCGTGTCTTGTGCCTTGCCAACCCCAGCGCGTGAGGATTATCAACATTGGCGGCATATAATCGGTTCTAGATCACGTGGCCGCTGGTTCTGGCTGTGAGTTGAAGGGGTGAACACTGCTCGTTTTTCTTTATTTTTTCTGCGACTTCGACTGCCTGTGGCGAAAAACAAACGGGTGTTTCACAGGTCATTAACGTCAGAGATCCGTTCTAAGCGGTACTTGCGCAAAGTACAAAAATCGTTGCATTGCCCGTTTAAGAAATGAGCAGGGTGAAGCTTGGCGGTTGATATAACTTTGCTTGAAATAACTCCCTACCCCACAGAAACAGAAACAACATCAAGTGAGGCTGAGATATGTGCCTGCTCGTGCACAGTACAAAGAAGAAAAAAAAAGAGGGACTTTTGTTACGAATCACAAAAATGGTTCTCCCCTTTTTGTGGTGAAATATATCTTCCAATGTTGGAACAAAAAAGTCTTCTTCGTAATGATATGCCTCCTTGTGACCCTTTACCAATTAACACAAAAACTTCTCAAGAACATGACGAAGCTGTTTTTCTTGTTGTTCTGATAAAGCTTTAGCAGTATCGCACGTCCACAAACATGTCTGTCTGAAATCCAGTGGTTAGGCTGAAGAGTAAGGATTTTTTTTAACGAGTATTTTTCACACATCGACGGCAAACAATATTAGTTGAATATGTGTCTACTTGAACCCCGGGCCATAACAGCACAATTCATAACATTCACAATTGCAACATCGGTGTATAACGTCCCAGGAGACATTTCAATGCTTGAGCAGTGGGCACTGCAAAAGCTCGGCTTGAGTACCGAATTAACTCGTCCAAAAATTAGGTGCTAATTACGTTGTAGCTTAAGGTGACTGCTGGAAAAATAAAGGGAACTAAGAGAAAGCTTTACAAAAGCTCCATTCTCTCGTCAGTGCCTCGAGGGACAAGGCAGCAATGAAGATAGATTGCTCTGCTTCTCGAGAGTTCTCGTCTTGGACGGGGGTCTTGCGAAGTGTCTTTCATTGTACTTTCGCCAAATAAAAATGTAACCGACTAACGTCGCATTTTTTATGAGCTTCGGTCCGGTGTAGTCGCGAGGCCAGCACTGATGATCGTACGGCACGATAATCGGCTGCCTTGATGAAGTCGCACAGAGTAACCCAACATTCATGATTGATGATGACGCTGTAAGAAGCGCACTGGGTACATCGCGACTCTTCCAGGAAATGCACTGTCTGAACCCTCCGCGCGTTTTTGTTTTGCTTTTTTTTTTTGCGAGTTTGCCAGGTTCTGTTTGGCTGAGATTGCTGTTACTTCCTTATAGCCAATAGTAGGTATTTAATGCTCTCGATGTGCTTTTTTTTACAAGAGAATGAAATGGTTATAAACAAAACAAGAAGGAAAAAAATGGTTTCCTCGTTCTGAATTTTTTACGATGCCCAATGCGTCTACTGGTTTCTGTCCTAGAGGGAATCAAAGTTATTGCATTATTTCTTAATATCAATATTATTGGTGTTTATTTAATGAAGAGCAATAGGAAATAAGCGCCCGGTGAACCCAACCACTCGAGAATGTTTTTATTTTGTAAACGAGAAAACGACGACAAAAGCAAAGAGAAGAGTCCGCGACCCACAATTAACCAACCAACATTTTATTATTGAAGTCCCCTTTGCTTATTTATTTTTTATCCAGTAAAGCAACCCTTTCTTCTTATCGCGTGTTTGATGGTGTATTAGTCTCAAGTTTATTGAGTTTTTATTTTTTTTCTGTCCTCAGGATCACGGTTCTCCCGAAAGCTTCCAGTCACTGACCAGTGTGACCATCCGAGTGAAGGACGCCGACGATCAAAATCCGGTCTTTACGCGGCAAGTCTACAAGACCAACGTGACTGAGGCTGCTGTGATCACGGTGAGCCTAAAACTATTTATTATTTTTTTATTTTTTTAGTTTTGTAATTTTTGCAAGATTAAAAAAAAAAAACAATGGACGGAGCATTTTGCCAATTTCACCCTTGCTCGAGTCCATCAATCTCAATTTATTTCATATTTTAAAATTTTTCGGGACACCATTCATCTAGTTTATCATTTCACTTATATTCTTCAAATATTTCACGGCGACGCCATAATGCATTGCAAAAGTGGAGGAAGGTTTGGCAGATGAAAATACGAGCGAGTTATGATTCGAGCAATAGGTGCTTCTTCAATTGTTCGGTTTTGCACCATTTCTCTGTTTTTTTTTCTTTGTTTTGTTTTCTTGCTTTAATGAAGGAAGGCTCGTCGCACCTACTTTTCATTGAAAGTCGTACAAGGTATGAACATGTGGAGTATTGCTTGACTATTCCATTCAGGAACATAATACATTTTATAATACATTTTCTATTAATAAAAGGACAGACTAGACGAAAACCCGAGTATACAAAAAAGTTCAAGCTGAAATTAAAGTTGTTTCCCAATGCGCACCCCCAGCCCCGGACGAACAAAGCTATACTCCAAAAGTAATGCTCTATAACCGCATCAACTTTAATTTTGCCCGCGCGGAACCGACCTAGTCATACGTTACCCCACCAACTGGAATATTAACTGATCCGTTCTGCAAATCCCTAAACTCCACACCTCTTCTCGCGCAACCGATCAGAAGCGCAGTGAAGGGGAACCACGGCAGAAAGCTTCCATGATCCCGTCCCCCCCCCCCCCTTTTCCAAGAGAGACTCCCTTCCGCTTCTCTTCCGCAGCATCGTGCGAGCCTCGCACACTGGCGGAGTTGAGGAGGGGGGGGGGGGGGGGGGGGGAGAGGCAGACACCTAATTCCAGTTAATAAAGCACCGTGCACGTCATCCTCCTAACGTAAACGCATGCAGGCGTACACGCACAAAAGACGCTGGCGTGCTGCACGTTATATACGCACACGTAAGCCCGTTGTGTGCGGGCGCGCGGCACGAACCGCGACAGAGGATCCCACCCGAAAATAAACGACGTCCTTCTTCAAACCCGCGGCTCTCTCGCAGGGTGCCAGGCTACGAGTGAAGCTTCAGACGGACGCCCCCGTGCACGCCTTCGACCAAGACCTGGGCATCAACGCACCCCTCCGCTACTCAATCATCCACGGTGAGCGTCGGCGACCGCCGTCTTCGTCGACGCGAACAGCGTCCTCGCTGTTCCCCTCGTAATTTATCTTTGAACGCGCGCTCACCAAATTTGCCGAAGAACGAAAAAAAGAAAAATCAAAATGGCCGTCGGACTCGCATGGTGGCCTTTCCTTTCCAGCGCCCTGCCGTCTCGTAGTTATGGTCGGCTGGCGATTACAAGCTTTCATTTCCTCCGTGTCACGCCGTCAACGGGGTTTCCTAAGTCGACCGGGGATGGAAAGCCTTTGTTTTCGTTACAACTGTTGGCTGCACCGCGCGAAATTGTTTTCGATATTTTTGTGCCCGTGTGCCTTAAAAGGGGCTTACGTTACGCCAGGATTTCGGATCAGAGTGTTGGTGTCACTTTGGCGACAGCCGCGTCGGCGTAGGCGCGCTGCAGCGGTGTTGAAACGCCACTCTCCACGTCGGGCTGTGGTTGATGGAAAGGTTGCGATTCATTTCGCTGCACTAAAGCTTTTTGTAAGGAAACAACAACGAAGAAGTTGGATGAAATGAGATCGTTTTATATTGTTGGGAAGTCCTGGGGTGAATGGACCTTTTTCCGAATAACAATGAAACCTAACTTCATGCGCATGAACGCTTTTAAGTTGATTATGACCGCAGAAATTAGGTTATTGCAGCAAGCTAGCAAAGGTCGTAATAAGATTGCTCGGATTGTACACGCAAGCCCATCAAATGGAGGACAATGGCTCAACACGTCCCGCTTCGTAATGAACAGTGCAAAAATATTTTCGTCTCTTCCTGTCTCGAAAACGTGCGGTAGTGTCGTCACTAGGTGAAAGGGCAGGATGCTTGTATCGCTTCATTTATACGCAATGGGAATATCTGACAAGCTAAACTTTTTAAATCACTCATTCAACAAATATTTTGTGCAAATACGTGTATACCTCAAGATCAGCATGTCCTGACAAACCTCTGGCACTTTTTGCGAGTTTAAAGATCTAATTTGCCCGGCTCTCTCGTGCGACTCAGAGTCGTGGTTACACGAAAGTACGCTGACACCAAGTTCCTTTCAAAAACGGCAGGTCCAGGATTCGTTCTGGTGGTTCTTTGTTTTGTAACTGTAGCAGAGTTTGGAATACCAGTTCCCGTGTTTGTTTTACAGCAGCCTAACTGATATTTGAACGAATGCTTTGATACCATACATCCCTCGGCAGAGAACTAGGTCAGATAAAGGAACCAGTTCTGTCGATTCTTGGCACATAATCTGCCATAAATTATTAATCATTTTGTCTTTAGCGATGCACATATTAAAATTTGGTCTGAAAATTAAAAATCGGTGGAACTTTCACTGTGAACATGTGACTCTGCAGTGGACCGTTGAAAGCCACCCGTCTGTGTAATGTTCATAATAATAAATTTAATAATAGAAATAATCAATTAATTAATCACTTAAATCAGTTAGTCAATCATACGATAAATTTTTGTTGGGTGTCCAGGAACAATCTTTCGGTCTTGGTACTGCCACACAGGACATTCAAGCACTTAAAGACAAGGAGGACACTCCCATTACAAGATAAAACATGATAATTATAACTTGACAAAAACACACAAACATCAGAATCAGCGACGCATAAAATTAGAAGGTAAATATTTATTTTGAAAGTTATCAATCAATCAATCGATCAATCAATCAATCAATCAATTGACCAATTTTATTTGGTGTCCAGGAACAACCATTTAGTCTTGGTAATAATAATAATAATAAGAAGAAGAAGAAGAAGAGTAATAATACTATAGCTTTTTTTTGCACATGTTATAGTATCCACTCGGCAGTATCCAGGCTTGGCAGAGACGTTGGACCCTTTGCAGGTGCCCCTGCTTGCCCGCAGCCGAGTGGAATAAAGTCTATAATAACTTATTATGCAATGTATAAAAAGATATGCAACCTCCCCCCCCCCCCCACACACACACACACGCATATACACTCACCCGCACGCACGCACACGCATACACACATACACATATGCGTACACAAGCACACATGCACGCGCGCGCACATGCAAAACTTACTGTACATTATGCAATCTCGAGGCGGACAGGAGCAAAGAGAGCTGAAGCATTAACTTGTTTGAAACGACGCGCAACGCTGTAACGTAATCGTTGCTGGGTTGACGCGTAATCCGCCTGTTTTTTTTTTTTTTGTGTTTCCCAGGAAACTGAACTGGGGATTTTCGAGCTCCAGGAGCAAACAGCCGAACTTTTCATGGTCCGTGAAGTGGATCTGGAATCCCTACCGTCCCCGGTGTTCACCCTCCAAGTCCAAGTGAGCACCCGTTTCTTCGTCATCCTTTCTTTCAGTTTAGTTCGCGCCCTCGGCTAGTCCTCCTTGATGCGGGATTTAAACTCCCTTAATTAAATCGAGCATCTTCATTTTAAATACGCGATGGACGTAAACACAAATTCAGTAGTGACATATACATAAAAAAACGTTTTTCGTTTTTTTTTTTTTTTTTCATGATGGATGGTACTTCAAAACGTCTTGCTTTTAATAATATTCCGATCGAGTTTGGTTTATACTACAAGAGAGCTTAATAGTTGATATATTATAGACGACCCTTAGCTACCATTATTCGCGAGTCAGACGTGAAAGCATAAACGCTTTTTAGCGCCTTTACTTACGTTCATCATTCTACACTCCGCAACACGGAAGGTCCGCACCACGGAAAGTCAGATCGCAGCCGAGGCGACGATCTGATAGAGCCAATCAGGCAGCTTCGAAAGTGCATCGTCACGGCACTGGCCTTCTTGGTGCCCTTGCTCTCGCCGGCTTAACCAGGGGACTCCAAGTGTTTTTGGCTAAGGGACCGGATTGGGGACCTGTGTCAGTCTTAAGGGCCGGTGAATATTTAATCAATCGGGGAAATACTAAACAAATATGCCTGAATAGGCATTTAAATTCGGAAAGGTAAACCGGAGCAATAATTAAAAAAAAAAAAGAAGAAATGTAAAGTGGTTGAATATTTATACTTTAACGTGTAAATATAATATATTTCTAATTAGGACATATTACGACATAATTGTAACCCCAGAGAACTCACTCACCGGGCATACATCATAGCGCGTAGGAGGAACTTTGGCATAATCGCTCGGGGCAGAAGAATAACGACAATGATAAATCTGCCGATGAAAATAAACGAAGGTTATGACAGAGGACACGAAGTCCGATATTCGTGAGAGCGCTAAGGAATGTATCTTATAGTTACGCACACACCAAGGAGATAACTACGAATAGTAATGCTCGGGATGACAATGCACAATATTATGGCGCGATATTCCGCGTTTTGGTGCAATTTTTCCTCTCATTTTTTTTTTATATATTCGTTCGCGCTTGTAATGAGCCTCGAGGTGTCATTTTTTTTTATATTTTTTTATGCGTGTTGCGTACCTGGCGCGCGAGTCGGGGACCCCTGGGCTAAACCAATTATACGCACTGAGAGCAGAACTGCAAGATAACGACGCATTCGCTGCTCGGAATCGACTTCCCCGGTGACGGTAAGCTCCAAATACGACGAGTGCGGTGACGAGTTACTTTTTTTTCGCTGCTCGATAATTAAGTCCATCGGACCGTAACGCCGGCTGTATAATAGGGAGTTTTAGGGAACCGTTTTTGCACTTCCGATATACGGTACGGTGGGCCCTCTGGTATACGAACTGCGCATGCGCTACCGGGGAAGTCTCGCACATGCGCAGTTCGTCCCGCGGAGGGCCCACCGTACCGTATCGGATGTGCAAATTGCGGTTCCCTAAAACTCCCTAATGCCTTGACGGGAAGTATGGTGTCTTGACGTCCATCTGAAGCACGTTTGCTTCCCCGTAATGTTTGGATTTTTTTTTTTTTTTTGCTTGAGATAATATTTGGTGTACCGAATCATGCCATTTCCAGGTATCCTGAATTTAATTCGTTGTGGTAGTCTAGCGCCCCGAGCATTATTCAAATACGTTAAAGTTTTTTTTTCCTCGTGCGTTTTATTATTTTTCTCCAAATCCACTCGCATTTACATTGCCTGTCGAAAACGAAAAAGAAAAAGAAGAAGAAAAGCCTATTTATATTGCCTGTCGGGAAAAAAAAAGAAGAAAAAAAAAGCCTGGATTGAGTGCGAGACATAATTAATCTTGGGCGATCCGACACTCAGCAACAAACGACGCGACTTGCCAAACTTTCACTCGCGCAGCCGTCCAATTTTCTCGAAACAAGGAAATTCCATCAGCAGCGAAATTTCTTTACCGAACGTCGTTGTACTTACGTTTCCGCACAACCAACGCCAAGTTTCGGGGTAGCGGGCAAATTCGATTATACATCGAGGAACCTACGTTCGCTCACAAAAATTGAGGCACTTATATATAGTTAGTGCACTACGTTCACGGCCGCCTGGGTAGGCACACTTTTAGCCGCGCTTTGGCGAAAGCCAGAAATATATTGGCGAAAGAGAAGACAAAAACGAAAAGCGGTAAAGAAAACCATACAGTGTCTGGCCATACTTTTAGGAGAAGACTTGAGACGAGCGAAACATCGCCGACGAGTACCCAAATCCATCACGTCCGACGTCGCGAACATGATAGTCAAATATTAGAAAGAAAGAAAAGGAAGCAACCATAATGATATCGGACACGCGTTTCCGGCTGAATAACACGCGCCTGGTGACAGCGGATGGTGTAAGAGCTAGGTAAGGTGCCGAGAAGGGTCAACTGCCGGTCTACGATAACATCATCTCTCCGAACAAGCACACGATGTCATCTATTCCGGACGAGGCAACGGTCCCTTCTCTATGTACTCTGCTTGGAAGAAGTCATTGATCGGATCAGCAGGAACGCGAAGGCCGACGCGGCTGCCGCGCCCCAAAAGGACGGGTCGCCTCGCTGCCCGGGCTGAGACGACTGAGCCTCTAGAGCAAGATCTATCGTCGCTTTTATATTTCCTTTCTGGCTCGATATGTCTGTTTATTGTGGTTGTTTTACATAATAACTTGCGGTTATTATGCGGTTGTTTTGCATAAGAACTAGACACTTTTGTGATACGGTGAATCTACGCGACGGTTCCGAAGGTGGGGCATGCTCGTTGTAGCGTGAGACAGTTGGCGAGGGGATTTGTTTTCTATCGCAATATATTCGACATAAGTGCCACGTGTTTGCGTTTTTTTTTTTTTTTTTGCGTTTCCACGCCAACCAGGGCTCCGTTTTGCGGATCGCCCTCAGCATTGCTTATACAAGCGAATTTTCTTTTCTTTTTTTTTTCAACCGTAAAAAGCGGGACACTGCGCTCCGTCCACCCTTAAGGTGACAGTACGATCGAAGCTTAGCGCTCGTCCGACTAATCATCCGCCTCTCTTTACACGCCTGGCCCCATCATCTCTATCTGTGTTTGAGCGGGAGCGTGATCACGTGGCGAAGGATAGACCTATGTATGGTCCAACAAGCGCTCATACCTTCTATCGCACTTTCAGCTTATTTTTGAACGTAGTATAACACGGCGCGTTGCACATTGAGCTTAAGTGTTTCCGGTGGAATTATCTTCAAATGTTAAACTTAATTTTAAAGTTTATTGTGTCTTTACATTTCCATTTAAATTTTTTATGATTCGTTCCTGAAGCACTGGCGCAGCTCAAGCTTCTTTTAAGCGTAGTTTTCACGAGACGGCCTTCCTAAAACGACGCGCGAAGTGCGTGGTACGGATGGAGAATACACTCAAGAGCCTTATCTCTCGCAACCAAGACCACGTGCTTCGACACGACGCGCGTTTTCACGAAGCCATCGCACTAACATCCAAAGAAAAGCGCCTCGAGCACGATGCTTCCGGCACTCCGGCACCGCCGGATCATGCTCCATCGTGGTCTGTCGTGCTCAGTGTCTGCCTGCGAGAAGAACGATGCAGAGAAGCAACACCCAAAAGCCGCAGCTCTGGCTTGGATCAGATAAGGTTCCTCCGGTTGCCTGGTTCTTCCACTTTCGCCTTCCTCTTCGTGCAGTGGCAAAACAAACAAAAATAGTAACAATAATAATAAAATAAAAGAGAGGACGACGGATCAGCGAGTCGACCTCTGCCACCCCTCCCTCCTTCCATCCTCGCGTCACGCGAATGCTTTCGCAAGGGGTCAGCTAGCACACTCTTTTCACTTCTGCGCGTGTCAGAAAACTTCACGCTGATAACGTCCGGGTTTTCCCTTTTGTGCTTTGTTTGCTGAGCCGCCGTTGGATCGGCCCGTCTTTGCCGCTGCTGCCGTCGCCGTTGCTCGCCGCTGCTCCACTCCCCCCTTTGTTGTTTCTCCTGACCGCCTCGTCTTCTCCGCGAAGGTCTTCTCGTCGTCCCGCGTGTACGGCTCGAGATCAGTTTCTTGACGTCGCGTCTTCTGTGCGGGAAGATTGCGTGGGAGACGCTCCCGCGTTGCGTGCAGTGGAACGAGGCTTCTCACCTAAGTCGCGCTCGATTACTGAAGTGTGTACGGCGAGAAACAGTTGTCAGGGTTGTGATTGATTCGGGTATTTGAAACTCCGACGTACCCGACGCCATGTATATAGTCACTGACAGGATTAGAACGGCAGGGGTGGGTCTCACTTAATCCGTCTACGGCGCGAGCTTCCACCATCGGTCGCTCTATAGGCGTCCCGTCTGCTTCGAGCATGCGTGTGCAGCCAAAGCACATATGGGAAGGCAATGAGCGCATGCTGGAGGCGGGGCATTTGATAGAGGTGCCCTGCCGTTCTCAATCTGCCAGTTCTCTAAAGTAAGGAAGAATAGAACAGGAAGACAGAGGAGTCACCTCTGGGTAATTGTCCCGGCCGACTGCTCCGTTCTGGGGGAAAGTGATCAGGATACTAAGAAAAAAAGTCGATACATTAACAGTAAAGGATATTACACTTAGAGTCACGTGAAGGTTACGAAACGCAGGGTGTTCACACTTCTTGCATCGCGATCCCTTCTTCGGCTTCTTACCAACCAATGCCGCAAGGTCACTGACGGCGAATCGATAATGAGATCCTCGAGACCGGCCACGCCCCGCGTTTTTCAAGGTGCCAGTGATTAAAACCAACACCATCCGGAATAATCAAAGACTGTAAACAGTCTCCTCTACCTTCACGTAATATCGTCACATTCGGAGAGTGACAGCTCTGGAAACCGTCCCGAGCTTGACGCCGTGCGTCCTTCGGCAAACTGCCTGGACACGAGGCTCAGCAGAGCGTCTACTCAGCACTTGTGTTCAATTTGTGCCTGCCCTCGATCTCACTGAAATTACTTCAAAATTCCTTGTGCACGGATTTGATTTTCCTGTTGGTCTTGCTATAGTTTACCGTGAAGCTCAGAAAGCAGCGGAAACTACGCGCTGGTAGGATCAGTCAGTATGCTGTTACTTCTTTTTTACCGTCTTACGTTCTCACGCTATTTTTTTTTTTTTTTGCCTTTGTTTTCTCTTAAAGGTGGGCAGGAAGCTGGATCGCGTCGTGCAAGACCGACGGATGACTGGCATAACGAGCACGTAGCTTTCACCACCCTATCTGCTTTGCGATGAACGGAGTACAGCCTTGCACATGAGCAGAACGAGTAGCTCAATATTGATCGCGGGTCGGTTAAACATCTTCAAAGTTGCTTTAGACACGTTTTATTAATATCGCTCGCTAGGGGGGAGGGGAGGGGAACTGGCGGGCGAGCGAGCTAGCGCACACCAGCTCGGAGCACGTGGATCGAAAGCTTGAGCTGCAGCCTGCCGAAAGATCCTGCGTTCAATCCCTAGCCCTGCCCGGTTCGATCTGAACTACGCATCGTACTGGCGTGCGGTCGTGTATCACTACTGCGCGATATACGTTAAAGACCCCAAGCTAGCAGTTTTACGGCACTGGCTTGATTTCTCATCTATAGCTGAGGCACCAGACGGCCACTAAGGCTGACTAGCTTCCGGCCGTATAAACATACACACAACATGATTATTTCATCAGGTATCGGCGACTTCATGTGGTGAAAATGCGGATTTACTAAAATCGGTCACCAGGAGCGAACGAATTAATATTTATTTTTCCTCTCTCTTTCTATTTGTCCTCCTCACTGCCTTTTATATATTCATTATTATTGTATAAGTAGAACACGAATTAATGTTCCGTATTTTAGTAGGAATGGCCGGGCTCCCTATTTCTTCAATTCCTCCTTAAAAACCTACAATAGCCTTTATTATTGATTTTATTTTCTCACATCTCTACAGTAAACGACGTGATTAAGTTGGGTCTGGTTTAGGATTGTTTTTACTGACCACGAGAAATGATCCCAACTCAAACACTCAAAATACTCTTGCAACCTTTTTGGCGACCGCCTCCAAATGCGGTAAAAAAAAAAAGACACCCAAAATATAATTTTTTCTATCTTCCAACGTACAAAGAGCCTCAAGCTCTGTGAGAAGAATAAATTCAATAATTTCAATCAAATTTCAGACGAAAAGCGAAAGAACGCGGTTTAAGAAATATATTTGTACATATACACAAAGGTGATATGTGGTACAAAAGATAGCTATGTACAAAATGAGAACGAGCGGTAAGAAAGCGGAACTCGCTCCTCTAAATAACATGTTAGAAGTCACGACAGGCAAGGCTTGCGACAGCTCACGTTTGTAGCTGCATGTCCTCTGCGTCGAATTATCAAAGGCAAGCGCATCGAAAAGGAAATCTCGGTTACGATTTCTCTCGTGACAGTGTGAAACGGGAGTAAGACCAATATACCATCTAGAAGACAAGGCCTTTCCGCACGAAACGTCATCGCTAGTGGACTCACGCAGCGCAGCCCAACGTGCGTCGGCGACACCGCCAACGCGTCTGGAAGCGCGTCACAACCGGCACGATATTAGCAGACTGCGGCGCCGAGACGCACGCGTCTGCCACTTTGCGGCGTACTTGCGTCAGCGTCACCGCCAACGCGTCTGGCAGAGCCTCACAGCGCGATGCTAGCAGACGGCGGCGACATGACGCGCGCGTCTGCAACTCGGCGGCGTACTCTCGTCCAGCTTCGGCACGTTTTCCGCTTGGGGCGGGTCGGGGAAACTACTGACGATGACGTAACGCGCAGGCCTATGTCTTCTATGGGTAGTATTGCTAAGACTGGCCTTTCTGTTAGGCACGCGCGTTCGACAGGTAAGATATGCTGGATCTATCTTCCTGCGACATCTTAGTGGCGGTTCAGGAAGACTCTGCGCTGTCGGAAGTCGTGCGTTTCTATTCATGTTTCACCCTCCCGCCGTCTGAAACCGGGCAAAGCAAGTACGAAAAAAGCAAAAAAAAAGAAAGAAAAAAAATACACACACACACACGAACTGACACATTTTAAAGAGGGAGCATAGCCCGCCATCTGCATCGCTACCCCGTGAACAGGAAATACGTTATAATGTATTTAAGTAGGCTATATGTTTGCCCGGCCCTCTCGACTCTTAGAGAGTGCAGAATATATTACATCGGTGAGACATGATGTACGCGCAGAATTTTTGCAAGGTGAATTAATAAAACTTCAGTGATGTCTTTTCAATATGGACACGTGCGCCCCCCCCCCCTTTTTTTTCCCCCTTCCATAAATAAAATAAAAAATAATAAAAAAACAAGCGTCGATGATGCGGTTTTTTTATAAAACAGAGACAACAAAAAAAGATGACTAAGGAATGTGGTTTATATAGCTGAGTATTCATATTAACGGTGTCCGTATTAACGAGACATGACTGCCCTATTGAAAAAAATATATTACTTGTATCAGAAATTTCGTGGCCCAATAACCGCATATGATCAGATAAGATCAAATAAGATCAAATATTAACATATAAGAACAATTGAAGGTTATATAAGAAGTTATAAGAAACTTGTTATATCTTCCTATGTTGTCTTATAAAGTTCTTATGTGTTCTTTTATTATATTATTTACCGTACGCGCTTATTGGACCAATATGTTTGTTGCATAAATAAAATTTTTCAATAGGGTGGTGGCATTACAATTACACTGAACCAGGTGGGACAAGTTACAAAAGATAGAGATGTGTACTTGAGATGTATCCTCAACTATCAAACAAAGAACTACAACCACAGCAAAGGGTGCATGGTCACTGTCAACTTGAGAAATGCAGGGTCTGGTAAGTATCGAACATCCTATCATCCCTTTATACAGCCAGTAAGATATCATCATCAGCCTTTCAAAACGCCGAAAAAGGAATCACCAGGGAATACGCGTGAACATAATAACCCCTCTCCCTACGTTTTTTGAACTGGCTATTCGCCTCGAGATCGGAGAGAGTAGCCACCGTGTGGCCGATGTTGGAAACACTACGAGTGTGGATACCGCCCCACGTCGTATGCCCTCGGCGCACGTTGAAGCATGGATCCTAGCGAGGATGAAGGCTGTTTTCGGGTAAGCTGCAATATTTAGGTAGTGAATGCTTGTTTCTTCAAAAAGATTGTATCGTTCCACGAGCGTGGAAATACGCGAAGGCAAGGAATGCCAAGCCAGATGCTTATATAATGTTACTACTGTGGTTGGTGTCGTGATGCGGTTCTTTGTTTCAGTTTCAGTGCCATTGCATACTATCACGGTGTACATTGCCGACGGAAAGCGGTGCCTCGTCGAAGGCGAACAACTTGTGAAGGCCGGGCACTCTATTTAGTGCAGCGTTGTGAACCCAAAGACCACGTCGACGAGCGTACGCGTGCGGAGTTACGTGCTGCAGTCGTCGGCTCTCAGCAAGGATTCCCACTCTGTGGATCTGAAACTCAGGAACGGTGCCACGATTCATGCACTTTCACAGCCCTATTTACAGCGTAATTCCCTCCGAACTTCAAGAAAATTTATCAGGTGCGTCCGACGCGCACCCAGACACTGAGCGAGTCACTTCCGCCGCAGTTAATGCCTCCTTTACTGTGTCATAGTGTAGGTGGTCTCGCAGGAGTGGCACTTCTACAACGTTTCAAAAGACGGATTCTCACGCAGTAATAAGTTCGTGGCATTAGCATCCTCTGCAAAAACTCCGCAGTGGTGTAATAAGTTCGTGGCATTCGCATCCTCTCCAAACACGCCCACACTAATGACGATCACCTGCCCAGCAGCGAGCGAGTATCAACGCGCACACTCTACGCGTACCCACCTTGGCCCACTCGTAACACTTATGTCAACAGTTTTCTAATTCCACTTATGAAGTCTTCAGCGGTGAAATGTTTAGAGCAAACCATCGCGTGAGTCGAGGGCTTCTTCACAGATCTCAACTTCGAGAGCCACACTTTTTTCAGCGCTCCGGCCGCTAGATATTGGTGAAAACTGACCCCCATTTTGGTGCAATAGGTATTGCACTCAAGCACTGAACAGTATCGACCCTTTTCCGTTAAAATTTCTTTCACAATAATACCGTACGAGGAAATAGACGCGATATTCTGCAGGTTCTTGGCTGCGACCGCAGATTGCCTATGGGGAAGCCATCTTCCTATCCACACATTGCTGATGATGATAGCTCGACAGTAGCGCCACCTTTAGTTCGATCTCGAGGCGAATAGTGTCCTCTAATCAGTACAGGAATATGCGTACAAATATTGTTTCTCGTGCCAAACGGCAACAAAATCAAAGACTAAGTTCATTGCAGTTGTCTACAGCCCTGTCCTCAAGCTACTCAAACTAAGACTTAAAGGAGCTGTGCAACGATATTCAGTTGGAATGTTTTTCACTTTACACGAGCTTACTGGCACTAGTGGGACTCAAGGATACTCGCACGCAACGCCACTGGCCAAGAAACTCCTTTGTTGCGGTGTAATTTCAAGGACAAAAGCGATCATTTTCATTCAATCTCTCCTTTGCAAAATTTGATGACGTAACGTGGGGATCGCAGTACACTCCAATGACGATATTTGAATGCGGTTCATAGATTGGACCCGAGCATTGCGTGGCACTCGATTTGGGCTCGTGATAATTACTAGCTCAAGAAGCATTCGGTAGAGGCCCTGTCCGTCGCTGCAAGCTCCGTGCGTTCAGGCTTTGCTCGAGCGCGCGAGCTGGGGAGAAATGCAAAAAGCGCTGGTCTCGCGCTTCTAGCTTTGGCTTCGCTAGCAGGTAAAGTGAAACGAAGTATAATTTGAGCCGTGCCGAGCGGAACTCCGCGTCTCAAGACGCTCGCGCACCCCACCCTTTGCACTGCTTTTTTTCAGCCAGTCTCAGGACGCTGTTCTAGCAGTGCAGACAAAGGCATGGGCCCGAGCGCGTGGCTTCGGAAAGTGCCTCCTATGCACCAGGTCTCGTACAAACAATAGCGTTTCGCTGAGCTAGGCTCACGCGCCTGTGGCTTTGTCTTCACTGTCGACATTTGTGAGATGGAGTAGAGGTCTCCTGATTGGTCGACGCTGTGTCACAAATTTAGTTTACGCTCTAAGCGTGGGGGAATATTCGGCGCTGGCGGCGGCCTTTGCTCCGCCTATTGTCCAAACTCTCCTAATATACGGCTCTGGGGTAGAGGCCCGTGTCCAGTCGCTGCAACGACGACAATAGCCGAGCCATAACAATATCTGGAACTCAGCGCGTGTCCTGTGCTTTGCCAACCCCAGCGCGTGGCTATGATCAACATTGGCGGCATATAATCGGTTCCAGGTCACGTGGCCGCTTGTTCTGGCTGCGAGTTGAGGGGGTGAACGCTGCTCGTTTTTCTTTAATTCTTTTCTGGGACTTCTATTGCGCGGGGTGAAGAACGAACACGTGTTTCATAGGTCATTAATGTCAGGGATCCGTTCTAAGCGGTATTTGCGCAAACTACAAAAATTGTTGCATCGCTCCTTTAAGCATTATTTTCGGCAACTCTGCGTGTCAAAATATCTCCCCCCCCCCTCCCCCCCATGCTTCTACTGACATTACTTTCCTCTGTGCACGCTTTGAACGACCCGTTTTAGGTTTTATAGTTGTGTTAGTTGGATCGAAACATATACTTAAAAATATACAGGGTGAAACAAGGAGACGACAGGCTCTTTAAATCGACCGGAAAACTCGGTTTCATAACCTATCGCGCTACGACTTTGTGCAGCGTTGCCCACAGATGGTGCATTTTTTTTTTGTAAAATTTGCAAAGAACGAACTTACCTGAGGACAAAGTAAAGAAAGAATAAGGCTTAGCTCCTATTTAAACGCAGCGACGTTACCGGTCTGCAAACAACACGGCGCCGTTTCGCACGGAAGACAAGAGATGGCGCAAGCGGTAGCGACGCCAACTGCCGCCAACGAACGAGCAGACGACGCCGAGAGCCGGCGCTTTTAGCAGACAAGGAACTGCAGTTCCTTGTTGTTACCGCGCCAGTTTTTGTTTCTGCGACTGTCGCCGCCTGCGGAACGCGCGCCGCTTTTGAGTCGAAAAGTTCGTTTGCTAAAGAGGCCGGCTCTCGGCGCCCGTATGCTCGTTCGTTGGCGGCGTTCGTTGCGCCATCTCTTGTCTCCGGTGCAAAACGGCGCCGTGTTGTTTGCAGACCGGTGGCGTCGCTGAGTTTCCATAGGAGCTAAGCCTTTTTCTTTCTTAACTTTTTCCTCAGGTAAGTTCGTTCTTTGCAAGTTTTACAAAACAAAAATGCACCATCTGTGGGCAACGCTGCACAAAGTCGTAGCGCGATAGGTTAAAAAACCGAATTTTCCGGTCGATTTAAAGAGCCTGCCGTCTCCTTGTTTCACCCTGTATATCTGTCTAGGTCTAGATTGAATGGTTCAGAGCGTGGTAAAGAAACTAACTCATTAGTAGATAGGCAAACGAAAACTGGCTCCCATATGCTCCTAAATTGTTATAAAACTTGCGCTTTGTTTCATTATATATTTTAGTTTTTCATCCCTAAAAGCAAAAATTATATGCTCTTCTGGAAATTTCCAGCCCATTGTCGGCTGTCATCGAGTGTTCTGATTCAGCGGTAACGCGCTGCTTCGAGCAGTCACCCTTCCGTCGCCGATGCAAAATGCTTAATATCTTCTGTTTTAGTTTGTTCGTACAAGTTTGCCTCATTAAACATGTTTTTTTTTGTTGTTAATTTCCACGTTTATCTGTTATTTTTATTCGTGGCGATATTCCCTTTTATGCATAATTACGTTTTCTCCAACGTCATGTTTAGCAAACGCCCTTCAAAAATGATTGAATGCTTTTGCCCGATTTTGGCTCACTTTAAGCTTTATTGTCGATTTTGTTTAACCAAGTGCAGAGCCAAATTTGTCTCGTGTCGTGATTTTTTCAAAGTATTTACAAGAATGATCTAGAACAATAGAACAACTTCCTAAGCGCAACAATGTAGAGCTAGTACAGTTTTTAAGTACTGTAACGGTAACTACATTATTGATCGTGACGGAATGAAATACAAATAAGGGAGCGTGCACGAGTGTACTGACACCTCTACGATGCATTTAAGGGTTTGATAAAAAACAATGAAACGCACAACAGAATGATTGCGATACTTGAAAATACTCCCAGGGAAGTGCATTTAGAGACTACGACAACCTATTTAGTAGCATCACTTTCGAAAACGCGTAGAAGGAAACCTATCTCCGAAAGCTAAATAAAATTTCGTCCTTTTTCTATAGAAATATGTGTACCAGCATCCTCGCCTGCAGCTGTACTAACGAGCAACTTGGGTTGTTGGGTCCTCGGTTAAAAAAAAAGTAATCTAAGTGAGATATTATTTTAGACTGTGTTTCTTCCCTTTTAACGGAAACATTATCACGGTGTAATTTCAGAAGCGAAGTGATCAGTAAATACAGATTAACAGAATAAACCTAAAAGTGGCAGGCGTACAGAGAAATTTTAATAAATCTGGTTGGCCAAGAGACTAGTTGTGCAGAATGACAAACATTTGACACATGAAGGTTTGGCTGCATCGTACAAAATATGGTTCTTTGGTGATTTCGCCGTCAGTCATGCTCTACGGGGTTACTCCCAGGGAGTTATTAAGTACGCGTTCAGTTATATCATTGTCATAAATAATGTGAAATAAAGCATCTTCCACAGTGATATTTTCTTCTTCTTTTGTGTCGCTAATCTGGAGAGTCGAGACATAGCACGCAAAATATTTATTTTGGTACGGTCTCGAACGCGATGTGGGATTACCTCAATTTAGTCAGATCAACTATGCCGTAAGTAATACAACTCACAAAATATATAAATTACTTATGAATCTATGGAAGCTTTATTATGAGAATTGCTTCTTAATTTTCCCACTTCATATTTCTAGTTTTCACAGTCTAAGATTTTGTCATTGTGACGTCTAAAGTATCTGCGTACGTGTTCTGATATTATATTGTTTTAGATTTATGTCAACACAAAGTTTTTATGCCTCTTTAAAACTTCAAACTTTAACTAAGTCAAACCTAAACCTTTTTAACCTCAAGTTTCTGATTTAGTTACTTTATTAATAGCTTCAATTTCACCTTTCATTCGCGGTGCAATTGAAGCTGGTTAGCAACTTACTGTCTACTATTGTTCGATATCAGAGCGTTTTGCGCCTGACCTTACAAAACGAAACTGAAACACACACGTACACAACACAGGTTCGCAGAAAATCGTCATCAATCCCACAGCAATAACACGCACATTTTATCACTCGATAATTATGAGGCGAAATTGTTCTATTACTTCAACTCGAGATAATATTACTTACCTTACTTCCGCATTACCGTTTGCACGACACAATAAACCACTTTGCTCGTATAATGAATAGCACACTTTTATCATCTCCTTCTCTTTTAATTTTTGCGTCCATCGCTCGCTTTAAGAAAACACATATTATAATGGGTCAGTCAGTGCTTTCACAATCAACCCTTTCGAAAGAGGTACGATAATAACAGGAAAAAAGATAACAAGGCACGAGAAATCAACGACAGCCTTCGAATCTCTGCAGCACGGTTTCCATTCCCAAACCGGCAGGATTGCAGGGAGTGAGTGCGCAAATCTATACGGTGTCATTTCCCTCTCGCCGTTTTCTCCCTTAATCAATCACCAGCACTGGTCGGCGAAACCCTCGCTCGAAAAACCCGCCAGTCGGTCCTGACGGATGACCGGACTGCATTCCCGCCAACAAAGGACTTCTGTAAGGTCAGAGAACAAAGAAAAACCAGACCTGGCGCCTGACTCGCGCTTCTTTTCTTTTTCTCTGTCGCTCTATCGCTCTCTTTCTCCCCTCGTACGTACCCATGACTTCATCATCCCCTGGGTGAAAGGGGTCCCTATTGAGGTCAATACGACGGGAATTCCTCCATGCGTGCAGCCAGTCGGATTGGAGAGAGAAATGGAGGAGAGAAAGAGGCTGGTGTTCGGCCGCGCGTCGGGCTCGCTTGATTTTGTCGCATAAATTACACCGGGTTGAGCTTGAGGAAGTGGGACCTCCAGACGCTCACTTTACTGACGTGCGCGCAGTCATCGAAAGTTTGTTGTGTCTGTGTCTCTACGGTTTTTGTTTATATTCTGTTAGCGTCTACGAAATGAGGGCTCATATCGATTTACCTTTTACCGAAACTTTTGGGCTGCTCGACAAACACGCATGCGCATAAAAACGCAAAGGTAGAAGTATAATGTAATCTGTGGGCAGCCAGCCGAGTGAGCCAACGATGTTTTGTGTATGTCGTTCTCGGATTTTCTCAGATGGTTCGCAGTTATGTGACAAGTTGTCCATGATAGAAGCCCTTCATAACTTACTTCAGCAATGTGACGTGTCGACGACATCGTTGTTTAGATTCATTGCTCAATGGAACTATCTTCCGAAATCTAAATGTTGCTTTTGTGCTAGGGGTGATGCTTTTGTACGTTCGCAAAGTATGAGGATGTTTATTTTTCTGAGCTAGAGGAAGCAGCTTTTTTGCAAAACTTTTGAAGTTGATCTCGGTTCAGCTTATATTTGTTTCAAGGGCACCATGCGATGTATTTTGATTGATGGTGCAATACCTAATTTAACCTATATCTCCCAAGAAACATGGAACCCCTTAATAGAGGGTAGCCCCCATGTGCGCGGAATATATAATTGCTAACATGTCTATGCTCGCGTGGATTCTAAACGCTCAGATATCAGACGTTTGGGACAATATTGCATATGTAGGTAATGCAAAACTTTTTTCTTTACCATCTGACCCGCTCGCGTATTTTGAAATGATGGGCGGAAACACCAGGGAAAAGAATCTTCGCCTCAGAATGGTTTCGTCAACTCCCCGTACAAGCTACGTAAACCCCTCCAACAATTAAATCTGCTCGGTGCATTCGCTAATGGACGCTTAGCAAGCATTATTGTCAAGGTGACCAGAAATGTAGTCCAAGGAAACCATCCACTGGCACGAGTGTAAGATGCAGCATCTTACACTCGGCCAAACTACACGCATGAAGACGCGACTACCAATTCGCACCAACGAGGGAAGAGAAAACACGTACGTCGCCGGCAGCAGTAAAAACAGCATGCAAAAGTGAGTTCTCGCCCGGGCAGTACTTTTTAGGTGGAAGAAACAAGGGTCTCATTAACTTGAAACTCGATTATACTTTCGTGATTGCTCTTACGCAACGCCGAACACGAACACAAAAGGTGCTTTGCGGATCCAACACATACAGGAAGCAATACGTCTTGCGCTCCTCCGCATACCTCGGCTCCTCCGTGGCTTGTATACAATCCCATTGGCGCTTCCACGGGGCATCATTTGGACTCTCCCCCGGATCGCTTTTCCTATGGGGTCATTGAAGCCCAGCGTTGAGAGAAAAATGAGGAGAGATGCGAAGGCGGCAGCCGAGAGATTATTCCGAATGGCCGGTTCGCGGAATCGGCAGGGAGAGTGAGCGATGCGCGGGATGAGAACAGTTTTGAATGACGAATCGTTTGTGTGCCCTCGAGAAATCGTGATGGGGTAACGACCGCCCAAGATCGGTTTCAAAGCGCGTAATTTTTTTTTTTTCCTCCCCGTCTGTTTACGAAGTGCCCTTCGAGTTTATGGTGGTCGGTACAACATCGGCATCGTTGGCGCTTCAAGTCGTAGAATTTTTTTCTCTCCATGTTGTACTTTTGCGAAGGGCAAAAATTAAAGATACCACGAAAAGATTTATTTCGCCGTCATCCAGTAGTATTCACACTTAATCTCTAAATGTCTTAAATGTGTAAGGCGTGTATTACGCTTTCGCTCAGGGTGATAACTGTTACGGAAGACATAAAAAAACCGACTAGCAATGACTTCCTCAAATAGCGTCCAGTTCGTGCCGCCAGTGCTTCTCATAGTCGTCACGCGCTGGTAAAGCTCACTGCGTGCGATGTACTCCGGATACTGTTAGAGCTCCGCGATTTCCGTCAGAGCAGTGGTTGGGCACGAACGCGAATGCGAAGATCAGCCGACGTATTATGGGTGTCCTACAGCAAGCCGAGTGGTGACACAGCGCTCGTGTTCAATCTGCGAGTCGCTTTTGGCAGTCGTGTTATGGAAGCAGCAGTGTAAACATTTTGAACTGTGGACGCGGCACAATAAAGAAAAAAATGTTTCCTAACGTGAAAGAACAAAAAGAACAAAAGAAAAATCAACTTTTTGGTTTTTAGTGTAATATAAACAAATAAAAGTGGTTACTTATTATACTTCCGTTTGAACGCGTTCGTGTCAGACTACACAGTAGCCACTTACTAAAGCCTGAACCGCAAAAGAATTAAATGAAACCTACCAGGAGCCAGAAGCACCAAACACCGCTTCCCTAAGCCCGCGAGACGGAAATTATGAACATTACTTTTTGCGAAACTGTTGGTCGGACATTTGCTTTTTGCAAAGGCTCTTTGAGAAGCATATTTTATTGTATCCGACATCTGACTAAACGTAGGGATGTTAGGCTCGCTATCCGATGCCCCGGTGCATTCGCTTCCCTCCTGAACAATTCCAGCATTTCTTAAAATGTCAGCAAATGAACATTAGAAGCTCCAGGTGAGTTTTTTTTTCTTGTCTCATTTACGAAGTAAATGGTACGGTCATAATGTGCTGTAACATCTCTGGGACGGTTGCTGATGAATCTTTTTAATGATCTTTTTACGGAGAGTAATATAGAAAGAACTCGGTGCTTTGGTCAAACTCCGTGCTTTTACCAAGGGTCAAGGTGCGGCACTGTCAAAGTAGTTTCAGCCATTTTTTTTTAACCGATCAACACTTCACTGCATGGCGGCCTAACGACTAAAACATAAGGTTGTGAAAAAAAGATCGAAAATAAGTTTTGACGGAGTCTCGAATAACGTAATACAGATGCGACTTTGTTCGGTGGAATTCGGGTGGGCCATCCGGGTTGCCATCTCTGCTTAACTTCCGTATCCACGAATGTCACCTACAAATTGATATTGAGTAGGCTGCATCAATAAAAGCGTGTTTAGGACCCCTTCAAGCCCCTCAAATGTGAAAGAAAGGACAGCTCAGAACAGGAGTTCGTAGATACAGCTTTTATTTGGTGGGATTCTCATGAATATCTAAAGTCGCACGAAATAAAAAAAAACAAAAAAACAACGAGAGATGCAATTGCTGGGACGAAAGACCGCTAACATACCTAGGCAATCAAACCATCAAAGTGGTTAAACATTTGTTTTTTTTTTTTAATCCACGTAATAGTAGTGTTCTATTTTCGTACCCAGGAGGCGTTCGCACATTCGGTTGACACGATTTGAGCAAGCGATAGTAACTTTCTGATAAACTGAACATCAAATGGTGTACGTTTACTTTTCCGATATGAGCATTTGTATTATCCTTAGTATCTGCGCGGCGGAGCAGAGCTGCAGAGCAGTAGCTTTTTAAAGAAAAAAAGGATCAGAATTAAAACGGGTCTGCCCTTTTATTGATTGATTTAATTTTGCGCAGCGACATAGATGTTGTTTCTATTTACTCCTGGCTCTTGTCCAGCCTCCGATGTTTTCTCCCTTCCTTAAAACAAAGTTATCCAATCTAGCAGCACTACGGTATTCGCTTGGAGCATCTTCACTCCGATTCCTCGAGTGTCTCGTGTGCACCGCTGTTTTGGTGCACAGTGCGGAGCGGGTGAGATGCGACTTCCCGAGCTTCGGATGCTGCGTTGGGAAGCTCGGGAAAAACTGTTTAGTTCTGTAGCGGTCTTCTTTCGTCATCACCGTAGGGGAAAATACAGCTTCCTGCGATTTCAGACAAAGCTCCGGATTAGCTGGCAACAATTGATTTGAAGCACCAGCATGACTCAAGCGTCCTTATACTGGGATAAGTAGGTCATCCAGTCCGTAATGATTATTCGAGTAGCGTTTACAGTATACTTTGACACCCCACGAGAAAAACGCGCAAAGCCACCCAAACGCACATATGCTCGTACAGACACACGTGTCGGTGGTGCGAACGCCCTTCCTGGGAGTCTCGAGAAAACATTCTCGCTCGGTCGTGTAGACGCGTGTGCGGATGCGCGCGCGTAATGTATGCGTGAGTGGTCCTTGTTCTTTCACGATGACCTCTGCTCTCGCGCGAAAGCTCGCCAGAGTTCGGAATGTAGGCGAGCAAGTGCGCGAAACTTGGTCAAGGTACGCTCACGCGGGACGGAGCGGCGGCGCCGGCTACTCACTGAACCGAGACGGCGTTTCAGGGAACCTCCCCCTCCTCCGAACATGCCCCCAGGAAAGCGTTTTCACGGAACCTTCGTACTTTCCCGCTTCTGAGAGGGCATCTCGGTTTTCCTTGTTTTCTTTTTCTATGTTTATATCGTCTAGTTTTGTTTTAACTTCGAGCGAAGAAAAAGGTGGACGCCGTAGCTTAGATGCGCTCTGCTTTTTGGAACATTTTAGAGGAAATAAAGAAAACAAACAAAATATAGGTCGACCGCATTCTGCAGTGACATGACGTAGAGTAATACGCGATCTAGATAAAACTGCGACCGACACGAGCGTGAATACGAAAATACTGCGAAACGTGAACTAAAAAAAAAAAAGAATCATCTGAAATTTGTGTTCTAGTGAGGAAGAATTTAGCATTTCTAAATATGAAACCGCCTGATACTGCATTTGTAACTCGCAACAGCGACTTTCCGAAGTACATAGTTGGATAGAGCTACTCCCTGAGGTCATCCGTGGCGTACTGGAAATAAGCAGTTGAAGTTTACAGTTACCTCTTCCGATGCGTGGGGCTTTTTTTATTATTATTTCATCCATACTTATATTGTGATCTTACATCTCACTTCGGATGTAGCTCAGTGACAACTCGCAACAATATTATTGACCTGGTTGTTAGTGCAAGAAGATATTTCTGCGTCACATTACAATAGTATACTTTCTATTGCAGGAGCCCAAACATGCTTCCATTTCTATATGGCTAATGCGGGGGGGGGGGGGGGGGGGGGCTTTTTGCGTAACACACAAACCCATTTTAACGAAGGTGTCATTGTGTCCGCGTCTTCTCCTGTGGAGCCGTTCACTTCTAAACGTTCACCCTGACTTTCAAATATGGTGAAACATAAAGAAACATCCGCCCCTGCACGTTATTGCGTAAAACACTAAAACAGAGAGAAAAAAAAAACGCATCCACTAACAACATAGTTTCTGACGTCCGGCGATAAAGAGCGACACCCACTGCTATCGGTCGTTTTATAAACCGCACCCCGGCAGTCGTCGCTTCGTGTGGAAACCGACATCCCCTATGCCTCAGAATGCAACTCTCATCAACTTCGAGGGCACTTCCGGCGTTTCCTATCGCAGGGCCGGCGGAATCACGTACGCCAAAACCAACTACAAGCAAGGGGAGTTTATGTAAGTACGCCTATGCTATAGACGCTCCTTGTCGCCTGTCGCTCTCAGTCACGTGGGTTCCGTATCTGGTATGCGGGACGAAAAAAAATAATAAAACATTTCAACCTGGAATACGCGAGAAAATATAGGTGAGGCAAAACAAGAATGTGTGACAATCACGCATTTTTCGTAAATATCTTCCAGCGGTGTGGAGAGATCAAAACGATGTTTTACCGCATACTAGAAGTGACGACATTGAAGATGGCTGCGCCCTTGTGGAAAAGGTGTATAGATGCCGCCGAGAGAGCAGCTAGGGATTATGCTTTCCAGATATCGCATGTGTGTACGTATATGGATACAAGTACAACGCCCTTTGAGAGAGGCTGGGTTAAACGTCACAACGCGTTTCTAATTTCCGGAGCTTCCTGGCTGTCACACTTCCTGCAACAGATAAGTGGACGCCTGAATGAAAAGCGACCGACGACCCCACCACTCGCGAAGAAAAACAGCTGGCTTTTTGCAGAGTTTCGCGGCACCTTTGCGAGCGCTCTTGCTGCCAAGACATCGCGAATGCGCCTTTATGCCGACTGGCTTTTGAGATAACCATGTTAAAGGGGCGCAGAAAGTGAAATTTATTCGCTAATTGTCGAGCTTAACGAGACCCTCGTGGACCCTCCTAAACTTAGTTTCTGCGCGTCTTGTATACAAGAAACACGTGTGTGCGTGCTCTCGTGGCGCAATTTGAGAGGGATATACTGCCGGTGCCTTGCCTTCGCTTATTGTTGTTGTTGTATCTTTTTATTGCCGGTATGGTTGTTTTGCTTGTTTATGGCGTTGCTCGACAACGGCGAGCGGCTCGCTCTAGTTGTCGCAAGTCGTTCCAGCTTCTGTTCTTATCGTTTGGAGCCCTTTTTTTCTGGACTAGCATTTACAGTTTCGAGGTGCACCTAAACGAACAGGGGGGAAAAGAAGTGGAGAACTTACGCAAACGCCTGCTGAACGCTATAAAAAGCAGTTTGTTGCCGCAAGTAATGGATTTTGTTTGTTTCCCAATCTCGGACAAAAGGGTAAGGTCTAGAAGCTCTCGTTGTTGGGAGCTCGTATTCGCCATACAATCACGCTGAGATAACTTCGGGTTTCAATCATGATTACGTCTGCGCGAGACGGCTTGTGTGCTCGCTCTTGCTTCTGAGACACACTTTGTTGCGAAAGGAGCATATACTTTGCTCAGTGAGCCGTTATATACGTGCATTCATTGCTAGAATATGCTCGTCGGTCTGAATTGGCACAGCGGTGCGACGATACATATTGCAGCTCCTCACAAAGCCGGCATTTTTTTAAAATGAGATTGCTTCACGGTGATGGTGAGGCAATCCAATCGTAGTTCAAACGGAGCGCCAAGGTTATTGAGCTCATATTTGTCGATCGGTGTCTGGCGGTAGCGCGGACTGATGAATTAGAAATGAGAAAAGGGAGCCTGAAGAAAAACCGAGCTCGATAAGTTTAACCGCAAAGTAACAATTATTGACGCCCTATGATAAGAGAAGCATTACTTCGATCTCTGCTGGAACCTATTATTGGAGAAGTAATTTGACTTATATACTTACATATTAGCCATCTGGGTAATAATACAGTTCCAAGTTGCTCTAATGTTTCGTCGAAAAAAAAAAAAAAGGATGATTATCCATGCGTAAATGAAAATACCGCTACTTTGGTTTCCCTATAGACACCATCAGCTATGCAGTTAGAAGATTAGATGATAAAGAAAAAAATTATATAGGAGAAAAATATTATTTGCCTTCGATCTAGGAAAGGCGCACTTTTTCTCCTACAGTGTGACACTATTGACCAGCAAATTGTAGAGTTAAAATAAGGAAGCAAGTTAAAAAAAAAAGAGAGCGCCATTTTTTTACGCTCGAAATGATTTCAGACCCTGTATATTCGAGTTAGTAAAGAGAGAGAGAGAAAAAAGGGGTTTGGGAGAAGGCAGGTCGTGAGGTCCTTTCGATTGGCCGCCTAGGCCATAATTAGGGCCAGGAAAAGAAGGTAATTGAAGCCCCCGCCTAATTTAGAGTCAATCGAAGCGGAATTCAATCGATCATTTTACACTTTGAGTCTGGCGAAGGCCGACAGAAATGCGTTCCGTTTAATGAGAATCTGATTGGGTCTACTTCATTCTTTTGTGAGCCCAAAACATCGTGCCATGGCGGTCCCAAAGCGCTAATTTCCATTTGAACTTCTCGAAAGACAGGTAGCGTTAATTAGAAAACCAAAAATAAAGCTTTAATGATTAAATTGTTGCCTCTAATGTTGCTGTAGTCTGAGGGGACCTCCTTTTCTAGGGGGAATGTATTTGCTTCGAAGTGTAGGCGCTTCGTGTTTTCAACGGATAAACAAGGAGTCTGGGGCTTACTACTTTTATTTTTTCTACTGAGGATTTTGTCCCATAGAAGTCTTTCGTGAATGGTTGTGAACGCTCGCGATGTCGGTAATCAAAAATAAAAAAAAACGACATGTCTAGGGGCATCAAAGCTTGAGTGGATACATTTCAACGCGTTTAAAAAGCGCATCGCAGTGCCTGTCGACCATTCATCAGAGAGCACGCAAAAGAGAAGTGGCGAAATTTAATTGTATAAATGAGTCCTTTCCCGTAATGAACTTTGGAGAAAGGCAAGCAAAAATACCAAAATTAAAAAGATGAGGTCAATGAAAACTAGAGGGGGAAACCTACACAAATTGAATATTCAGAAAACGCATCAGTCATCGTATTACATGTCAAAATTTAGTTTAATAAACAAACAAAAACATTTACGCAAGGAGAAAATATCAACGCAAACAAATCATTAGTTCTTTTGTTCTTTTTTTAAATTTAGAGGTTGTCATTAATAAGAGTATATTGACGGAAAGTTCCAATTAGTGTAACTAACTTAGACAGTAAAATGTGGTGCCTGTGAATACCCTTTTCAAGCAAAACGCAAAAAAGCGCCGATGTCGTGTTCGCGCTCACAATGTCCCGCACATTGTATACATTATACCATCTAGCTATCGGGCCTCCTGCACACCCAGTAAAAACCGCTACCCAATACAATCATGCTGGTCGTCAACTGACCCCAATGTCAGAATGTCTCAACCTTATTCTGGGCTTATAAAATTTCCAGTATGCCTTCGGAACATTCGACACTTACTTCATTCTTAGTTCCTGATAAAACTGCGGTGTAAATAAATTTTCAAATTTTAGGGATTTACTAGATTACTTAAGTGCGAAGACGCTGCTTTGGAGGTGGATATACACACACCTCCAGTGCGGCTGTACATCAAACAAACGTTGAGCTCCATACGTCATTGAGTAATCAGCGAAAAACACAGTCTATCAAAAACGAGTGAAAGACAGGGCAGCAGCTTAAGGCTGATCCACACACTTGCGACTGCTTTAACCAGTGTGCCATCAAACCTCTTAAAATTTCTTACGACGAAAGACCAGACTGACGCCATCTATCCGTTAGCCGTGGAATACTTGAGATTTTCTTATATATATCCTTCTTTGCTTCTTTTTTTTTAGGTTTAAAAAACTTCTGGCAATACTATAAACGAAAATTATTCATAGATAGCACGTACATATTATGCCGCAAATATCGCAAAAACTTTCGCTCTAGTGAAATCCAGTTTCAGAGTCACCTCATAGATGGCGCTAGAATGCCAGTGCGTTCTCGCGTTGTAAGAGCTCGGTAGAACTTGCTCGTAAGCAAAGGCAAGCGTGTGAACGGGTCTTTAGACCACTCCCATGCGTGCAGGGGATCTATGTTTGCACAAGCAGGAAGGCCACCTACTCTCCTTGCTGCTTTCATTGACCCGAATCGTTCGCTTTCTTTTACGGCAGCGGGGAACAGAGCCATGCCAATCGCCATTCGCCTTCGTGGCGCGCCGTTAAAATGACGGTCGAGCCCCGCGACGGCTCATAAAAAAGGGAGGTATCCGGATACGTTTCTTTTTCACCGTGTCGGAAGTGCGGAAGCTTGCGGTTTGTTTGCATCGACGTGTGGTTTCCCGATGGCGAGTTATCCGCGTCGGGTGCTCCGTGTTGCCGACTCCAACACAAACCCCTTTTACGACATACTTGCCTTCGGATGCTATTAACCTCTGGTGTGGTCTAGAGTATGCACACCACCCACCACCGTCCTCCGGAAAGCGGTGCGGTCAACGTGTCACGGCGCTGTTTCATTGGTGAAAACCGAAAACACTCCTCCAGCGGCCGGACTCGTTTTACTTTGGTTCTCCACGCGACAGCGAGTGTTGTCTTACCACTGGTTTTAAAACGCGTATAAACAAATTTAGCTCATTTTGGCTTCAGCCAGACAGGCCGAGTCAGCTGTAAAACACATACAAAAATTGACCAATCGAGCCCAATATATCTATCAGCGGCATATACAACACTAATATAGGTATTGTATCGACGTTAGCACACGTAAACCATGCGCCATGCCTTTTTCCGTTCTGAGTTCTCTCTGGTATCGGTTTTATTTATTTATTTGTTTAGTTGTTTATATATTTTGCTGACGTCATCTTCAAATTTGTGCTAGAGAAAGTTGGAACAATTTAGTGCTCAAGAACCTATATAGATAATAGAAGTATGATTAAATTTACTTTGCAAGCGTCAGCTCCCTATAGTCTGCTCCCATTCGGAACCACGGGACGTTTTGTCGCACGGATTATGAGAAGTTTCGTCATCAGTCTCACTCGCGTAAATCCTTCTCGCGGGTTGTCGAGCGCGTCCACTTTTCCATCGCATTCTTTTTTATATATTTTGGTCCGGGCGGCTTCCCGTATAACGGAAGATATACCCGTAAATTACTCTTTTACGACTGCCCACCTATTTTTTTTTTTTTGTGGGTGTGGTTTATGGCGCTTCTTTTGTGAACTTCCCGGACCGGCAAATGCGGCTACCCATGGTCGGTCAATCACTGCAAATAGCGCTATAGCTTGCCGGGCAGTTGGCAGCGATAGCTGCTAGCCAGTACTTCTTTTTTATCGTTTTTGTGGCTGTTTGTGTTGTTGTTGTGCGCCTACTTTGAAAGTTGTAATGATTTTTTGCTCTTCTTTCTGTCTCTCGTCGGTCTGTATTAGCCCTATAATTTTGCGCACTGTCACTCTGGGGCTAACGACTAAACGCACTAGTCCTCTGCTAAAAAAAAAAAAAATAGTGTTTAAGAAAAAAGGCAAAGGCTCAACAACGAACGCCATTTGTTGTCGCGCAACGCTTGCTTTTACTGCCTATAAAACATAGATTTCATATATAAGATTACGCCTCTTCGTTTTATAAAAAGAAATATATATATATATATATATCCACGCCGTTCTCCCGTGTAAACGGTAAGATAGGAACAATACCTAAAATAAATACACGAAACATAAGCTTAGGAAACTCCACAGGTCGAACCTTGAAAGATACTCTTTCGGACACATCGTCTCTCCAGTGGGAAATAGCTTTTGTTTCTGTTTGCTTTCCACCAGTAATATTAACGGGATCGGAGAAGAAAAGAAATACGACGCAGCTTAAAACGTTACCACTTTTCGTGCAAAATATGTAAGGAAAAAAAAAGTAACTATGTGTCTACCTTTTTACGAAGTTTATACTATACCCGTTTTCACGTCAAGAAAAAAAGGAAGTTTTGCGCATTGTTCATACGCGGCGCGAAGAAGCTCTTACGAGATTTGGTTATCGGAAGAGAAAATCGATGCTTTCGGCGTTTGGAACGTGTACGTCTTGATAAGATAACATCAGTGTTGTAGGCGTTACCGAAAAAAAGTAACTAAATACGTTACTCGTTACTTGCAAATAAAAGTAACGCGTTACCGACCTAGGTTACCTCAAAATAAAAGGAACGCGTTACCGTTACCGTTACTGATAAAAAGTAACGCACGTTACTGTTGCGTTACTTTTTATTCACGAACTAAAACATTTGCTGTTTCGACGTTTGGTATGTGCGTAAGCGCCATAGCTAAAATATGTCCATGCGGAAACTTAATTACCCTCTCTTTTTTAGGGTTTCACCCGAATAGTTACAAGAAAAAACGCGGAAGTATATATGAAGCTGATTTATAACATGTTGGCACGGAACTTAACAGAAGAACCGGCCTCCCTCATTAGCACAGAAATTAAGACCAGCCGATATTGAAACTTTGAATATATTTTATTCACAACATGTCGAAGTACAGATAGTTGCTGTAAACAAGTTCCTCCGTTACCCGAAGCACACTCCGCTGTTGTACTTTAGCAACAGCTGAATTTCGAAATTTAATTTTTTTTTAAGTTCTAGGAAGTAAAGTAACGTAACGTAATTTCGTTACACGTTACTCAAAATAAGTAACGTAAGTACGTTACCCGTTACTTCTTTGGAAAAGTAACGAGTACGTTACTACGTTACCAAAAAAAGTAACGCGTTACCGGTAACGCCGTTACTTGAAACGCGTTACCGCCAACACTGGATAACATACATGTAATCTAAAATTCACCCGCATATATCTTATCATTATTCACATAAAGGAGGAAGATAGTAAGGATACGCGAGGAGCCGGGCTTGTTTTACTACGGTTTTTGAGGTGAAAACGGGTGAGCATGCGGCGTGGACACAACGCGGGCTTACCACGTAAAGAGCGGGACGTCCTATGACACAAACGATGCATTACGCCGGGGCCACAATGCTTATTGGCGACGCGCGCGACCGAAAGCGTCGCTGTGGTCGGCCTTCCACGATTGGCCGAAAGCTGACTATGACGTCAGAAAAGGATTTATCATCGACGGAAATAAGAGGAATGAAAGAACTTTAATTTTGACGGTGTTGGCAGTGTTTCTTTGAGAGCGCAATGTTTTCAAGCTTCCACCATGCTATTTACAAACACCATCGAACTTGTTGTTTGCAAGGTAATGACGTCACAAGGGGAAACCATAGGAGGGCGCCACCAAAACATCTCGCCGCCAATAGGGAGTATTCACTGGCGGCCATATCTGTGTGCGTGGTTGCTGAGCGCGTGCTGACGGCGAGCTTCCACAGTTCTTTGGCAACGTGCATTCCACACCGTCAAGATTGCCGGTGTTAGCAGGCTATTAATGTAAGCTCGTTCTGAGCATGTGCCCTACACCACGGTGCCCTAAACATTGCCCTGAAATATGGCGTCCAGTGAATGCCCCCCATACATCATGCAAACGACAGTCTGTATAGAGATTCGAATGTGAGTCACCGCGAGATCCGTGCTTCCCAATGCCGCATGGCAATGAGTTTGAGGAGACAACTTGGCACGCGGCATTCGAACCACGGGTATTGCGGTGACTCGTGTCTGCAGACTGTCGTTTGTATGATGAATGAGCAGCGTGACCCTGGATCTTAAGAACTAAGTACTAAGAGCGCGTTCGCACGTCACCCACACCCATTAGAGAGTTTTTGGTTTCCCCGACCAGCCTATAGGTCGTTGCACTGCACATGCGCTGTGCGACGACCCAGGTTGCTTTGGGGGACGCAAAGCGTAGGGACCCCCTATTCTAAAGGCCGGTTTACATATACTTGCAATCGCTTAGGACCAGAGATGCCAAAGACCTATTCTCAAGCCTCTTCTTCTGACTGCTCATGACTTGCCTCCGCAGCAGCACCACCGGTCGTAAGCCCTCACAAGAGGCTTAAATTTCGGTTTTAAGCCGCTCAGGTCGTTTAAGCAGTCGCAAGTGTGCAAAGCAGCCTTAAAACTATTATAGTACGTGAAACTCGATTTAGACTATACCCTAACAGAGAAAGCGGGAGTGTGGACGCCCACAGAGGATATTCTAAGGTACACGACAGTGATGAGTTGGTAACCCAAGATTGCTTATTTTTTTTCCGAGCCGGCGCGAAGTACGTGTCCGATCTGACGGAAACATTTGCGCGCCCCCGTACAGCGTCCATGCGATTCTCAGTCCTCTCGATCCCCTGGTCAACTCGATCAATAGCGTCCTAGTCCACGCGTGGCCCACGTCTAGCGGTAGAAGACGCGAACGAACATATCGCCGAAAATGAGAATCCCCATAGATATGCAGCACGGGGCTATGGCGTCCTGGTGCGTTCCTCCCGTGACGACCTGTCAGCGTCGCCTGACGCCGGCACCGCGCCGCCCTGTACTCTGTTGCTGCGCGCGTTGTCTGTCTGGTCTTCTTCTTCTTATTTCCTATAATAGGACGGCCCTGTTGAACGCCACCGACAGTGGGAGTGGATGTTCGGGAATAGTGCCGCGAGATTTCCCGGTTTTTCGATCTTTTGGTTTTCGCCCCTTTCTTAAGTTCGTTTTTTTTTTTTTTGGCATATTTTTGTGTTGTTAGTTGGGTCTTCGAGGTCGAATTGTTTTGAATAGAGAGCCTGGATCTAAGAGCACGTACAACTCAAACAACGGGGAGCGTTTTTAATTTAATGGCGGACGCTTCCTGCGCGGATTTGTCGCAAGTGCGCATGCACGACGCTGTCGCATCGAGATGAGGAAAGAATGCGGAAAGACGGAGACGCTGTCAGACGATCAACTCATTTTGTCACCCACCTCGCAGCCCGTATTGCAAAAGGCGACTCACAAACCACGTGACTCCGAACGAGCACTTGGAAACACTCTGCAATCTAGGCGCTCTGCTTTTAAACAACAAAAAACTTTCTTGCCTTTTTTGTGTTAATTCTTTTTTTTTTTTTGGACAGCGAGCGATCGCGATGAGTTCTATCTGTTTAGAATAAACACGTTACGTATTTTATTTTTCTCCGTTTAGTTCGAGGCTGGAGTATTGCGCGTGTGCTTCTATACTTCTGCGCGCACGAAAGTGCAATTATGCGTCAACATGCCCTTCGCGTCCGGCGTAGCGGGCGAGCGACAGCCGACTGTCACTCAAGCTGTCCGTGCAAGGCGGCGTAACGTATTAACCTTTGTGTTTTCGCCGAAATGTGAAAATAATAACGCAAAAAAAAACCTAACAAAAAATTTTTTTTTTTCTTTTTTAAGGGGGGGGGGGGGGGTTGTGGTGTTGTACATCTCAGTTTGGCACTCTCCGAGAGAAAAAAATAAAAGCATGACGCCGTCCCGAGTAAAGGCAGTCTTGACGTGTCACCGATGGGTACGGGTTCCGTTAAACCCCTCAATTATTTCTGTCGCGTCGAGAAATTGCTTTTGTGTCAATAGCCTTTCATTTCGTTGACTGTCACACAATTTTTTTAACGGTCTTGTTATACTAATAATACATATTCATTCATTTCCGACGCTGCCACACGCACACACACACACACACAAAAAAGGAAACATGATTTCGCGTAACCTCGCGTTCTTAACTTAAAACATGCTCCCATATTGCGCGATATATACATTTATATTACAATTAACATGCGAGTTCACGGATAAGTTTTTCCTCGGTGTATACACACATTTAGCTAACTGCAGTACGTTACAGCTCGAGAATGTAGGGCGAGGGAAAGAAATGCTGGGGAGGAAGAAGCGGACGGAATGCTGAAGAGGAGAGGGAAACATCCCCCTTTCTTTATCGTTCCGCCTGCTTCCTCCTCCCAGGCCTTCCTTTCCCTCGCCCTACCTTCTTGAGTTGCAACGGACTACAGTTAAGACTTAAAGGCAATGGTGATATTATTGGGAAACGATATCGTTGCATTTTGCACTGACTATACCAACAGTAACGTCTGGCATTAACAGAAAAAAGTAAAGCATCCCGTTTTTTTATTTCTTAGGTTACTACGCGTGGTTTAGGTAGCAGATGAAATTTTATCGAAATTAAACGATGCTACTCTAAAAGCCATGATGACATTGAACTTGAACATTCTAGCATCAGGAATTTTTAAAATACAAACAAACACGTGTTAATCAAAAGTATAACTGAACTTCTATCCACCACGACCTCGGTGTTGAAACGTACGTCCTTCAATAATTAACTAAGTAAAGATTCAAAATCCCAACATATTTTCTTTCGAAGGAGGTCAGTGTTGTTTTTTGCTTATATGCATTACACGGCTTCCCCTCCCTTTCTCTCGGCAATCCATTTTTCTCCCAGCAACCGAAAATCCAACGTTAAGTTTCACACCTTTCCCATATGGCGCAAGCATCACCTGTATTCACTGCTTTATAGATTAGCGCGCTACCGTCTACTACTTACTTTCAAGCGATCTAAAAAATCTCTCCTCGTTTCCTGTGGCTCCCGAAAGCTTTCCCTTTTTAAGCTGGAGTGCCCCGACGTTAATAAAGTACCTCGTACGCCGTGAAATATGAAAGTGAAGATGACACAGTCTATTTTACATCTCAGGATAGCAGCGTGCACGCTTTATGGGTCAAACCGAAAAGCGCAGTTTTCTGGCTTAATCCTCCAGAAACAACGTATGTTTCATAGATTACCAAAACGTGCCAAAAGTCGGACAAAGACGTATCATTAAACCAAATCCCCCTCCCGACTACAACATTTTATTATTTTATTTTTTGTGGGACTGAAAATGTTTTTAGCGATGAGCTTGTACGGTTTTGAAATATAGTTGCGTTTGCAAAGTTTGCCGCCGTTTCGCAAACTTTGCGAATAAGAAAAGCACTAAATCGTTTTCTGTACACAACTGCGGGCGGGCGTGTGCTTTAGCCAACTGGGATGAACTCATACGGTTTCTCTCCGTTCTCAGCTTCGTAAAATAAAGTTCCTGCGCACATTGAAAGGCTGGGAGCTAGGAAGGGTAAAACTCGTATATTTGCGACAGAACGTTGCATCATGGGTATCGGCAACGAACGCTCGTTTTTTAGGTTTTTCGCGTTCTTTATTTAGTGGTTATTTCTGCTCTTACAACTTTGTTAAGAAAAATTCCAAAATATCTTGAAGCTATTGCCAGTGCACGGCGCACTCCTAGGCACAGCTGTAACCTTCTTGTGCAATGCGTTTGGCAAGAAAAAAAAAAAGAAAAGAAGAGTATTTGGTAGGAACTGCGTACTGGCAGGGTGGTATTAAAGGCTCAAGCCATGACCTTCTGAGAAGAAGCGGTTAGGTGCTATAATTCCCCTCTAAACGAAGAAACAAAACGACCCTATAAACGTCGAGTTTACACAAATATAACGTTAATATCAGCAAACACAAAGGGAAAAAAAGAGAGAATATCTTTATAAACAAATGTAGTTCAAAGTGTTTCAATGATCACCTATGTGGAGCACAATGCTATAGTAAGTTACAGGTCAAGAAGGTAGCGGCAAATGTCCTTCAAAGGGAAGCATATATCCCTCCGCCGCCTCCGCATCCTATAGCGTCCCGTCGTTTCCGTGACGTCGCGGCCAACGCGCGAGGAGGGTCTTGCCTTTCTGTACATATGTGCTTTATCTTTAGACTTTGACTTAGCATTGTGGAAGCCACGAGAGGGAGATTAGAGTTTTCCCCTTCCGATGGAAACAAATACGACTTTCGGGGATTCGGTTCCCCCTCCGATGGATACAAAGGCTGCTTTCAGGGGCTTGGCTCCCCCTCCGATGAATACAAAGGTTTTTTTTTTTTTTTTAATGTGGAGGACGGAGACAAGTTGGCATCACTCTATAGCTAATATCTATCATCTATCCATTGAAGCGGAACAAGGAGCGTTTCCAGTGAACTCTTCTTTCGACTGCGGAGGGATTTGAAACGGGCGCACCACGCTTGTGGGAGGAGCTTCTCCTACCTTCTTGACTTGTAACCGACTATAGCAATCAAGGTGGCGTCTGAGCTTTTTGCTACACAAGTATTGGAACCTCGTTAACTTAAAACAATTACGTGTAGCTACAAGTATTGGGGATATATATATATATATATATATATATTTTTTTTTTTTTCATATCATATAAGCACTGGCACGAATAGAATGACGACAGAACCGTCCAATCCGTCCTCTCCTTCCAGTTGCCTAGCCAGGAAGTTTTTTCTGGGGGGTTGAGGTGGCTGGGATGTCCATGACTTGGGGTGCGGAGTGGGGAGGGGAGGTCAAAATGAATGTGCATTATATACGGTTGGCTGGATTTCGGGGGGTAGGGTGCGGAAGCCCCATAAGCTCCCCCCCGGATACGCCACTGTTTCCTTTCTTTCGTGTGTGTGTTAACATGTTAGCGATGACCACATCGTTAACATTATGGAACCATCTAGGTGACCCTGAGCCTATTCTCTGAATTGCCTATTCTCTGAATTGCCTATTCTCTGAATTGCGGTTTGATCCTTACATGATTTCTATTTGTTACATTTATATTAAACAAAAATACTCGGCAGTTTTTCCGGCAATTACGAAATGGCAGCTTTTCACGCGTATATAATAGACGGAAAAAAAGAGAGAAAAGAAATATTTTAATAAAAATTTGCGCGACGATTACACGACGTGATGCCTTTAGACAGCGTCAGCTGTGCTGCTTGTTCCATGATGTGACGATGACGATCGATTCACATTGCGCCGATCGTGCGTCATACGGTGACCTAATATTCAAATGACGTTGCGCTGATTTAGCTTGCTATGAATAAATGATTTTAAGGTCGTGATGTGTTTTTTCGACAAATTTATCGGGGAGACTGAATCAATGCATAGGTAATGTGACGTAAATTTTTTCTCTAAATTTAGTGGGGAACCTGCATTTGTCTGTAAGTCAAATGTAAGTCAGGTCAAGTGATGTCGATGCCGTGAAATGGCCTGTTGAAATGACTAAGCTACGGTGTTTTGGTTCCTGCTTGCTTCCCGCCAGATCGTTGCTTGCAGCGTGATGCATCCTCTGTAAGCTCCCTCCAACACACCGCCCCCTCTGCTCTCAGTTCCCCAAATAATAACAGCGATACCATCCACCACAACTCTAATTGGGGATGGCAGCGCGCTCAAAACAAAGCACCCATAAAATAGGGAACATCATTACTCCGCGGGAACCCGAAGCTCCAGGCCCCCAAGTTTTGTCGTATTATTTTTTTTAGAAGAAAAAAGAGAAAAGGAAGAAGATAAAAAGGAAAAAAAAGGGAAGCGAAAGGAAGGGGAAATTAAAATCGAAACCGATAAATTAGGAAAGTGGAATAGAAAGAATCGCAGAAGGAAAGCCTAGAGAGCGGTTGAAGAAGGGTGGCTGGGGAAAAATCGTAGGGAAGATCCGAGAGGAAACGAGGAGCGAGTTGTGGAAAGAGCGTCAAGCGGGAAAACAGAGAACTGTGGAGAAGACAAAAAAAAAGTGTCAGAGGATGAGTAAGGAAAACACCAACCGAAAAAAATATGTGTTGCTAGAATAAAAAGAAGAAAAACATGGAAGAGAGGGGGACACGCAGTCGGTGGTGCAGCTGATTGGAGGCCGCGCGGGCTGTTGCTCGTAATGTCCCTTGTCTGCTTTGCATGCATTAGCTTTTCCCCGCGCCTAATGTTGTGTCGAGTGCCACGTTGCTGCGGAACCGCGCATGCCTTAAGGTGGACATTAGCGCTGGTCTCGAGTTTGCGGAGTCTCCTAATGAACGGAAACAAGCTGCAACGATTCTTGGCCGCTCTGAGCTGCGAGCCGTTGCTCTCCTTTGCTTTTTGTTTTCTAAAGTCGTTTGTTCCGTTTGATTCTAAACTTTGTTTTACTTTAATTTATATTCCAGTTTTACTCTAGCGGTTGATTGACCCTTGCTATGCTGGTCCAGAAGAATTTGTTGTCGTTTTCGACGCCGATAAGGTTATTTTTTTTTTTGTAACTGTTAACTCCTTTGCTTCGAGGAAAGATTGCGATCTGTATGTGTGAACTCCGAAGAGGTCATATGTCACGGGTAGGCCTCTGTGTTTAGGGGCTTTATCATTTCTCAGTGATGGGGTGTTTTTTCGATATTAATTTTTGGTTTTTGGAGAAAAAATCGGTGTCTATCGTCGTTTACGTTGAAGAAAATAGGGCATGCGCTTGGGTTTCCCCAGCTTCCAGAGAATATACGCGAGGCCCGAATATTGGGAAAGTGCTCCAGTAACGATAATAAAAGATGAGGAAATGCAGTGCCTGGTACTGAAGAAAGAACCAATCTCTGGGAGAGTTCAGTTAGGGCTGTGTTTCGGGTAAACACAGAGTACAGCTCTAGGCAAAGGTTTCCTCCCGTGAAGGTTTTTCCCCGATTTTTTTTATAAAACCGACTCGGGGTTTATTCTCGGGGGTTTTCGGTATTTACCGAAAACATGCAAGCCTGGTCCTGGCTAGCAACGCAAGTGAACCAATTCTTTCCAGATACTAACGCGAACGCGAGAAACCAAATTCAATCTGGTCTGAAGCTGTGATGACGATGCTAGTACTAGTACGTTCATTGTGAACTGCAGAAAACTCACTTTATTTTATGAATTTTATATAGTCTATGTATATTTGAGATGTTCACTGTACAGGCTTCGTGGATATGTTGGAAAAAATTTGCGTACTTAGGAATCAGTTCATAAACGAATTAAAATGAGGCTTGAAAATGAGGATGACTGTCAGGAGGAAGCTTCCTTCCGTAAAGCATAACTAAGTGCATTTCGCCAAAAGTTTGACGTAGCAACAGAACGTTATCGTACATAGCTGTTTTTTATATAAGTTCCGTATGTATAAAAAACTGCGTTTCTTAAATAAAATTGTTTGCGAGGAGTACCAGCCGACATTTGTGGAGTACATAAAATGAAGACGTTGAGAAAACTGCGATACACAGCACAGAGCTGTACCATAAATTATTCTTGCAATTAAAGATGAATACGTATTTGTAACTTGTGTGCTGCCAGACTCGGGGTTAGCTAACAAAATTTTATTCATTAACTGGAAGCGCCCAAATATCGTGTCAAGGCACTCGAAAATTATTGTTGTCGCTATAAAGACGCAAAACCGACGAGAAAAAAACAAAAACAAAACAACAACTTTAAAGTGAAACCAGAAAATGTCCCTCTTTCGTTATCGTAAATCAGATACTCCAGCGCTCACTTTGTTTATTAACTATACTGTGTATATTAATAAATGTATGCCTAACACTATTTATTCTTCCTAAAATATTTCGTATATTTTGTTTTCATTACTCGGGACTGATAAAAAAAAAAAAAGACAAGGGAGCCGCTTTGACTCTTGAGCAGCTGCAGTCCTAAACGATTTTTATGCTGAAAAAAAAAATTATAGAGTCTGAAATAAGTGTTTTTTATGGCTTAGCCCTTGTAGCTCGTGTTCCTGCAAAAATCTACGCATGCATCATTACTTCGACAGCAATTAAAGTTACGCCAGTCGCAGTGTCTACCCCCAGTTGCAAAACGACGAGTTACGCAAGCTTTTCCAACCTAGCTCATGCATAGAATACGAGCCAACTTAATGAAATACCAAATTATTTTTCTTAACTGCCTCCAGATCGAAATTCCGGGCTAATGGCCGTTAACTGAGCGCACCGTAAGTTATGCCCTGTTGGAAAATTTCGACAGGGTCCACGTCAAATGCAAAGCTTCACTCCGTCAGGTGATGGGACGTTTAATTAAAGCAGAAAATTGCTTCGGAGACATTCCGGACCTTTACGGCTTGGAGCATCGTTTAAATGTAGCCCGGTCTACGCGGGACCAAAAACATTACTCTCAGAAAGGTTTCGCAATAAAGTATGTTCGCTCTGGGCGCGAGCACTTTCCCGCGTTCGGAAACGGAGAGCTCGAAATTGGACGCCCATAGGAAACGCATCGACGCAATTTGTGCCCCAAAACTTTCGCTCAGTCCCCGAGGATATAACCTAAATGTTCAATTTTCTCGAACGAGCATCGCTTAAAGGAGTTTCTCAAAGCGATGAGCTTAGTTGGGTACCGTTCTTAATCACTCTAATGGAAGATTTTTTTTTTTTCCTTCGTACGACTGTCGCGATGCATTCGCCAGTAATGCGTTGGACGCATCAATTTAATCAGTTCGAAAATGCTACGGTGCATAATGCTGCTATTAGCCGTTCAATCATAGGCCAAAATTATAGAAAAAAAAAATTACCGCGCGACTATATTGAATAATGAACCACCTTCTCGCTCAAAAATGTTAATTGATTTTAGCTTAAATCGTTCGAATAGGGTAGTGTAAACGGTAGAGTTACCGGCAGGATTAAAATGGTAGGGGGGAGATTTCGTTATTCCGCCTCCGGCTCAAGCTACCTACCTTCGACAGTGTTTCGCGGCTCGTGCGCCTCGAGCTTGCACTTGCAGCTGAAGCACGGAGGAAGACAAGGGGCGCGTGCTGGAGGCCAGCTCTTCGAAAGATACGCCCTTTAGTTCTCACATTGTCATTGACCTTAGCATGTACGTATAAAGGCCTTTTTTTATTCTCGTCTGAAATTTATTTGTTTCCCTTTGACAAAGAGAGGAGTGTTTCATTAATATTTGCGTAATGTTTCGACTATAAAAGTATTATTTGCTTTAGTTTTGGCAATTCCGGACAATCCTCCAACATAACCGTCTTCATGAGTATATTTATCAGCGTGTTGAAGATAAATCTGCGGGAAGCTGTAAATGTTCCAGCGGATGGTAAAGACCCACCTTGCGGGAATGGGGAAGTTGAAAGTAATACTTTTAAAACACTCAAGCGAAGAAAAAAAAAAAATCTGCGCTTAGATAACAAATAAAAAATATATTATCTAAAGTTATAAACTACTGGGTTTCCAGAAAAGCCGAATGATTACTTTGTACACCACAGCTATTAGCATTAGGTGCGCTTATGCGTATTATCTCTTCTATTAAAGTCTTGGATTTCTGCTAGTTGGTGCATACTGGATAAAAGGTTAAATAGCGCAAACAAAATGTGGCCGATGAAGATACAAAGACGACAGAAAAATAGGGCCTCTCCTGTCGTTTTTGCGTTTTCATCGTTCTCGTTATGTTTGAGCTTTTTAACATATTTTTTTTTTTGTAGGGAAGTGAAAAAAGGTAGGACAAAATACGCTGAAAAGCTTATTTTTTTTCTTGAGTCGAATAAAAGACATTTGCGGTTATTGAGGCTTTTCGATTATCCTAACCTTCCCGAACGCAAAATAATAATACAAAAACGTTTTAATGGGCGAAAGCTTAAGTACCATGAGCGTATTAGCGTTTCCACGAGGTTTTCATTTCCGTCCTCCTATAGGATTTAACAGGGTTTTTTTTTGTGTTATTATTTTTTTTTACCGGGTGGGACTGGAACGAACACATGCGTAAAACCATCGTTTTACGCAAAAATAACTCGTTTAAAATATTTTTGGTAAGGTAATTCCTGCCTGCTTTCGCCTTGTTTTTCGCCGCAGAAATTTTGCTCTTCCAATGCTTGGACTATAGGGCTGTCGTTAAAGCACAAATTTGGAACGTAAGAAAAAAAAAAAACGCTCGCTTTCAGGCGCATAATTAAGTCATTTAGCGCGCTAATGTATCTACGAGGCTCGACATCGGGTGGTCGCACGAGAGCAGATGGCGCTGATATTACGTTTTGCTTCTTCGCCGCAGTGACCGCACTGGGTTGCTTCGGTTGCTCCTTTTATTACTGCATTTATTGCTAAGTTAGCACTCGTTTCGCAAATGATTTAATATATATAACTTATCGTAGATTAAAAGTAATAGCATGACGATAAATAAAAGAAAAAAAAGAGAAAAATGTTGGTGAGAAACTCAACAATCTGGCAAAATGGCAAAATGGCTATAGGATTGGTAGATTTCTTATGCCCGCCATCACACCCACATTTATAGTCCCTATGGCCCCAGGGCGGTGAACAGGGGGGGCCTCGGTCGGCTGCTGGTCAGCGGGTTTTGTGTGCCAGAAAGGGGCAACTTCGGGGACGCAATGCAACCGAGCGATCTGACACGAGCCCTGCGCCGCAGTTCGGAACGACGGACGGAGATGCGAGCCTCGAGATCGGGTCCGATGATCGCGGCCGCAAACCGTCTCTGAGATGAACAAAAAAAAAAAAAGCGTTGTGTGGGGCGTGTGGAGAGCATTTTATTAACGCACCGCAACTAATTAAATTGCGTCATTAGCTGATAAGAACGCCGAAGAGTGAATCACGGAGTAAAAAACTTTCAGCCTTTCCACTCTGGTGAAGAAGGAAGACCAGCGAAGCTGTACTATGGTGGGAATAAAGTAATGGCCGTCCGCCAATCGGCAAGCCAGAGTGAAAAGGCGGGAAAGGTTCCTGCGATCTACGAGCGACGGCGGCAAGCAGACAACCGGCAGACACTACACTCTAGACAGCTACCGCCATCTATGAGCGACGGCGGCAACCAGAGTGTTGTGTCGACATTTCTGTGCGGACGGACACAATGTCGGGGAACCTAGCCCTTAACAGCTCCACTGTAAAACGCGCCAACATAATAAACCATGCCCCGCATGTCTCAAGTTGTCAGCAACTATAACAGCTTAAGAAACACAGGGCATGACAGGTCACGTGTATCTTATCATCGCTCCGCGGGCAATGAGTTTTTGCGGCGTTAGCCGATATGAAGGACGAAGGCGAAATCACGAAGCACGTAAAGTGAACATAATGAAACAATGCCCCGCGTTTCTGAAGTTGTCGGTGATTGCATGTGATGGCGGGTATGCCATGGCGTCCCCGTGCCAATCAGGCGCGGAAGAACCCCTAATGGTTGCGGGCACAACGAAGTGCGGTACATGCCCACGTGACCTGGCAGTCGAATTCCTCGAGATGACGATCGGGAAACGCCGATCATAGTCATTGGCTCAGGTATACACGCATAGCACACCGTGGGCCAGGCAAAAAATAAGCGCAAACTATTACTGCCTAGAGTTTTTTTTCCTCCAAATTCTAATTTTCTCAGAAACATTATGCTGCGTGGTGCACATGAAACCTTATGTTAGGCATACCAGACGCCATGTTATGGGAGAGTAATTCTCCACTCCCTGAAACCTCCGTTTGAAATATATGACTTACAAAATATGAATGCAACCAAACTCAGACGCCTTTTATCATTACGTAACACGAGCCATTATTGTTACGGCAGATTGTTCATTTATTTATTCTTATATTTTACCCAAAAAAATTCCACCACTTAATTTATATGTCTTCGTCGTCTCTTGCTGCAGACATGTAATTGCTTTTCCAAGTGCCGGATGCGTTTCTTTTAAATGTCCAGTAGAGTACGAATTAGAGCCACAAGGTATGAAGGACAAGTTACTTTGTCTATGAACATATTGAATCAACAAAACTCTTCCTGCGCAGCGAGAGTGCGCGCGTATTATCGATTCAATTTGTGCTGAAGTAGCCCAGGTCGTTTTGGAGTTCGGTTGCTGTACAGCCAATTCTACTTACCTAGTTATTCAGGCACAAGGGTACTAGCTGTTAATAAAAAAGAAAACGTAAGAAACAACAATATTCACATACACAACACAATAGCAAGTAGATAGACCTGTCATGATTAAACTCGATCATCAATCGCATCATATAGTTCCCTATATAAAAAAAAAAGATTCTAAGGTTGCGTAGCTGGTGCGAGATGCATGGGTTTCGTTGCAAATACAGCACTTACGGATCGCATGGAAGCAAGTTACTCTCGAGCGCTTCTGCTCAGCTGGTTGGAACATTTACTTCTTCGTTTGTCTTTCACGAGATCGCAGGCGAGGGGGTCAAGGTGAACTGGTCAAAATAAATGTGGCCTGTGGGTTTATGAGTGCGTGAGAAACAGTTCACGAGTCAATTCGTCCGATACCTTTAACAGGGTCGAGTGTAAGAACGCTTCGGAAACATCTGACACACGCGCGCTTTATGGTTATTTTGTTAGTTAAATAATCCAGCTCGATGAAACATTTCTGAAATGTCGTAAACATTTGCAGACCACCGCTCCTTGTGTAACCTCTGTTTTGTTTTGTTCTGCAAAAAAAAAAAAAAAAAAAAAAACTAAAATTTGGCAAATGCAAAAAAAAAGTTTTTAGCAGTATGACCTACCTGGATTGACAAAGCAAGCTCTTGCGAGTAATACAACCAAAACAATACTGCACTTAGTTCTTGAAGTGTTGCGAATAAAGCTTGAAGAGTGGCAAAGCAGTGGCAAATAAAGCTCTAAACGTTTGAAACCTGGCAGGTACTTCGTCAGTCTACGTTTCGCCAAGGTTTATTCGCCATTGCCTCCGTCTCCTCAAGAATTAAGGACAGTATTGTCTTGTTTCTAAGAGTATTTTTTAAAAAAGAAGTACACTGAAATACATAAATACATAACTTCACATGCGAAGCTCGAAAAAGCCATTATAAGATGCAACATGGGTTCTCACTCTCTAACATTTCTTTCTATCATCGTGACCCCATGGCGTTCCCATGATACGTCAGTATCGTCGAACATGCACTATTATTCCCAAGGTAGAAAGAGTAACGGTATGTTTGATGAAAATAAGTATCCTAATATCAAGGATAATAGAAGCGTAAGATATACATAAACACCGAAACGCCCGATAACAGCGCATAATCCATACCCCCCCCCCCCCCCTCAAAAAAAAAAAAAAATGTCAGAGACAATTGAGACCAAATGTACTGACCTAAAATCTAATCATACATCCTCCGATTTCGTCATGTATATACTAAACCCTACTTTCCCCCTTGCACCGTGACTTAAGCCCTTCCTCCACGGACTTGCACAATATCTTCTCTGTTAGCCTTCTCCCGGAATCGGACGACGGACGTCGTAACGCAACGAAGCAGCTATTCTCCTTCGGATGGACCGCAGATGACGTCACGAGCCATCAAAGCCACTCCAATGCCGTGTGAGTGTCACGTGATCTCATGGAGGACAGCGGCGACGCACGGAGTGCGTAGTCACGTGACCCGTTCAAAGCACTGGATTGGCTTGAACGATGCGTGTGGTGTCCGCTGGGGTCCATCGCAAAGGGATTCGAAGTACAGCTCGCACGCACGGGTCTTTTCGAGACACCCCAAACGATACGCTGCATTTGCCAACGAGGGTATACTGTTCCTCGCCCATCACTGAGTACACGGACCGTGACGTACGGCCGGCTTATCTTGCACCAAGGCGCCGGGTGTGCGCAGCACCAGCCGTTTACGTCGAAGCCTCGCCGCCGCAGTCGCTGGGGAAGGGCGCGGGACGAAGACTACTCGGCGTATTAAGGCTCCGCGGGTCCCTAACCCCCACGAAGAGACGTCCGGTCGTGGGCCGGGCGTGCAAGGCGGGGAGGGCTAGCGAAATATAATGGGGCCAGGCTCGGAGGAACATCGTTACGCGTGGGACCGCAGGACAGACGCACGCACGCACAGTATATCCACACGCTCGCGGGAACAGCGTCCATAGAGCTCCGGGAGGAACAGACGGACGGATGGCAAATATTGGCTGGCCGGCCGGCAGCAACGGCGGTAACGGCGCAGCGCCAAAGAAATACAGAAGAACGCGTTGTAAGGCGGGGAAAAAAACAACGCGGGAATAAGTAAAAGTGCGGGAAATAAACTAATAAATAAAAAAAAAAAGAGGCGGCGTTTCTTTTGCGTTCCTGGTACACAGAGGGCGCGAAATCGAACGGACGCAATACAATAAAAGGCCGCTTGTCTGAAGAAAGGAGTCGGGGGCGTTATTGTTTGATATTCCGCCTCTTCCTTTCGTTGCACTATGTTTTTTTTTTTTTTGTCTTTTTTTTAATATTTTGCGTCGCGACAGATGGGAGAGACGGTTTGGAGTCAATATGCCGGGGGTCGCCGCTCACGCTGCTTTATCTCTTGGTTCGGCATGTCTGATCGAATCACGTCAGGCGAAGTTTGTCGTTCAATTGTACTGGAGAGAGAGAAAAAACAAAAGTTTTCTACTGCTGTAAACGAACATACACTGCTAGTTGTATTTAACCAGACCACGAACGGTATTCTTTATGGTAGCCGTAATTGTCTGTGACGTAGCTCAAAGATTTTTGGGTGCCTGAAAAAACTGAACGCGGCATAGCCAAAAAAAAAAGAAAGAAAAGTACTAGTTTTGGCACGAAACGAAAGCATATGAGTAGAGGAAAACAAACAAGAGCTATCAAGAGTAGGCCTAGTGTGTGCTCACTCTTCCCCTAATAGAAACACGGTGCGACACTGTTTGCGCGAACCAGGCATCGGTGCTTTTTGGCGTTTTAATTTCAAATGGTGTCGGCTGTGCACTAAACTTTACCTTTCAGGTTAGTGCCAGAATGAGCACTTTTCATCGAACTAGTCGTTTCAATGAATGTGCCTAAGATAAATCTAGAATAAACCGGCGATCTCTTATTAGCGCTAATGGTTACGCGAGTGTGCTACACCCATAGACCTTTTTTTACGTAACCTCATACAAGCGCGCAACTGACGCACCATCGACCCGGTGTGTGTTTGGATTGCCCGCTGACGGAGGGTATGCAACCACCAAAGATATGGGGAAAAAGTCTTGGAGACGGACCGCTTGCGCGAGTTAGCTCCGGTTGTTTCTTTTTATCGTGTTACAATTTCCGAAGATCTGGTTGTCTGGCTAACGCTCTGTGGTCGTTGGGTGCACATATAATTTTAATAAGCGTAAGAACAACCGCGGAAAGTGTTCGATGAACACAGGAAGCTGCAGCACGTAACAGCTGCACTGTTTTTTGAGCTTCAGATGTCTCTGAAAGATCCTTATCTATGAAGTCCGACGATTGAGAGCGTTAATCGCGAGGGCTTTGAAGACTCATCGTCACGTTTATACTCACGACTACTTTGTCTAAGGCAAGCGAACCGATTCCAGCCCAGTGCAGATGCTCCGATTAGCAAGGTATGACATTACTTCATGATATGTGAAGGGTATAAACATGTCTACGAGCCACCCCTCAAGGTGCAGCTATCAAATGCCGAGGACTTATCTGTATAGCCTACAAGAAGCTGCTCATATCTTCCTTCGCTATGGAGACCCAATCAAAACACCCCAGCATTCCTCCTCGTCTTTTTGAGGAGGAAGGGAATAGTCTGTCATTAGCCAACACCGTTCTCTACCCAAATAGTTGTGCTCCCACAACCCGCCAGAATTTCAAATTTTAAGCCGCTAGACTGCGTCGTCGGCGCCGCAATTATCAAGATGGCGGCGCCCTTAGAGAAAGGTCTACATCTCTATTTAATACCTCAAGCAAAAGAAGCGGTGTGGAGTCTTGACACGATATACGGTTACGTCTTTGCTTCTTCTGTGCAGATGGTATCGTCTAGCATAGCGATGATAACCTTTAGCGGGAATTAGTTCATTTCGCGATTGAGGGGAGGTTAGATGAATGTTAAATTTCGTCCCGTAATTAATAGACACGATTATATGGCATTATTGCATTAGGCCCAATATACAATGTGTCACTATTTCACACACACAAAAAAAAACAATAAAAAAACGCACCGTGTCATTTGCATCGAGCGATATTTATGCGACATTCACTCAACGTTCCTCGAGCCATTTTGTGTTCCTCCTCTACTCGTATTAAAAGTAAAGATATCTGAATCATAAGACACGTCGCCGCCGTCTCCTTGGGCACTTTCCGTTCGAGCCCCAACAAAGTCCCGCGACAAGTTCATTCGTTCCGGTTAACGCGTCAAAGCCCATTACAGCCAGCGCCGCTGCACGAATCACCGCCAAGGAGGACCCGAGAAGTCGCGTAAAGCTCGGAGGCGCATTTTCTCATCATCTGATAAGTGGTCCAAATGACTTGGCTGATGTGCGACGCGCTCCTACACACACACACACACACACTCGCATGTGTGATCGCACATACAGCCCGTGGGGTTTGCACTGCGGACTGCTAGAGGCGACGTGGGTCGTCGTTGTATGTATATACCACGCAGCTTTTTTTTTTTTGTGCTCTTTTTTGCTTTATTTTTGCTGGCTGCGAAAATGACATGCTGCCAAAAAAGTTTCTGCTTGTCGTCGGGTCCGACAACTGGCGGCTTGTCGCACGCTTCGTCTGTTTTCTGCAAGGCTCCTTTTTTGCCGGGTCTGCGGCGGTTCTTGTCGGATGAAGTGTGCGCGCGTGCTGAGAGAGACCCGAGGCACACACTGTGCTCGTATTAACGGGCTCCCTTCATTTCGGTTCTCGAGTGTGTCCTTCCAAAACTTTCGCGTCATGTTTTGTTTCCCATTCTTGCTTTTTTCATCGAGAAAAATATTGGGTGAGGGGAGAGGGGGGTGGTCGGGTCGATTTTTACCCCTTTTTCGGCATTCGTTATACCGCGGAAAGGAAATTATAACTGAAGGGGTGCTCCGAGTAACAGCTGTACTCAACATTTAATTAGAACCCGGGCTTTCCCAAAATATTACAATCCGCGATTTATTTTTATTACTTCGTTTATTTGTTTGATAATGAAAGTAAACTTGGGGGAAGAAAAGATTGCGAAACGTTAGGGGAAGGAGTGTAGGAGGGAGAGGAGAGGGCGTCTAAAAGAAAGTATACGTTCTAGGTAATTTACTCTTCACGGCTGTCCTTTTACTTAAAAAAGGGAAAAAAAAGAAGAAAGCTGTAAGTGAATGGTCTTTTATTTTCCGCGCGTGGCGAGTATAGACCTGTATTTAAAAAAAAAAAAAAAAGCTCTCAAGGCCTTCGTGTTATTGAATTTTCAGGCTGCCCAATTTATGGAGAAAAGTGTCAAAATGTAAGCTTAAGCGATATCGAAGCCTGGCCATCAAGATAAGTGTCAAACGAAATGACAATGTTTGATTATAGTTTTTATTTTTGCTAGAGTCTTTGTGTCCGCGACTGCGTAGGCACCAAGGCTGTATGTCAGGCCGTGTGTCTAATACTCCGTAAGCCTGCGCTTTGTTCTAGATCGTTTCCACTTGGCTTATTTACTCCCTCGAGCGTTGAATTGAGGGCGGTATTTTGCGTCGAAATTATTTTCGCCCGAAAAGCTTGACGACGCGCTTTAAAAAGATGTATGCAAATTGTGTTGTCGCTGCATATCTTGACGCGATCAATATGCCTCAGGGATAACACTAAACAGTCAATATTGAAATATAGATACAGCACGTTATTCCAACAATATAATAACTCAGATGAATAAAAGATACAGTCAAAGCTGCGCTATATTCTCCAGTTATGGTAAGCTTTACCTACTTTGAAATCAGCTGCCAAATGCTTGCATTCCGGATTATTATAATATTGCCATGGTCGCAATCTTGCTCAACACGTTGGTTTCTTTTTCGATTGTGTCGCCTTTAGAAATGAGTTTATAACGTTCCGTATGCAGCGCTTTTTTTAATTTTTTTATGTTGCTGGTGTTGTGAAATGTTTGTTGACGCTTCTTGTATAAAATATGCTGTCGTCTCGAGCTGGCTTTGGCCACAAATTGCCTTATGAACGTTGTCGAGATGACTAAAGTCGAGCATCTGAGGTGGAAGCTAATTTTCAAATGCTTTCCGCAACATCGTGAAGATATAGGTTGCCTTGTTTCCGGACTATTTGGGGAGTGCCCATGGTTATTAGATGCACACGTCTGAGACACATATCATGTAGCCTTTACCCGATTTTGTTCTTAAGCTATTAATGTATATTCAACATCCGCAGCGTCAGAAACTGGTGCAATGAGAGCTGCAATTTCTCTGAGAAGCAATAAACATTATCCTTGTCCATGTTTTATATCGCAGATTTTTTCCCCTAATCATGTTCACTAAAAATTTGCAAACTTTTAGTATATTTTTGTTCCGGATATGTTTTATATATCACTAAAGGGATATAACACAACCGAAAAGAAGTTTTCTTCTTTGAAGACATTTAAAAATGTGCCAATCAACTCAAAATGTTAAGACAATATAATTACACTTCCGATAAACATAATTTTTTATATATATATCTGTTGTTTCCTAAAGCCCCGAAGGCATTATAGATGGGGAGAGGACGGAATATATTTACGTGTTGAAGATCTAGGACAATTTCACGAGTGAACGTTGATGCGTTGATTTCCACTTATTTTTTAATTTTGTTTAGAATCCCGAGATATGTGAGGAGTTCATTTGTAACCGGTACCAGCACTTTTTAATACTTCATTTTTGTATTTTTTTTTTTTTTTTTACTGAGAAGATATTTAGGGCAAAGCGCTTTCACATAGTATACAGTTTAGGTCAGTCTTAAAGTCAGATAACAATACCAACATACATTTGAAACGTCTTAGGTCCGACTTCTTTGTGAGCATTGGAACATAAAACTATTGTTAACCGTAAGTTCCATCATAAAATACACACCCGGAAAAAGAAATCCAGTCCCGTCCAGCGCAGGCGTCAGAGGACGTTATCTCAATTTGTACTTAAATAAAAAAAAAAATAAAAACTTTCTACGCGGAGTTATTTTTTTATTTTTTTCAATCGCACGGCGTTCAATTTAAATAGAAACAACAATAAACAAAAATTGGGAGAGGATACATTTCTGGACACTTTGGAACAGAACCCGTTTCTAAATACTTGGGACGGGACACGTTTATGGATACGTCAATTACCGCGTTTCATACAAGAATAAGCGTTTCGCCCACCTCCAATTGGAGTTTTATTTTCCGCAGTCACCGGAAGCCTAAGAAACGCAGAGAATGGCACATTATGTTCACGCTTCTCGTTTCGTGATGGGTTCTGGAGAGTTCTTATTGGCTATCGCCGCAATTTCATTGCCTGCAAAGCGATAATAAGGCGCGCTGGATTCGCCAGACCCTGCGTTTCTTTAGCGGTCAATGACCATCGTGTGCACAATCATTGTTGGTGTTTTTTTTTTCTTTTTCTGCTGGGTCTTACTGAGAAAGTTAAAAAAAAAAAAAAAAAAAAAAACGTGACTGATCTTTGGGCGCTCCGTTTTGTGCTGACGCAGGCGACGCAGATGGACAACTCCCTTCGCTACGCCCTAGCCAAGGTGGAAGTTTCCGTGATGGACATCAACGACAACGTGCCCGTGTTCGACTACGACATGTACAACATCACCGTCATGGAGAACCTGCCGCCTGGATTCACGGTGGTCCAAGTGCACGCTGTGGACCGAGACTCCGTAAGCACATCGGTTTTGCGCAGCTGTAAAAACCCTTCTAGCACGTATCCTCAAGACGACAAAATTCCTAGTCACTGGGATGCAGACACATATGCAGCTCCTGATATTTCACACACACACACACACACACACACACACACACGTACACACACAAAAAAATAAAAAAAGCTACTGCTTCACAGCCCAGTAGGCAAAACACGGCAACGCGCAGTGTAGGCCATTAGAGAGCTTTAGTAAGGCGTGTAAAGTCCCATTCACACACTTGTGACTTGTTAGGACCATGTGCATTGAAACCTCTTAAAATCATCTTACTACCATGCTCACCTATTGGGTAGCAGTGGAACACTTGGTAATCCTGCGTGTTGACAAGAAAAAAAAAAAATAAACTTTTGTCAGTGTTATAAGCGATCGTTTCTCGTAGGTAGTACGTACATTTCATCCCGCAAATACCGCGAAACCTTCGCTCTAGGGAAATGCAGTTCCAGGGTCACCGCATCGATGACGTCAGCGTGCCAGTGTGTTTTCCCGTCATAAAATATTTTAAGAGGTTTTAAGCCAGTCGGTCCTAAGGAGACGCCAATGGCCCCCTTAAGAGCAAGCGCACGCGCTGTACGTTTGCGTCAGCGTTGCGTGCTCCACGGCGCCCATGCGCGTCGTCGCCATGCACCAATCAAAGACGCAGTTGTGGCTCACGCGCACGCGCAGTGTGGAACACGCAAGGCTAACGCAAACGCACAGTGCTTGCGTTTGCTCGCATACGCCATGCTAAAGCTCACTATCACAGCAATGTTCCATAACGTCAACGCGATCTAAAGCTCGAAACTGTTATATGATTTATCGGTAGCAAGAAAATTACAGTTGTTATACAGCTGAGAGAAAATCAGCCCATGTAGTAGTATATCTGGCATTGTTCGTATTCCGGGAAAAAAGATTATGTGCACCACTGCCCGTTTAGCACAATTAAAGCTAAACGCGACTTTCATTTGACAACTTAAAGAGGAATGAATATTAATTTCTTTCCTACAGACTTCATAAAAGTACAAAAAGAAAAACGGACTTCAATACCATTCTTTGGGGGATCGTGAGTCGAAGCACATATTATTAAGCAAAATCCACAAGCTGAAACCTCCCTAGAATCAAAATATCAATAACGCATTGTGTAACTCGTATAGTTTTAGCCAATGAACAGCATAATATTTTTTTTTATTTAGCACTAAGATAAAAAAAAGCGCTCGCAACACGCCAATATTCCACAATAGCAGGTTTAAACTTTAACGTTTTGTTTCGTTTTTCAATTTTGCTAAAGACGTTTTGACTTCGTCCCCTAATATTAACTGCTATACATATAAGGACTGAAATCGGAGCAACCGAGTTATAGGAAAAGTCAATGCATTCCTTGAGAGTATACAAAATCTACGCTTCCCAATTGCATTAAAACAAGAAAAGAAAAGAAACAGCAGCACAAAGCATGCAGGCTAGCAGTATCCCAACAAACCTGGCTAGAGTTCGGCGCTCCATGGGGGCTCTTGTTCGAATGTCAGACGCATTTTATATTTATGCACTTAGCGTTGACATGACTTTGCTTTATATATAGACGAAAGAAATTACAATCGTTTCAGCAAAAACATATAGGAGTATAATTGTGCTTGAATCAGAGGAACTGCTCATGTCCGGCAAGTACAGATTGTGCTATTCCTTCTGCTCTGCCGGTTCCATATCTTTTTTCTACACTCAGGCGTTTAAAATTAACGACTCAAAACGACACTAGAAAGCAGATAAAGAAGAGTTTGAGAAGGAAATGAATGGTCGGTCGAGCTTCACTTTTCGCGTCGCGACAACAGGAATAGGCGAAGGTCGAACACACAAAAGACAAGGTCAGCGGCCGTACGTACTAGTGTGTATTTAGTTCGCCGTACGTCGATTTCTGCAGCCAAGCTTTTTTTTTGCGTGTGTGTGAATCCTTCGCAAAGCAAGTTTTTTTTTTTTAGTGTTAGGTTTTTACAGTAGCCGTTTGTTCGACAAGGAGGCACGTGTTGGGACTCTGCAGAAACGAAAGGAACAAGAGAACTAAGCTCAACGACACATTCTGTGACATTTCAGGGAAGGAGAAGGGGGAACATGTATACGTCCGCGGAGAATAAGAGCTGAACCACCCGATTTGACCTTTTTTCTGCATCTCTTGTTTCCTCGCGCTTCTTTTTAATCTTTCGATATGTGATTATATTTGAAGGCATAAAACCTAAATATCGCGTTACATCGCAAGCTTGGACTAAAACGTTGCTTCAGAAACCGGCCACTATACCAGCGAGAAATAAAGGACTGTTTCAGCTCATGTTGTTGACGATAGGACTACATCTTTATTGTGCGTTCAAGGCAGGAAAAGGAAAACGCGTATTTTTGATCGCGTTACCCTATAGAGTGGTCCCAGAGTATACATTTTCCAGCTCTTACGCCTAAGGCGACAAAATGCTGACTCACTCAGCCGTGGGCGCATGTGCAATGTCCAATAGTCAGCAAAAAGGAAGCTAGCGTGCATGCTCAGAAAGCGTCCTACAGCCCAGCAGACAACAAGGGCAGCGCACAGAACGCGGTTACTGCAATGGCGTATACGTGCGCGTATATGGGCCTGTCACAAGAAGATATAACTTGGCGAAGATGCGGCAAGGACTCAACGGACAGTATACAAAAAACACATACGTTCTCTAAGAGAAAAATAAACCTGACGTTTTCTTCGAGCTATGGTTGGCGACCTCGGGTTAAAAAATAAACGAATAAAACAACCTTGTTTCACTAATAAAAAACAAAAAAATTGTTTCGTAATCGTGCTGACCTCTCGTCGTCTGCTTGCGTCCAAGACGCTTTTCATTTCGGGAGAACCGATAATGCGAAGATGGACGGCACCGCTAACCTTCTCCGCGAGGACGTCACCGGTTCTTTTTAAAAGGAGTCCCAGTTCGGCGCGTCTCCCCGGACGTCGCCTGACAGGATAATGGCCACGGTGGCGTAACCGCTGCTTCTGCGCAGGGCGACAACGCGGACTTCTTGTACCACCTCATCGACGACACCGGGGGCTTCACCATCGACGAGAAGGAAGGCTGGATTCGAGTCAGGGATCCCGCCAAGCTGGACAGAGAGAAGGTTGACAAGCTCACGATGAGGGTGAGTGTCACGACAGCTGAATGCTTTCACTCACCTTTCATTAAGCCACGGTCCCACGGCTAATGCATCATACGAAAGGTTATCTGCAGACACTGTCGAAGGTGTGTTTATTCTCTTGTACGACGGTCCCACGACATTGGTCATCAAAAGCAATTTCTGCAGAGGTGTCCTAAGCATGTGCACAATGTGCGGTCGGACCTGCTATTTTTTTTTTTTGGCGAGGAACGTTTTTCATTAATTTTAGCGGGCAATAATCGTGTCTGGTAATAAGGTGACGTACGTCGCGCGAAGCGTTTTCCCTTGAAGTTTAGCATTAGACTCCACGCTAAACTTAGCGGGTCAATTTTAACGTCACGTGAGATTAGAAGACCATGCCACGTCACCGTCATGAGATGTCTCGGTGTCTCGTGAAAAAAAGTTCACCAATGTGACGTGTTGGGCTAGTTGGTTAGAGGTGAACATCTTGGGAAGAAACAGCGGCAAAGAAACTTGGACAAGAGTAAAGGAACAAACACGACAGGACGGCGCTGTCGTGTGAAAAAGCTCACTTGATGTCACGGTGTATTTGTTTGCAAATTCGGCACATTTTGAATGGTTGTGAAGAAGGGTTGAGTGTAGTCGGTGTGCGACCGGGTGTGCAGCGCCTAAGCTGTCGTCTCAGTTAATCTCGGGGACACAGCAATTATCCAACATTAATCTTTTTTTCGGAACGACCTTTGACCGTTTTTAAATTTATGGGGCAGAATGAGCTCTTTGAACGTATAAAGTTTATGCAATTCTGCATTTATAAATTACGCTAATTTAACAAATATTTGTCGCGGATAGAAAATATTAGACAAATGTGTAACTGAACATAAAGGTTCAATGAGGCTAATTTCTGTCTTCAAACATAAACGAACAAAAACCGTGCGTTTTGAGACGGCGACGAAAGAACGGCTGACCTGAAGCAGCGAAGTACCGCTGCTTATGTCCAGGAATATTCTGAACGAGAACGCACGATGACAACCGAGAATAGGTTAGAACTTTCTGTTTTGCAAGGTTACAAATTAATGAAAGTAAGAATCGGGTCGAGGGGTCTTTTAACCCCGTTCCCTCGCGTGGCAACTGCGCGCGCGCGTGGCAATACACAGTCATGATTTATCGGCGCGTGTTCTACATAGGAGCGGCTTTGACACAAGTTAAGAAAAGGTAAAAAAAAAAGTAACACCTTGTAGACGCGGATGCTCAAGCAACGCGTAATATCTCATTAGACCTTATAAGCGCTCAAGACCACACTTCTGCTTGTCAGAACCCCATGGCAGAAAAGACGTTTGAAGAATCGTCCGCTGCGGCGTAAGGCACTCAAGGTTTGCTAAGAAATGATCCGTTGTGTTTGACAAGGAGCTCGGGTTTTGGCCCGTTTTTTGTACACTACAAAGGCCTTGATCGAACCGGCTGCGAAGCTTTGACCAAGACGCATTGTTTCGGAGAGGTCCTTGTGCGAAGAGCGTAGTGAGGGACATATAGTTGGCTGCGCAAAATCGAAAAATTATTAAAGGCTTTTTGTGTCGGTAGGTGCTGCCTGCAGTTCTGTCCGAATGTGGTATAGCGTGGGCTGATCTCATTGTGTTATCGATTTTATCTCAAGCTTATCCTGTATATCAACGACCAAGAAACAACACAAAACATTCTGCAACACATTATATTAGAACTCTACGTTAATACGTACATGTATAATAGAAACTAAAAATCCCCGTCTATATATATATATATATATTCTAAATCACGAAAATGTGCCATATAGATACACTTTGCGTGAGTAAAGCGACGTGAACCACCTGTTATGTGTAGCGAGAAACGAGGTGATTAGACGACTGTGAATGAATAATGGATTTTTAACGACGGACTTAAGTAACGTGTCCTAGTATGTACGCGCAAATGTCTCCAGCGTGATGACATTTTTATATATATTTCTCACTCATACGAGATAGGAGAGGAGAACGGGTCTGCTATTCATTAAACATCATTTACTGCCATGTCCATCTGAATGCCTCGGTTGTTAGGTGGGAGAGCCCCATTAAAAATCCTTATTAATCGTGTTCCCATAATAAAAAGAAAGAAAAAGGCACAGTAAGAAGAAAAATGAGGTGAAAATAATTTGAAAATGGGATTAAAGGAAACAAAACATATCCCCCAAGAAACTAAGATTCCAAATACCGCCCTCCGAAAGAAGATGAGAAATTGTGCTACTCCTTCCAGTAAAGGTTCGCGCCTCGAAATACATATTCCGCTCTTGCGCGCGCGAGGTTCTCCCCCGGTCGCGAGCATTCGCTCGCAGGCGCGTGCATTCCTTGTCCGGGTGTGCTGGTGAATTGAAACTCGCCGGGCAATCCGAGGAAAACTTTGGGTGGTTTGCGTTTTGAACGGGCTGTGCGGTCTCGCCGAGCTCAAGAATACATTAGTTTTTATGCGGCCCCCGAGAGACGCTGAGGCGAAGGCTTTGTTCGCCCAGACCGTCGCATATACCACGCCTGCGGATGCGTTGGCGCCCCCGGAATATCAGAATAACAGATAAGCTGTATACTTATTGCGCGAAATGAGATTGCACGGAATAGGCTCGTGGGTTGTTTTCTTTTTTCTCGAGCCCGGTGTTTTTTGCTTTCTTTTTTTCGCGCTTATATTTGTTTTTGTTTCGTATTGTACGCGTACCTATGTATGCAAATGCGGGAGGCTCTCCCGTTTTGATTTCGTTTTTATTTATATTTTTCTTTTTTTTGTTTTAAGTTAGGCACATTTTATGTCGAGCTGGGATCTCGAGTAGCCCAGTCTTAGCCATTTTTTACGGGTCAGGAAAACAGCATTTCTACTCCAACGGCACAAAACAGTCATACTATGCCATAATTGAATGACATGTTCACTGCACCACTATTTAGAAAACACTTCGTACTCGAAGCTAACCAAATCTATAATTTCAAGTTGTTGCAGTTAATAGACCGATCTCACCAAGTGGTCGCCGCTTGCTTGATGCCGCCATAACATTAGTTCACTGGAAGCAGACGGCGGTGCACGAAGGGGCTCGTACCGTCTTGTGATCGACACGCGCAGGGCTCCAGCTAGGTTGTCGTACATACAGAAAGACTAAAGTTCACTCGATGAATTGCCGCAGCGGTGGCGTAGTCAAACTGCCTGGTGAGATCGGTCTATTCACGGAAACGAAGACTACAAAGCCGGGGTGTCACTGCCTGTGCATCATACGAAAGACAGTCTGCATGCAGATTCGAACGCGAGTTTCCGCGAGATCCGTGCTTCGAATGGCACACGGCAATGATTATGGCACGCGACATTCGAACCACAGATATTGCGGTGACTCGTGTTTTCAAACTGTCTTTTGTATGATGTATCACGCCCGAGTCGCACTAGAGCGACAAACAGAAACCACCGACAGCAACAAGCCTCAAACCCATGCAGCAAGCTCGCGATGGTACCTCTGGCAGGCGTTTATTCGTTTTGTGAAGTAAGCACGAGTGATTTCAAGCCTGCCAAAGATATCTTCGCGTGCATGACGCTCGTGTTTGAGCATAGCCACCTTTATTTTACAAAGCCTGTCAAATCGCGCAAAACTCTAGTTTGAGTCTTTTCACTGTCGTTCGTTTCTGTTTGTCGCTCTAGTGGGACTCGAGCATCAGCAGTGTGACCCCGGCATTAAGAAAATCTATAAAATGATGCCCAAACATACTTCTGACACACAAAAAGAGAACCTCCACATATCACAGCAAACTATGGGAAGCAAACAAGGTAATATAAAGTTACAACTACTTTTAATAATATAGAAGATGCCATAACATTCAACAATCTATTTTGTTCATTCAAAAGCTGGCTGAAGACACATACTTCAAGCTGTATTATCGGTTTATAGCTTTCCCAAATTTTTATACATTGTAGTCCTACAAACTTTTTGTTATTTGTACTCAGTATAAACGCTATACTTTCAACATAACACTTCAATTTATGATTTAAAAATTTGGTATAGGCTGGACGGAATGATTTGCTTTCTCATTGTGCGCTGCCTGTAAGAACTGCAGAAGGGGCAGAGACGATTGTGCATCGCATATGTCTCAAGTCTGTCTCTCTATATGTTATTAAATATTAATTAATTTCCCTGCGAATAAATCAATGTTGATTATGACTCTAGAGTCACAGCAGATTGAAAGTTAGGAAGCTGGCGGCAACATAAAAAGTGTTACAGACTAAAATCCCGTAACAATACCAAGCCCCCAGAAACTACTGTTCAAATTCGGCTAGCATAATCCGAATTAAGGCGAGTCGCGATCGGCCAACAGGCGTAACAACGACCATGATGGTTTATGTAGCATTGCCAGTTTATAGTATCATCTTATTTTGCCAAAAACATAGAAAACAAAAACAGCTTTAAATGAGGGCAAGGGGCGAGTGCCATTATGGTAATAGCACATGTTTGACATGATAATGGAAGCGAGTTATCCCCGACCGAGTGACTAACTAAAATGTCAAGAAAATCTACACACTAAGTGACCACGCACCTTTATTACAGCTACATCGGTCCTGTTATTGCGTGAGACGCCAGCAGCTAGGTACTCACCGGCCCGGAAACACAAGCTGAAAGATAACTGCCCACTTAGCGGAATAGCCGATAACTGCTGTCCATATTGCTGCGGAAGTGGCAGTTAGAAAGAAAGTATGCAAAATGACGTTGTTACAAGACCGTTCAATAACGGAAGAAGGGAACAAAATATACACGAGAGGGGAGCTGTCTTCACGTGGTGTACTACCGATAACAGATTTACTTTCCTCTTACCTTCAAATGCCGATCTGGTTGAGACAAGTGACGAACCACCAGCAGAGGCGTTCGAAAGCCATGTTGATGGCCCCTGTTCTCATATTAAAAAAAAAAAAAATGGACGTTTTATCCGACCGTTTCAAGGCAGGCTGGGGAGTGGTGATGCATCATCGGTAATAAAAACAAACGAACAAAGAATGACACGCCTGGCAAGATAGAGTTGCTGGTCATTGTCCAACGTCCCCGATTACGGAGAGAAAAAAAGAAAAAAAAAACGTAACAAGGATGATGAACCGTTATGTGGGACAGTAGAATACACACCAACGACCGGAGCGAGCGTGTGCGTGGAGGCTCGAGGGAGAGACGCCAAAATTACGGCATCTGCGGCCTCAGTGAAGAAGAAAATCCTCCTGGAAAATCCAGGACGGCCATTTCATCGCGGAAGTCCCTTCCCATTGTTTAGCGACGGCAGAGTTGTTCATGCGTTGAGAATACATAAATACATAAGCAAAATAATAAACGTCAAAGAGGCAGCCCGTCACTGGCCGTGCATGCGTCGTACGTCACACAAGCATCTTCGCCGATCCTAGATATTTTGTAGTTTTAGTCGGCGCTTCGAACTGTTGAGTTAATCACACTTCGTGACACTTTCGGCGAGCCCGCGGAGGAAGGACTTTCCCCTTAATAGTTTCGGAAGTGAAGCGGACTATGCCATTAATGGGCGCCCGCTTCTGTCGACGTCTCACGGATTGGCTATGGCCCCATAAACGCTTCCGCTCAGCACGAACGTTCAAATGGAAGACATTAGAAAGGTCGACGAGGTAGGACGTCCATCACAATGGGCTTCGCGAGGCTGTCACGCGACGCCCTTGTAATTAGGAGCGAGCTGCTTTCGCTTTTCAGTGTATTTGCCACTTCGTGAAGACGAACTTGCGAGCGCTTATAGGTATGTGAGATGGAGTTGACCTCGGAAGGACCGAGTATTCATCACGAGTGTTCCGTTATGGGGTAGCGGCCGTTGGTACCAGTTAAATAATAGCGCGCGCTTTGTTACACTAGCCCATCATTCGCTTCGCGTTTTTTTCGAAAAACCGACCTATACCAATGAAAGATATAACACGACGCACCGATACTTGGAGTTCTTGTTCGAGCTTTCTTGCTTAAAGTACTTACAACAGAAACCCAAAACAACATGTTAGCTTCACTTGCCATGGATAAAAGTGCGTATCTACTGGATTTGGTGAGCTTATTCATTCATGTTTTCTGCACAACACGTTTGATGCATTTTATTCTTCAAGATCTCATGAGCATTGGGGCCTTGTGTTTTCACGCAGATACATAAACGTATATGACTGCATTACGTACATTTGCATAAAAACTTGCCGTTTAATATCATAGTCACAACAGTATTTCTTCTTAGTTTCTACTTCCTTTTCATGGGAGCTTAAGTGTTTCTAGGGTCCACCAAAAACCCTCGTAGAGCAATTCACACTGCACACGATGTTCTAGATTGCATCGTTCCTACAAAAGGATTACAAATAATTTAACACTGAATGTGTCTTAACTGCCGATTCTCACGGAGTTCTGTAACGTGTGGCTGTAAACCGACACCGAAAAGCGTAACGCTCATAGGGCGCCATATAAGAAGACTTCAGTCCCTGGGAGGATTTGAACTCATCACTCTTAAAGTGGTGAGCCAATTTCTTTGCCGACCGAGCTATCCAAGGGTCGTTGGCGTTAATCACGCTAAAGCGAACACTTTGGTGCTGCACACGAAGGGGTGGTCACGGGTTTCGCGACCTTTCCTGTTATGCTGGGCCATCTCACGGCGTGTGTGAAAAATGGGAGCGAATATTCGGTAGGCGGTGACATTCAGACGCCTTTCTCCTCTTGCTTGGAAAGCCTATCACATGCTGTGCTACCGGTCTTCGTCAGCATGATCCAGCTTGTGTAGTTTATTTTGTTTGAAATATAAAATATACAATATTGCCGAATGAGTTTCTATTGAATAAATAAAATTTATTGGTCGCGGAATGACGCCTTGCCATTTACGATTTGCGCGACGCAGGTCTTGGCACTTGAGCGGAAGCCAAACGTGAACCCGGATGCCAAGGCCAGCACAGCCGTGGTGGAAGTGTCTCTTCTGGATGCCAACGACAACAACCCTCAGTTCTTGCCCGAGGGTGTCTACATCTTCAGCGTCACAGAGACCGATCCTCCTGGAACCGTCATCGGATCGGTGAGTGTTTTGAATTGCATTACTGTAAATCGCGGTTATATTTAGTTAAAAAAAAGAAGTAAAACGATGACCAGTTACTCCAGAATCGTCACCGAGCTTCCTCCTGTGGACGCGGAGAGGCTACGTCTTAAGTTTTTGAAGCTGAAAACACACTCAGACGCGCACGCGTACACACACACACCCTGACACACAAATCTAAGGATTTTTTACAGTCCTCACTCACCCAGGTCTTCTCTGAACGTTCCAGCTTCAGAAAATTGAATTTTATACAATATTCCAACCTGAAGTGTTGAGCGTTTTGGCAAATCAATTATGCATAAGCAAACGAAAGCCACAGACGGACAAAACAGGCGACGCAGCTTACCGGTACGTGTGCGCTTCTCCATAAAGCACGTGCCAAAAGAGAATGTCTTTTCAACACTCATCAGGTTCACGTACTTTTTTATGTTAAACATGTTCTTCCTGAATTGGCGTCTTAGCGGCGTCTGTCACTTGTGGAATGGCTCAACCTAATGTTTCGTCATATGTTAACTACTTGCGCAAACTTCACTTGCTTCTGCAATGTGCAATCGGTTGCGAGTGTAACCGCAGCCATTTGTTTACAATGGAATTTAAGGAACGGCTAGACGGGCACTAACCAGTAATGAATACCAAATAGCAAACAACTATGCCACATTTTATTTCCCGCTTCCGGGTTCATACGGAAGCGGATGCTCGTTATCCATTCATTAGTTCCATTCAGATGGAAATGCCACCTCTGAAAATAGAGAATTTTCTATACTAGTGGGCAGTTACGGGAAGATTTTTTCGGGACGCGACAGGGGAGGTTGGGGTCCAAAACTCTGGAATTAATGGGGAAGCTATTTCAGAGCAGTTCAGTCTACAAATGGGACTACCGGTATAGCAAAGCATGCTAGTTTAAAACAGTGGTTTAAGGAGTTTCGGCGAAAACATCGTAACACTTTACTTCCAGCGTAAGCAGGAATACAATCTCAACATGAATAAAATGGCGCGAACTGAACACGGACGAACAGGCACAGACGTGACAAGACCGGTCGTGTCGTATATGTGCCTCTTTGTCCTTGTTCATGTTTGCGCTATTTTAATATTGTCGAGTATGGACCAAGTAGCCCAATGGAAATTCGTGTTACTAAACTCTTAATATATGCAAAGCGTGGCACAATGTGCTTATACGCAGAGCAAGTACTTCAAAACGCGTCATTGGCACATCGGCCCTCAAAAAGGGGCATGGCAGTCAGCGAGCAACACAAACAGCGAGCAGAGACCGCGATGACGAGGCAGCCATGCACGCGCCGTCATTTGTTCAGATCGGGGGAAAACACAAGCACGTGGGCGCATTTGGAGGGAAAGCATACTCACGAGCTGCAGGAAAAGCGAACGCACTTAAGCGCCGTATATCGATAAAAAAAAAAAAAAAAAAATCGGTAAAATTTTTGTAAAATAAAAATTTAGTGTCGATAGTGATCAGAGGTCGCATTAAGAAGATACATATTGTAAAATATAATACACGCCAAAGAAACAATAGAAAACGTAGTTGGAAGATCGAAAGAGAGAATGTCTTGCACATAACAAGTGTAATGGAGAGGTCAGGTAAAGCCTGTCGAAAGTGCACGCGACTCTACTTAAAGTTTGTAATGTAGCTTCGCAATTAATATTTTTGCAAAGACAAAAAAAAAGAACGTTTTGTGCAGATTTGTTTATGGCGCTTTATGCGCATAAGCGCATTTCTAGGGTTATTTCCTGACGTTAGACTTTACTTTGTCATGTGAGATATATGCGATAGTTTTTGACACATACGTACAGAGCGCGACACTGTTAGCGCGAACAAGCGATCGACAGTTTTCTGTTTTTTTTTTTTTCTCTTAGAACCGAAAGGTTATCATCAAAGATATTATTGTTATAGAAAGAGCTCATTTAGGGCTCTGTTATAAGGGCTAAAATTGTGTGCCCCCTAATACTCTTTCCGAATAAAACTCGAAAAGACGCCGATGTCGTGTTCACGCTAACAGGGTCGCGATGTGTATTTTTATAACAAGACTTAACCTCACCTCCGGTGCACGGCGTGGGCTCAGTAAAATGCACATTTCTACAAGCTCTATGCCTCTTATCTAAATCAATAAAAGGAAGGACACAATGAAGACATGGTAAATCGCTGCTTTTATATATTTTCGGAATATTTTCTGTTGCAACGTAGGCACGTATCTAAAATTATTCACACACACTGGTCACTGTTTCTGAACTGTCACATATATTACAAATATGCCTCACCCGTGCTGTGACTGGGGCAACAAAGTGATGATTTTGTTTTTTGAACGGCGAAGCAACGCACTGCACGTCCTTTATTAACGCCCGTAATGCTTGCTAGAAAAAAGTGCTGTCGACTCTAAAGATATTAATCAGTTTCTGGTCAAGAGCACTTATGCTCGATAATATTTGCCTTTTAGCTCTAAATTTCCAATATATTAATTTAACTGATCGCCTTTCTCGTCACCCCTGAATTTACGTTGAATTTATCACATCTCTAGCATTCAAACTCTGCCATCCGTTCAGCTCATGTATTTAATTGACCTCATAACTGACTAGCCTGGTCTCGAAGACCTCGTGTCGCACTTAATTTGCTCAAGTTCAACTCATCAATTTATTATTTATGCGCGCGCGCCGTAGATCTTTTATTACTACTCAAAATAAAAGAAGTGTGAAAACAACTCTCGTCAATCGTAGAGCACACAAGTGTGAAAACTACCATATCAGTCCCAATTTAAGCAAATATGTTAACTCGGATTCGAGGTAACATCCACAGATACTACCTGTGACACACCTTCAATCGTCTATAACGGTTCGCGTGGGGAATTCGAGTGCAAGCTGGGGTCTCCATGTAAAATACTCCTGACGCGAGAAATCGCGCCCAAAAAATGGTAATCACTCCGGATTTCACAAAGTTTGTTTAAGAATAATATCTGAATCTCTCGGATTAGACAGGCAATCTATATCTCTTGGTACGACGGTCGACCTCGCGAGTCGAGGGCGAACGTTGAACCGCGACTCAATCAATCAGCTGAATGGGCTTAACTCCCAATATAAGATAAAAAAGAGGGCAGAAAAACAACACATATTGTAGCCTCATAGAGTAATACCATTTTTAAATGAACCATTCCCGCTGTATAAGGTGTTAGATCAGCTAGTAGAACCGGCTTTAAAGACATGTCAGGCATAAAAGAGACTTAAAAAGGTTAGGAAATCGTCAGCGGCCTATTCACTGGGGAGAAGAATATCACCCGCATTTCTTCAAACCAATCGTCGGAGCTGTCAAAAGCAGTAATTCGTCAAGTAGCCGTCAAAATAGCCAAATTCTATTTCAAAGCCATTCAGACAACGACTTGGTTCTTGTCTAGAGAACGTCTCAACGAATGAAACAAAGAGCAAAGAGATGGGTATAATAAATGTAAACAAAGCCAGGTCGATTATTGAGGAGGCCAAAAGAAAACAAGACAAAATCCACCCGTCTCGGCAAACAATCAACCAAGGTTATTGTTTCTCAGTGTCAAACAAAGGGTCGTTATACCTTTGCGGAGCTATCAATGGGGGGCCGTGCCAATGAACAACAAAGAAAGAAAGTAGGTCTCCCCTTGCTATTGGGACCTCCCTCAAAGAGTTGTCGCTGCGCTGAGGTCAAGGAGAAGATCGACGCCGAGAAACTATCAATGGGCGTACGCGACACACCGTTCTAAATATAGGCCGAGGAACAAAAAGAGCTCTCTGTAATACAATAGGACCATGCGATACACTCGAGGTTGGCCCAGCTTTCAAAAACACCTGCACTCGCTGTCCTTATGTTGAGCTAGACTTGCCACATAACCTTTGGAACCATACACTTTGAGCCAATCATTGTTCGACGTATTTTGTATCAAGGATGATGCAAATACCTAAAAATAACTCTGGATTATTCAAAAAAGAAAACAACAGGAATGAAGTACCAAAATAAAATTTGAGCTCTGCTTGGCGCGTGGGCGGTCAACGTTTGTTAATTCTTCCAATACATTAGTCGACGAATGCACGCATTATTAATGAGTTGGAACGGTATTCCTATCCGAAACTATCTAGGTAATTTTTGATAAGTACAAAAGAATCTATTTCGAACAGTTGGTACGCGCTCAATGTTTAAAGTATTTTTATCGTATCATGGCATAACTGAAAGTTAATTGGAAGACGTGATTCAATCGTAATCTATCACATTATATATTTTGATCATCAGCCACAAGCTGCTCTATGTGTACACGGTTGAGACAAGTCAATGAGGACTTCGGCTGCATAATGACATTCCCGATAAAAGTGGCTTTGGATGGAGGGATCGGTGACCGAGTGCAACCGATCCCTCCATCCTAGCGCAACGCAACCAGAAGCACAAAAAAAAAAAAAAAAAGCTCGCGTTGTCGAATTTAAGCCATGGATTCTGGGACCAATCCTAACCCCGTGCCCAATTGAATTTAAATGTGGCTCGTACCAACGACGTCTGGTCCTGTACTGGTACTTCATAATGAATGTTAAAGACAACAGGGTAGTAGTCGTACGGAACCAACTAATTTCAAATTTACAAGACTGTAAATGAAAAATGTAGGCGGTGCCTTTATGGCGACCAGGCGCCAGAAAAAAACATTTCTGCAAAAAAAAGTAGATTTAAAAAAAAATTCCATATTTACATCATCCAACGTCTAGAGCGTATTTTCAGAAAGTTTCATTTGCTTACATTGCATAGTTAAATTTTATCAATTATTTTCAATCCACCGATGCTAAAGAAAAGAAAGAGGTTCGGGCACTTTGAACGTGGTTTTCTCCGTTCCACTTTTTGGCATAAATTTCACGTAATAAATCTGTCGTTTCAGTATGAAATTATCGAGAGACCTAATATTTGCGGCATATATGCCAAAAGTTTAAGGAGCCGGTTACTATAAGCTTAGATTTTGCACTTTCATGTTTCTTTGTTGTGAAAAATGTAATTTGCAAAACTTGGTAAATGTGAAAAAAACACGGTTTTTATATATTTGTTTTTACTTGCAAAATAAATATATACTGAAATTTATTTTCATAGTAACCGGAAACAGGTATTCCAGTATGCATTCCATCAGAAAAATATGTGATTATCAACGCCATTTCTCAACGATAGATTCATTGATCAGATTCCATGCAAACCTATGCTTTACTTCGTTCTAGGGGTATAGTACCTAAATCTATTGGTTGGCAGGGCTGAAACTTTGCATGCCCTCTATCTATATGGCTACAAACAGCACCTTCAAATATCTCTACTATTGAGTGAGTGGTTCAAATGTTGACACTCCGAGGTGGTGTCCCCCCTTAAACCTCAAACATCTTATTGGTTGTTATTTGAACTCTTGGCGGTGCTTGCTACCCTAAACATTTTAATTAAAAAGAGCCGGCTTCTCTTTCATGCTGTTGGCCATTTTACCCCTAAGGCCCGTAACCCAAGGATCAAGGTAACCGTAAACCGCAACGTAACAAAGACCGAGTCGGTAGGAATAAAATTGGCGCTTTTATGTCAAGGCCTATGAAGAGACAATGAAACAAATGTATGGGGAAACGACGGATGATTACGGATGCGCATAGCATTACAACATTCCTTGCCGTGCAGTTCTGTACTTCAAGGCTTTCTTAGTTGCACAATCCCGCTACCACGTAACAAACAGCGTAAAAGTTTGAAACTCGTAAATCATCACGCGCAGCTACCAACGATTGTACGGAAACCACCGACCGCCAATGTCATCACAAAGCCTCCTAAGGAAACATGCATGTCTCCAAATATACCGACAAAGTTGCTATTGGAGCTTAGCCACCTTCCGTTTTCTTTATGGCGGGCAGTTGCGTTTTTTAATCCAGGGAAATATTTCGTGTTTGTACTGAATGGAATATATTATTTTTTGCGGGTTTCTCAAGGTAAATGCTGCCGACAACCTAAGAAACACAGGGCGCGGCTTAGTGTGTTCACACTTCCTACTTCGTGACTTGTTATTCGGCATTCTGATCGGTTGATGCCGCAATAGACCTTTTACCGGATTACCCAAGCACCCAAAAAGAATGCCGGGAACGTAGGTACACGCGCTGCGCGTGCTGGTGTCTTCAGATCTAACTGTTCGAAAGCAAACATGTAAAATAAATGGCACTTCGCAGGCGCGTTCCACTGACGCTTTAGTTTGGTTATTTACTTCAAATGTTTTCTATAAGGAAGCAGAGCACGCGCAACGCGTGTACATACGTTCCCAATATTCTCTTTGATGCTTGGGTAATTTAGCGAAAAATCTATTCTGGTCGGCTACGGTGCGTTAACCCTTTAAAAGTCTCGGGACTCGCCACGCCCTTGCGTTTTGTTGAGATGTCGGCTGGACTATGCGCAGTGCAATTTCGTCTGCTTATTGCGCGGTGGTTGCGGTGACGTCGGAACTCCGAGTTCTGATTGGAGAAATAGTGGGTAGACCTCAATGCTATAACTGCCCCGAGGTCTATGCCAACTTTCCTTCCAATCGAGACTCCATTTATGAACAAAGTTTGCCTCAATAAAGCAACAGAAGGTATACCTATTTATAGAAGTACCACTGACTATGGTCCCTGAAAACGTAAAGTACCGCAGGACGTGGTGTGCTACCCGGGCTCCTTATTATCCCTCGGCAGCAAATGAGAATGCGAGATTTGTCGATGAGGACAGCACCGAATAAAACAATCAGAAATCTAGAAGCGTGGACGTATTAGGCCACTCTTTGCGTTTATTAAGCTGACAGTGAGTATATAGAGGCATGCAACGATTAACGGGGTAATTAAATCAACCCCGGAAGTCACGTTTCTTCGATGGCGAGCTGGGCATTGTAATTAGTGGTGACTCATTTGTTTCGTCCGAGCAGTCTGTGAATGGCTGAACAAATGCGCAAATAACACCAAGCTACAGAGCTTGCGAAAACATATATTACTATAAACAAACAGGAAGTATGTATAGTCGCGAATAATAGAAGGATTTCGTCATTGATGGGTGACAGCGATAGGTTTGGTGAGTCAATGCTAATTGAAGTAAATCCGGGTAATCCCTAATAGATGTAGACTAACTCCCCCACTGACGGCTTCAGAGACGCAAGCCGCGGTGAAATTGAGTACGGGCAGTCCGCGATCACACACTGCCCGTACGGTTTTCTCCGATGCCTCCACCGTGCTTCGGTCCAGACGACGCTTGCCAACATTAAAATGGCTAAGCTTTCAATGTTGTCGGACCACCAGCCACTTTCGCATAAGGTCTATTGCAGAAACGTTAAAACCGAACCATTTCGTTTTTTTCCTGTTCCCGTAGGTGGTGGCCGTGGATCCAGACATGGGCGAGAACGGCCGCGTGGTATTCTTCAAGCAGAACGACACTCTCAGCTACAGCGTTCCATTCGGGGTGCACCCGTTCAACGGATCAGTGTACGTGCTGGATCGCTTCAAAGACATTCCCGTCAAGCCGGAACGCTACACTTTCTTTGTCGTCGCATCCGATGCCGCCAGAAGTGAGCACGAGCGAAGGTAAGCGTGATGATACATGTTTTTCACATCCGCCACGTTTCTACAGTACCGAGCCACACCACTGGCGCAGTGCATCGCGACATGAGCTTTGCCGATGGCCTCAAAGTGGTGGCACATTTGTCTCGTGGTACATCGCTTATAAAACGGAAGCATCGCAGCTTGGACTTATCATTGAGAAAAGACGCGCCAAGCCTCACCCTAAAGAAGAATGAAAAAAAAAAAAGCAGTAGACATTCGCGGTAAACATTTGATTGCAAAAAAAATAAAAAAAATAACAAGCGTTAAAAAACAATTTCTGAGTGTCTGTGACCGAAAAAAATACTCAATCTGAAACGTTATGAACAACGCCCTCAGACTCAAGTACGCAAGCAAGGCTCTTTATTCTGCTATATTTATCCTTGCATGAATCCCAACGCACACTTGGAATTTTGTATAAACGCTTCACGGAATAGTCTATTTCAATATATATTAAACGTTGTTCTCGTACATATCACATCATTACGACTGAGAAACAGTTCACCAATAAAGTCACTTTTAGTGGATGCGTCCTGATCAATTTTTCGCATTACAAATTGCTTCCATGAACACACTATGCAGTTCAGGTCCGAATCGCAGTCTCAATAGGTACAGAAAACCATGGAAAAGCACGATAGGAGATGTCTGTTCAATATTGTTTTTTTTTTCTATATAAATATTTCCGAGCGGCTATAAGTTCTAGTTTTAATTACATTACCTTAATTGTCACATGGGACACCGTAACACGTAGGAACCGTAAAGCCGATAGAGAGGTCATTATATTACTACCGAGCACCCGGAAAGTTTACCCCAGTTTTGCAGGACTATCGGGTCGGCAGATCGGCGCATACTAATCCAATTATTACTGTTCGCCGTTCGTTTTAACCTCCCCGCTCCTCCCGGTCCACCGTGTCCAGCCAGAATTTTCGGAACGCTTGCAGCCCGGCGGCAAACAGATGTTTACAATTCAGGTAGCACGACAACGTTCTGCGCGTAGTAAAATCAAATGTATTATTGTTTATTCAGCATTAAAAAAATACCGCGCATTTAAAATGAGAAATTAAGACCGGTAACAGCAGCGTATGCTATTGTACCATTACGAAACGAATTGGACAGTTCCATGAGATTATCAGTTTTTGAATTCAATCTCTTCTTCCATCATAATTACTGTTCTTTTTTTCGTATTCTTTCTCCACCTACCTGCCTCTTCTCATCTTTGTGCCTGTAGTTTCTCGCGTGCACATTTTTTTATCGTATTTTTCATTGCTTGTCAAGTGTATACTCGAGTAATAGCCGCACTATTTATGAACAAGACCCTTGCGTCGACTTTACTGCAGAACATATATACAGCCAATCATCGCGTTGCGCATAAATAGCATAGCGAAGAACCAAATAGAGAACACGATTCTCCATACAAATGCAATCTTCACGGATGGAATCTTCGCGCGAAGACGTTATCTCTGTCCTGTAAACCGCTAGAATCATGCTGCCGATCGCGGTGATTGGCAAGCCGTGTGCTCCGCGGAAAAGCGAACCCTCAGGTTTTCTTCATAAACAGTGCGGCTATCACTCGAGTAAATACGGTATTCATATTTCACTTTCATACTGTTATTTTTCGAAATTTTCTAGGCTTGCGTGTCAACAACTTCTTCTTAAGTATACGTAGAGTCTCCAGGTGCCTCATCCGATCGTGAAAGAACCTCCACGTGAAGAAAGCCTTGCCGCTGTAAAATATACTAAAGAAAACACCAAGACTCCAGAAACAATTTCACGTCTCTATCTGTCTCCTGATCTCTTTAGTCAACAAGAAGAACCCTCACCAACTACAGTAGGATCGCTAGCTCACAGAGACAAAGAGCGAATGCGAGTATTGCATTCCAAACGTTCCAGACATGGCTGTCTAAGGACCGCAGCGCCCGCAGTCTGTCAGGAAGAGAATGGTTGTATATTGGACCTGCCCATAATGATTACAGCGGCTAACGCTCAAACTGTTACTATAGTGGGAGTTTTATTATACCCTTGGTATGGACTCTGCTCGTTTGTATAGACAGCAATGATTCAAAGCGTTGAACTATCGTATACGCTCGCATCTTTTGAAAGAGCATTGATGACGCGAAAAAAAGAACTCAATCGTATGTGTGAGGAATTTCTTGTTCCTTCTTTTCTTTCCTACTTTCACCGGTGGATCAACATAAGAACCATAACAGTATATAGCTGCATCGTCATCTTTGATTCTTAGTCACTGACAACTTAAGAAACCCAGGGCGTGTCGAGTCCGGAACATGTTATCAACTTCACGCAGGTAGTGAGATTACGGGATTAGCCAATAAGGAAGCTGAAGAGTAGTAACCCACACCCTGTGGTTCTTCATCTGTCATCAACAATAAATTAAATTGCGAAAGAAGCTCATTTTTTTTGCAAACGGTGTGACAAATTAGTAAGATCAAAGTTGACGGCACTGATATCATTGTTTATAATTTATAACACACACTGTTAGCGTACTACGGGGTGAGTTGAGCTAGTTGGTTATGATACATTACGGATGGAACCAGCTGAACAATGAAGGAAGGAGAAACAGAAAAGAAAATAGTTGGTAGTCCAGCGATTGGTTGTCTTTTCTGTTTCTCCTTCCTTTATTGTTCAGCTGGTTCCACCCGTAATGGAACTTTTAGCGGTTGTTATCGCCACTAACGCATCCAATTTGGTTCTGATTCAGAACACATGATTTGTTTCATGCACACGCAAAGTCCGAATAGAAAACGCCGCTGGTGTTCCGGCCATAAAAAAGGAAGAAAGAAAAAAAGGTTCTGCAAAAGCTCCGCAAGACAAGTGTGACGTCGAGTCGTGCCTCTAACCGACGTCACAATATGCGTACTTTATACGGTACACACCCGGGTTCCGGATTCCAGGTTTTTCCGAACTGTATTAACCGCGCAAACCGAGTCCATATTTGGATTCCACCCCCAGCGGACTCCGTCCTTCGTCCCTCTCACGTCTTCTCTGCAATCTCCAACTCTCCCACCACCCGATGTGTGTGGTTGTTGTCCACCAATGCCTGATTGGCTTCACTGCGGCATCTGGTCTTCCCGCGCGGATTCTGCTTTTTCTTTGTTCTTTTTTTGTCACTTTTCCTCGTTATTTCTTGCTCTGGCGTGTGTCCTCTTCGGAAGACTCCGTCTTCCGGAACTTGGTGTCCGCGACAGGCCATCCGGACGCGGACGGAGCGACGCGGACATGCGCGTCTCTCGATATATCTCGCTGCTATATGCCCACCGTGGCTCGGAAGTTCCTCCGACTCCTTCGCCGTGTCTCGTTCGTCTTCAGCGTCACTGACAGCAGCATCCATTGCCCGTTCGACCTCTTCCTTCGATGTACTTGTATTTCCCTGCTTTAGTGCCTGTGTGCGTGTTGTCATGTTCTTTCCTTCAAAGGGCTCAGAGATATGACTTGGAAAGGCGGTCTGATGTTCACGAACATACATGAAAATGGAAGAACCGATAAGACTCCAGAAATAGGCTCCAGTGGTATATGTAGTTGTTGAGCTTTAAGGTGTCTGCACGAAGTACAGTGTGTCACAAAAAAAAAAAAATCACAGTTTTTTTTTTATTGCAAAAATAAACTATGCATTGCCTAACTCTCATTTTCCGCCCAAAGATAGCACTAGAGGTCACAACCACATGTCAAAGCTTCAGCCCGAACGTACACCTTATTCAAAAGTTATAAGTGATTTTCTGAAAATTTTAATAGGAAAATGGAGCCCATTTTTGACCGTTTTCGGTTTCTGGTGCCATAGAGCCCCATGTATCCGAAAACTTCGTCGGACGCCATTTTTTACGAGAGCTAGCTAAAATTCATGGTGCCTTAATATGCCATCGGGGCATCACCAAGTAGAATGTGCACAATCATGTCCCATTTATTCGATCTCGTTGCACTTTAACATAGCCGCGCGAATGGCAATTGATTGGATTAAACGACAAAGACTAAAATAATGCCAGTTTCTTTTCTCCTTGAGGAATAAACGTGCGTATAATAATTGTGATTGAGTATGTCTATCTTACATTGCAGTATCGTAACATGCCACGCTCGGGTGTGCGTGCAAGGGAATGCCGCGCGTAGTGTGGGTGACATCACCACCCCAACAAACACGGCAGGATTTTCGAATAGGGCAGATCCGAGGGTCCCACATATAAATCGAATTATCCACGAAACAACCGCGCGATTTTCAAAACTAATTAAGAAGGATTATATTACCATAAAAGGGGTCCTAGCAGCATAGGTCTCGTACTTCATTTTTGGCGTGTCCTAACCCCTTTGAAACAGGAATACGTTATATATGTCTTTAAATTCCATCGTTCGCATTGATCTCGTTAATTTTTTCCACCCAAAATGTACTACGTCTCGTCTATTTCGTTGGCTCGATGAAAATATGATTTAATTTCGCGCACTATTTTTTTTTCTTTTTTATGAACATCGAGATATACGTTTTAGGTGTTATCATTTAGTTTGCATAGTCAGGGACCACATACGAGTGAAATAGCATTTGCATGTTGTTCTGGTTATTTATTTTGCTCCCCAAAAACCGGTCGCGTCTCAAGGGAGTTACGATCGTAGAAACAAAAAAGGTCTTTCATTTCCGAATGCACATATGTCAGCGCCTAAGAAATAACGCTATGCACAGGCAGGCCTCGTTTGTTTATGCTTTCCGAATTCCATTTTAACAAGCGCAAGCTGTATATACACAAACGAGTAAAGAGCTTGAGCGCTTCGGCACAACGGGCGTAGAGAAGAATTACTTCAGGCATCGCCATACCGCTAACATACCACTCTACTACCAACCAACCCAAACCCGGGGAGGCGTCCAAAGTACAAAAATTTCCTTCGCAGAACCGCTGTGGCTGTGGTGCACGTCAACGTGACTGACGTCAACAACAACGTTCCGGAGTTCGTGGGGGCCCCCTACGAAGCCCAGGTCGGGGAGTCATTGCCGGCGGGAGCGCTTGTCACTCAAGTTTCCGTAAGTATACATACAGCCAGCCACGCCGAACCCTTCTGGGTGTTTTCCGGTTAAAGCGGCCCCGCACGATCGCCTAATGTCCACTCTTTGTCTTCTGACGAACAGGCAAAAGACCTGGACGCCAACACAGAGCTCACCTACTCAATCATCGCTGGAAATGACGACGAAACCTTTCACATGAACCCGTTTACGTGAGTGGCCTTCCCAAGATGACCTCTCGTGCTTGCGGTGTAACAAGCTCGATGGCAGCCCGGCACCGCGGGTGGGCGTTGAGAGCGTGTCTACTGCGTTCATCCCTAAGCTGACAGTGCGGTGCAAGCTATACGTGCTCGTTGGACCAGTTGTACGTCTAACTTTTTGAACGTGATCACAACCAGCCCATACCCCCGCGCTGAGAGCGGGATCAGGCGATGAAATGGATGCTGTCGATTGATCCGGAGAGAGCGTAGCTCTAGCCACACCGTCAGCTTAGGGGTGAGCAGAGTATAGTTCCATCACGTGGTCTGTCAAAAAAGAACTGGTCATACAAGCAGCTTTCGTGTCGTTGTTGTTCTTGTCTGGAGACGGCACGCTTTGGGTTTAGGAAGAGACCATTCCAAACATAGCATTATGCGCGCTGCCATCTTTGTTTCCTGGGCCGTAGAACGCTTTCCGAGTACGCGCAGAAGCTCTAAGCTGGAGAATATCAGACCCTGCGCATGCGTCCACAGCCCAGTGACTGAGCATTTTTTTGCCGGAATGATAAGCTCTCGAAACGTGTGTATGAGGTGACTCAGGCTAAAAACGGACGATGATATTTACAGGCCACTCGGTGTCGTTGCTGACGGTATTCTCAACTTGGGGAGGCGTGGGAAAAGTTGACGGTAGTCCATTGCAACTCAAGAAGGTAGGGCGAGGGAAAGGAAGGCTGGGGAGGAGGAAGCAGGTGAAACGCTAAAAAGAGGAGGAGGTTTCCTCCTCTCTTCTCCAGCGTTCCGTCTGCTTCCTCTTCCCCGTCCTTCCTTTCCCTCGCCCTACCTTCTTGAGTTGCAACGGACTATAAAGAAAGTTACGAGAGGCTTCCTTCTTTGAAAAGGGGGTGGTTTTTCATCGTCTCTTATGCAGTCCCCGGTGCATATTGGGATTTCCTCACAGAGTAAAACCATGGGGCGAATTGGTCTTTTTTTCCGAACACGTCGCAAAGCCGGGCTTCTTGTGTAACTAGACATATGCGGCGCAGCGGCTCCCTTTCTCACGCCGTCCATACCCCTGGTCTACGTGGTAAAGAGAAAGAAAAAAAAAGGGGGGGGGGGGGGGGGTCGCCGAAGCTTGAGTAAACTGCAGCCTGTGTTTTCGTGTACGCGGATGCCGGCTCTGAAGATGGGCCGGCTCGGACCCATCTTCGCGTGTGCTTTTACGCGTGATTATTCCCGGGTTCCGAACATGTTAAGACTATAAGAGCGCGACGTCCCAGAGAAAGACTGAGAATTGAATTTTAAGCTTACATACGTTTCATTACTTTATTTTTATGAGAGGACCGACGTGGTACTCAGACTAAATTGAGCTTAATTAAACTTTCCGAAGCTTGGTTCAGATAAAACGCAATCATTAAAAACCTGTTAACAGGTCATCGACGCCGCACTCGACGAGTCGGCAATATGTATCGCATTAGGAAGACGTTAAGGGAAGTCGATGGCCATTTGCATATCGTTCTATATTTGGCCATTCGTAGAGGCTTGCTCGTTTCATTCCGCGCTTTTTGAGCGATTCACGTTGATCAATGTTTAAAGGGGCCATGAAATTATCCTTCAACGTCTTCCTTCTTAGGTGTTCTCCCCAGCTTAAAAGCGACATAAGAAATCGCGTGGTCGTGACGAAGTATTTTACCAAATGCAGTGACTCCAAGTTTCCCTATGTTTTTTAAGCCCACCATAAACCTTGCCATTCGCCAGTGATGAGAAGTGACACTACAGCACCGATTGGCAGCGAACACGAATAAATTCTTTATGGATTGATTGTCGACGTCTTCAATTTGTGAGCTGGGTTCGGCTGACGTGCTTTCGGTACCGCGGATATATCGCAGTGAAAAGGCGGAGTGCTTTGGAAGGAAAGGATCTACGAAATAGTCCGCTATATTTTCAAATTCTTGTAGCTAAAAGCAGGCTTCTGACTTACTATCCTCTTTCAGTTGGCCCACTAAACGGTGTGCGATTAGTAAAATTTTAATTTAAAATCACTTATCCCAATTCAAAGTTTATGTCATGGTCTTTCCGATTCGCTTAAGTATGAATTAGACCGCCAACAACAAAACTCCAAAGGAAAACTACATATGCAGAATGCTTTTGGAAACGTCTGGTGTACTTCTGAACTATGTTGTAAGAATTCGAAAATAAAATGCGGGTATTTTACCCTAAAGAGTTCGGGGAGAAAATGAACATGACAAACTGACTCTCCCACTCTTCAGGCTTAATATCTACACATTAAACCAGCTCGCTTATATCTTTGCTTCAAGAAAACTGCGAGTGAAGCTTGCAGTGCTTTTTAAGTACAAATGTGCACATAAGTGTTCTTGTCATTCGACGAGCGAATGCGCTCGTTGTTGTTTACGAGAAAACGTGCGAGCTATGCAGGCACTATCAGGTTAAAACGAATGTGGAAACATCTTCAAAAAAATTTAGCAGTTATCCTGCTTGGTCATTCGCTCGTAAAGATGTCGTATTCGGGTGAGGGAATAGAAAAAAAAATTTTTAGGGGTTAAAAGGGTGACCAACGTGGAGAAATATTTTCATATGACACAGGTCCGTACCGACGTGTTCATTTATTTTCGTGTCTATAACAGATGACGCGAGCTCGATCACATGAGCTTTATAATGCAAGACTAAAAACCTGTAAAGATACTTCGGCCCAAAAAAGTATCACTCCCGTTTCCCAAATTTTTTCTCTTCGCTTTCCTTTTTTGCTGGGCACTGTGCTCCATCATGATGAAACTGAAAACAACCGAAAATAGAAAGACTGCATGTTTTGGATTATTAGCCGGCATTGAAAGCCTGTAACATTGAAAAGATAACAATTTCTCACGGTTGGTTGTGCTTTTATCCTCCAGGGGAGTTATCACCAGTGGCACCGTATTGGATTTCGAGAAGAAGCAGTCCTACGATCTCCTCGTTCAAGTCTCTGACGGTTTCAACGTGAGTCCCCTACCGAAAATATATCTTTCATTGATAAGAAGAAGAAAAGTTCTCCGGTGTGCGGTGCCTATTTCTTACTTCATTCTGCGTAATAAATCGACTTTTATTTTACTAAAGTGAATTGTCATTTGTAGGTGAACTTTTTAGCGTGTTTTCTTTTTCGCCACCTTATTGCATAAAGAAAATCAAAGTTACAAAAAAAATAAGAACAGCAAAGGTGCAGCTTTATTAACATTGGAAATACTTTTAATGGACTCTTTTTAGTGCATATCAAAAACGGTCATGCATTCGAAATTTTCACATGCTTTTCAAAAACTACCGGTATTCACATTGCCACTTCGAAATGAAAGCCATATCTGGCGTCGTTGTTTTCCTAATGTAGCAGTAAAATCACAAAAAAAAACGAGCCCGCTAATTTTGTGGACCCTCAGTCCGAACTTTACCCAAACCCAGAAGACCATAATTAAATTTTCGAAGGTATGCAATAACAGCTCTGTGTCCGATTATACCTAGAACACCGTGACAAAACGATAAGCGTAAACCGGAACAGAGCGATTCGAACGCAATGCAATTGAATAAAAAAATTAATGAAGGTTCATAAAAGCACGTATCAAGAAACTGGCAAGCAGCCATGCTTCAAAATCCAGTCTGTCTACTGTGAAAGGAAAACGGTTTGTTTAAGCGCCGTTCTGGAGACTGTGAAGACGCCTTAGCAAGGATTCACAGTCAGATGATCTACACACATCTGTATAGGTGAACAAATCGGATTATATCCTTCTCTCGAAAGGTCGACAAAGCACGTCTCCGCGGTCACGCACCAAACTCTTAACATTAGAGTACTCTGTAAACACGCACCCTTTCGTATAGAGGATGGCGGCATGCACGTGACGCACACCGCGATGGACGATGCGCTTTCTTTACCCTTTTTGTTTTGCCTTGCAGACGGCGGTCTCTCCGCTCACAGTGCACGTCGTGGACATCAACGATCAGCAGCCCGTGTTCACGCACAACTATTACAATTTCTCGGTCGTCGAGGAAATGACCGAGAACGTGACTGTGGGAACCATCAGGGTAAGGCGGAATAAACACTGCACACCCACCGTCCCGCTGCTTCTTTACTTGCCTGAACGTCGCTCTTATGGCTGCGTCTAGGAGTTGGGCGGAATGTTTCTTGGTCGTAATGTGGCGCCCAACGTGGAGCACGATTGGGTTCAATCTCACACAAGGATGGGTGTCGATTTTTGCGAGGAAAATAAAACAGCGACGAATCTTTCTCTATTGCGACCTTATGTTTACCTTTTTTTTTCAAAACCATATTGATAGAATTAGAAACAAAGAAAAAAACTAAAATAAAATACACAATTTTTGTAAAATGTAAATTATGTTCCTTCTCGTTGCGGCAAACTGAATTTATTTATTATTTCAGCATAAGTCTTGGTTCACAGTGATTCCTCATTATAAAAGTGTGACGGCATATTCTCCTGGCTTAAAAGCGAAACGGCTACTTCGATTTTCAGCTGCGGATGATTGTATCAGCAGTTGGCAATACGGGAGTACCAAAGCGGCCTTAGCCAACACCACCTAGAATAATCACAGTCTGTGAGCAGCTTCCTCTACCTCCACGTAGTGTCATCGCACTAGGATGGCGCGAACCCCTCGCTTGGGCCCGAGCCCTACGCATAATGTCTTTCGACACATTGATTGGACACGAAGCCCATGCGAAGGTTGTCGAAGCATTCGTGTGCAATCTGCGTCCGCGTTCTTGTCACACCATGATGCCGTCAGAATGCTAGTGCACGATCTTTGATTATTCTAGGTTGTGTTGCCTCAGCTGAATACGCTTCGCGTCTGTGAATGTTTATCGCACCCCCGATGCCTTATTCCGTTTTTATTATTTCTTTTCCCACTCTGTAGGCCATCGATAGAGACTCTGGTCGGAACGCAGCCATTCGCTATACTATCTTGGGCGACCACGCCAACAACGCGCTCCTGGTGGACGAGGGAGGCAACATCGTGACCAAGAGGAGTCTCGACCGCGAGCGCGAGTCCAAACTGGAGTTTCTCGTAATTGCTTTCGACGGTGGCATCCCGCAGCTTAGTGGAACCACCACAGTCGCGGTCCAGGTGGAAGACATCAATGACAATCCACCCTACTTCGAAGGGGACACGTTCTTCGTCAACGTGCCCGAGGAGAAGGACCCGCCGCTGGAGGTCTTCACGCTTCAGGTACTAATAGCTACGACTTTTTGTAGTCTGGTTTGTGCTAGAAGAAGATTGAGAGGTATCGCTGGGGAGTCTGCTTATTGAAGACTCCTGTCTTCTTTGTCGCGGCAAGAACCATATCCAATTTGATCATATTCTCATGTTGAGCGAATGAAGAACCTTGAGGGTAACGTGCATTTGTACTTTATCGAGAAATATTAGGACAATCAAGCGATCTATGTTCGAGTCGGGGTTGCATTAAAAGACAAATAACTACGGGGTTTGTAGACGTTTTTATTAATATTAGACACCGAGGTCTTAACGTATGGACGTTACCGCCGACGCAGTACTGCTCTGTAGGTATACTGAATGGGTCAAGAGCTATAGTTGACTTCGCTCCCTAATATGTTTTAACACGCGGGTGCTGAAATACGAAACAGCATGGAACTAGGAAGGTGCGAATAGTGGCTTTAATCGAATAGGGCTGCGTCACTCATAACTTTCACAGTGTTAAAAAACACCATGTTAAAGAACGCACAACATACCAGCTCTCTTTAGAATGTTACAGCTAGAGATGACGCTGCGTTATTTGATTGAAAGCAACATTCGCACGCCATCACTTAAAACTTAAGTCATAAAAAAGAATAGCAGGGCGATCTGTGATTATGTTTTAACATGGCATAGGTCAAAATGCGCTAATAGAATGAAAGAGAGATGTACAATTCTTGCTCTGGGTACGTTCATAACAGGTTCTCTGATTCGGCTTTCCGCCATGGCGCGCTGGTTGTGATGATTATCTTTAGTGAGTCTGAACTTCAAGCAAAAAGCTCGATGTACACCTAAGCATTTCTTATGAGTTGTAAATGCGGAGGCATGCAAGCCGCTCGTCCGCTCCCTTTGTCGTCTGCTCGTCCGCTTCCTTTGTCGTCTGCTGCGTACTAGCGCGCGTGCGCTTCGGGATCTCGGAGGGAATGGCGCAGCGACCAATGGGAGCCCCGTCGACGCGCGCCAGCCAATGGAACCGCAGGCGCCGGAAACCAGGAGCCATTTTCGCGCTTCAAACTGATGACGTCAGCTCGCTCCGTGAAACAGTTAATGCTTTCGCAATAAAAACTTAATAGATTTAAACCTGGCAAAAATCTGACGAACGCGAGTTCTCGTGCAAAAGAAATGGAAGGGGAACAATTAATGTTACACAGCTAGTAACGACCCCTACAGCTGCGTACCAGGCACTCGTTGAATCATAGGGGTAATAATCGTTAGCTCTTGAATGTCTTTCCCAAAATGCACAATAACAGTATGTGAAAGTCGTTTAAAGCAGATTTTGTCAAAATATAAGCAGAAATATAAGGAGAAATACAAATTGCGATGTCTCTATGAAAGTTTTGGAATTAGCGTGCGTAAAAAACAAAGGTCAGAAAATTCCGAGCGAAACCTTTGCGTATTAATAAATGGGAAAAAAAAAAAAAGACTAGAGAACTCTAGTGCGAGTTGAACTCAACAAAACCACGCGCACCGAGAACTGTTCACCCGGCAGCGACGCCCTCTCGTTCTTTTGCAAGCCTGGAGAAATATGTGGGTTCGCAAAGACTCGGAGGCCGCAAAAACGCGGAGTCTTAAACAACGGAGCGCCAACATCCACCAAATTGTTCTGAGCGAGCGCATTTGTCATACGCGAGGCTTCATATAGCACTTGGAACGCCCAAGGCGAAATAACTTTAGGCTTCGTTCCGTCAACGCAAAGTGTTTTCTTCAACGTGAACTGTTTGTTTGCTTCGTCCGTGGTAGTGCACGCACCTGAACGAAAGAACGTGTATATTTGTAAGCAAGATAGGATTGTTTTCGTAACCTAACTCCTAATTGGATGGCCTTCTCCCATTTCTTTTTCTCGCTGCCATTGCGACGAAGGGAATAAAACTCCGCTCGTTAATGCTCTCGCAAGTTTCGCAAGTTCGCCCGAAACACAACGCAAGCAAAACAAAACAAAAACAAATAGTGTTCGAGGGATGATAACCTCGGAGGCACCTCGTTGCATCGCGGTGCGACTATATACGCGAACCGAACAAGCTCTATCGATTGCTATGAACTCTTTCTCCAGAACCCTGGGGGTTATATTGGTATCGGAGTCTCCCCAGTTTGAAAATTGGAATGAAAATGTAGTACTAAACTTGGACGTTATTTATAGTGCGCGCCGAGAAAGAAAATAAAGCTTTTCATTGAAAGTGATCGCAATTCGGCGCTTAAATTGGTTATAAAAAGAAGAAAAAAGAAAGAAAAATGAAGTTATAGCCGGAACGAAGCGGCACTTTTATTTGTTGCTTTTTTGATGTTGTGATTTTGCTACTGCGAGGTGTGGCCGGACTATCGCTGCTTGGGGCGGTGCAGATAAGAAGCGTATTACAAAAAATTAGAATCCACTCGAACATTCGGCCTCTAAAAAACCTCACACGCTGGAGTTTCTGGAATATAAAACTACATTTTAAAGTATCGCCTGATACGGTTAATGAGATTGCCGGAGGGTTTTCTTTGGAGATGCTATAGATGGGTCGGCTGATATTAATGCAAATGCCTGCGATGCTTCTTTTTTCTTGGTTACTCATATGGTAACGAATGCGTCTTATTCCTGCGTGTAGAACCTAATATTAAATAAAAGATTAATATTGACTGATATACAATCAGATATTAGCAGCTAAGAACACCGAAGAACGTATAAGAAAGCAAGAGGCGTTTACATAATAAGCAACGCCCTGCGTTTTTTAGGTTGTTATTAACTACAATACTTCAGTTACTTGTCTGCAAACACGCGCACTTCCTCTAAGGATCTCTGTGTATAGTACGTGTCCACTGGGACATAATTTTCGAAGAGCTTATGCCATCAGCGAATGATTCGTATCACAGCCTGTTTCATTGTCTTAACTTTTTTTACACTCGAATCATGGGGTAATGTACTGTACACATTGCATCATTATCACTTTTTTTTCTCTCCAATTAACGTCGAACATAGATCATTTCTAATACCGAAAACTGGTCAGCTGGTGTTCGGATTCAATCTGTTATGTTGGGCAAATAGAACGATCTATTGACTATTCGTGTAACAAGAAAGGCCATTCGTCACACTCGACATTTTAGCGAAATAAAAGCAGTATTTGTAGTCGCGCCGTTTCGGCGAAGTAGACCTTATAAAATGTTTTAAAGACGGTGTAAAACACGGCGCAGAAAAGCTCCAAAACGTTTCTGAAAGATAGTGTCGACTACGAATGTAGCTTTCGATTATAGATAGGGTTCCGAGCTTTCAGACATAACCACCACCACCACCAACAACAACAACAACAATCACAACAACAACAACAAAATAGAAACAACTTGGCAATACAATTTTTGATAATTCTCATTTTTACATTTAGAAAAAAAAAAAACTATAGCATTGATAGTTTAGATTGCGATGACCCATCGGGACACTTCATATTAGTTTCTGTATTCGGTTCTGCAATGCTGAAGAGTGGCCAGAATTTTGTTTTCTTCTATTTTTTCTAATCGTATTTATTGGTATTTATTGTCAACATCCGTTCAAGAGAACTGATCAATGCATTTGTATATGTGACTTATGAAAGGAGGTAATCGAAGCATAAGTTATCATTAGTCGCTGTTCCCGCGTCAAGTTTATCATAAACCATGTGGACCTTTTACTGGGAAGGTGCAGCGTTTCCATAGGGGCTGTAGCCAGAGTCCGCATACCCTTTACAGAGATTGCTCATGGCTTTCTGGGCCTACAATTTATGTGTTGATATTATTTGTTAGATGCATATTGTTTGAGTCAGAAATATAATGAAACTAAACTCTGGTTAAAACCATACTTTAGGAAAACAAACAAACTGAATTTGCCAAACCGTAAACTCTGAAGACTCAGCTATAACCTTTGGTCCGAGAATCGATCCCACGAAGCTTCCCTCTGCGCGTAAGAAACGATCAGGGCTTATAGTTGTTGGGCGTGTGTAAATCAAGCCCCTGAGGCCCGCGAAACTGCGGATGTGCCCCGGGCTGCAACCGCAGCAAACCGTGATCACCCACTCCGGAAAATGATTTTCGCCGCCAAATAGGAACCCTCATTAGCGCAATAGCCAGGGTCGGAACGTGGCGTGATGCTATTACACGGCCGTGCCATATCAAGGAGTCAAGGGAAACGCGTTCGCGTGTACATGTACAGCCATCGTTGAACGAAACCTCAGCACGCAAGCGCCACATTATGTTGCCGCAGTGTGACATAAAATCGAGTCTGGGGTGTTCAGCCTGAGGCAAACGAGAGCAATAATGGCGTATCTAGTAGTAAACGCACAAAAACGTGGACTTTAAGAAAAGAAATACTTAGCGAAATATACTTTGAAGTTAATTTTTTACGAACACATGCGTGCACTCGTCATAAAATTTATCGTTCGAGCGCACCAGATTATGTAGTACTCGCGTGACACTAACACGCACTGACGCTAGAGTATCCTCCTTTAAAGCAACCGGTGGAATGATATACTGTAAGCTACTTTATTTTGCCGGGCGCAATGCTTCGCGAAATTTGCAAAGTGTCAAGAAGATTTTGCGGCCAAAAACCTTCGCGTTTGGGAGCTGTATGCTATGTATTCTTTACAATAGGGTAATGTATTTGCGTGATTTATTTTCTAAAATATTTTTCAAGTCGGGAAATATGTGGAAACCTGGTCGTCGGGAAAATTAAGCCGTTTACAGTATTGAGATCGAACTTTGCGGGATCGTCTTTCGCGTAATGCTTCATAGCCCAACCGAACGAAGAGTTCTATAAGCAGACTTTGCATAAGCATTGTGAACACCCGAAAGTTTTGTGTTCTAGTGGAAATCCACAAGCATAATCAAACTAATCTTTCTTTCATGTCTTTTGCGGAACACTGGGTGATACGATTGTGGCGCAATTAGTGCAAAAAGGCGATGTTTCCTGTTTCGTACAGAACTCTAGACAAAACAGAAACCTAAAAAAAAAAGAAAAAAAAAAGTACAGGAGGACACTTAAGACCGCTTACGTGTAGGAATGCGAAAGCATACATATGCGTAGCGTATTCCTACAAGCTTTGCAGAGGCTGGCCGAGCAGCCTCTGCGGAGACCGGCCGGCCGGCCTCTGGAGAGCGGTGCCCCGACGCGCGGACCGCAGCCAATCCGGCGCGGCCAATGCATCGCAGCCGATCCGGCGCGTCGCAGCCATTTTAATGGCCGTTCCGCGGAGGGAATTTCTCTGCCGTTTTTTCGCTGTTACGGCTCGGACACAATTTCACTGCCGTTTTTCGCGGTTACGGACAAAGCCAGCTCCCCTTCATGGGACAGTTAAGGCATTTGCATTAAACCCTTGTTTTCCTGTCTTAATCCATTGTCGCCGTACTATATGGAATGTTTGCGTAATTTTAGGTAGATTTAGTTATTAAACTCATACTTATTGGAATACTATCTTGCCCACCGTTCTCACCAACTCTTAGCGGATCGAGCGTGTGTTGTATCATGTTCTGCTGCAACTTTACGAGCTGATTCGTTCCCGGATATTTATATGAATCGGTAAGAGCTGACCCCTATTAAATAGCTTGTTCGGTTCAAACTGATTGTTGACGTTGCACTCAATAGCTGCGAAATGCTATCAATCGAATTTGCAATAACTTTGACGATCTAGAGATTAACATTTCTAGTGCGTGCTTTTTGACATGGTTATATGAACCTTACTTGGCATAAACGAAATTTCATATATTTGTTTCACGATATCACATGGTTTAAAACGTAGTAAGTTTTTTTTTTTTTCTAGTTATGAAATAGTAGTATACGTTTTGTCGAACTGTCTCGTTTTTGTTTTGTTACTATTTATGAAAATATGTTTCGCCGAAGCATCAACTTACCGCATACAGTATTCCTTAGATATATTCTAGACACAGACTATTATGCTAATCCACTTAATGAAATTAAAGCAAAAGGTGAGGATGATCATTTCCAATAACGCAGGACAAACATAGTTCTCCGCTCCGAGTGGTAAACAATGAGCACAGTCGGAGAACGGTTGCAAAATGTATCCTGGCTGCAAGCATGCCAATTTACTGCAGCGAATATTGGGGGCACCGTAAAGACCGCTCCAATAAAGGACTGCTGGCCGGTGCTGTTTTGCAGCGTTCGTACACATATGGCACACACTTTGTTCGCTTTCCGCAAGGCGATGAGCAAACGAAGGCTGGGCTGTGGAGATGGCATGCTGGGCTGTGGATTTGTTAACATTGGAATGGTGTCTCACGGCCGGACTGAACTGGCGCGCTTCTTTCTCATGAGACATGTTTCCTCGCTCGATAAAGCATACGCCTCTTTCTGTGTGGGGGAGCTGCGGCCTAACTATTCGCGCTGTTCCACCTTGCTGCTCGACGGGCTCTGTTTCGTGTGGTGGCCCAATGGTTTACTGTCGTGTCTTGAAATTCAACATCGACGAAAATGTATGGCGTGTCTTTTCACCAGCTTCCCAGCGATGAATCGCTAAGTACTGCCTGTAAAAAAAAAAAAAAGAATACAAAGGAAGAACTTTGTTGTGGACGATAAATGTCCATCTATGACTGTCCGCAGCAGGCACTTTAAAGAGAGGGATTATGAACAGGAATACCGCACAAAAAACTAATCCCTGGGGCCGTGCTCACATGTTTTATGGATCTTTGACGGATCTAAAGCCTGCGCCTAAGAAGGGCAGAAGAGAACCTGTTTGGAAGCGGTCGGCATCTGCCCCGAAAAGGAGACAGCTAAAGTTAGATGTGTTGCCTCCCAAAAAAGGATTGTGAACAGACAGAGCAAGATGCATCAAATGGCTCTCAAGCTGAAGTAGGGTTCACGCTTGATGGATTGGACACAACGCACAAGAAACGACGACAAAGTAGAAGAATGTACACAGGACAAGCGCTTCTCCTGTGTACACCTTTCTACTTTGTCTTCGTTTCTTGTGCGCTGTGTCGAATCCACCAGGCTCTCAAGCACGCGCTCCTATACGTTCGACCGCTTAGCCACAGAAATCTTGTCACTTCCTACGGCTCCGCTGCGACGCTGCTCACGGCCACCCAGTGGTGCTTCCAGCCAACTATGTGGCAGTGCCGCATTGGAACCATACGCGCTCTCATGCCTGACTGGAGAGGCCGCAAGACGGTAACAGAGAGAGCGTGTATCCAGTACGGCCGTGGGTGTTTATAAACGTTTCGCGTTTGGCGCATTGTGTCCCTCCGCCCTCCTCCGACTATATATCTACGGCTTTGTCCACCGATCCCTTCTTGTGTTTCCTATATTTTACGTCACTGCACTACGGCCAAACGCGGGTCTAGATTGGACACGAGTACTGCGTCAGCGTTCGGTAGGGACTCGTGTCCAATCAATGCGTCGACGAGCGCTCGGTGTCGGTTTCGGGCCCAACCGTTGAGTCGGCGCCGTCGTAGTGCATGCAGAAAGAGCAAGCAGTGGACAACATGCGAGTGTGTTGCAGGTTTTAGAATGGCAGGAGAAGCTCTTCGCACAATCTTTCCACTCTTCCCAATTTAGCCGAGCGAACGCTGGTGAGGAGGCAAGTGGAGAGGAGGAAACATCCAATCGTGACCAGCAGAGAGCTTTGTGGGAGGGGTGTCTCCTGCTATTCGAAACCTGCAACAAACTATGTGCCGAAAAACTGAGAGAGAGTAGGAGACGCGAGCGACCGTGGACGTCAGAACGCCGAGCTTTGGTTGGAACGATTAGTGGGTAGATCTAAAGCTAGCTTCCTTTGTCTTCCCAACACACGTCGAACGCGTTCAAATGCGAGAGCCAAACGACGGACGCCGATGTTCCGCGTTCTAACGCGTGCGACGAGCGCAGTGCAGACAACGGCTGCCTTTGTCTCTATCTGCAGTCGTCGAAGATGTTCGAATGGGAAATCCAGCGTTAGGCATTCTAACATGTTCGACGAGTGCATTAGGTCTACCCACTGATCATTCCTACTAGAGCTCGGCGTTCTGACCAGAGCCGTGTATAGAGAGTTGTGTCAATGGGAGGATCGGGCAGAGCCACGGGGGGGACCAGACACAGATAGAGGGCTTGGCATGCTCTCTTGGCCAACCAGAAGCATGAAAGATTCCCTGGCGGTGGTAGCGGAAAACAGGTTTAATAAGAGCGTAGGGGTTAAATATAGTAACTCTTCACGGTTGAAAATATGTTTCACGTGATGTTTCGATTATGATCATGCGAAAAGATGTAAGAAACGAATGTGCCGCTCGAACTCTGTTTTGCACGGACAGTATGTGACCGCTCGGACGGCAGAATCCCGGCCTTCGGCGCCCAACGTACGGATTATGTCGATCGTTCTGCTAGTTGCGCTCTTTCACCATGATTTTGGATGGCTGTGATTGAAACATCACGTGCACCACATTTTCAGTCAGTTAGTCTGACGCACTTATTAATTTTGTTTCTCGCGACCACCGCCAGGGTATTATTTCGGGCTTCTGGTTGGCCACATTCGAATTTGTGAAGACGCCCTGGGACAGGCCCAGCCCTCTTTCGGCCAATGGCGCCTCTTCATTTGCCTCCTATACTTCCCAATGAATGGCCAAACTCTCCTTATATACGGCTCTGGTTCTCACGTACCCACGCACTCTCGTCTCCTCCTCTCTCTCAGTTTCTCGGCGCATAGAAGGTGTTCCTTCGAGTCGTCCGAAAGGGTTATTATTCCAAACGCACGATCTCCTTGAGAACGCGCGTGGCAGCGTGTTTATCACCCCATCGCATAAACATATCTTCGGCACAGACAAAAGCGCAGGCGCATGAACCTATCCAACCGGATTATTTTTGTTTGTACGAAAGCTCACGCATAGAACGCACTCTTCAAAGTCACACTCGCTCTTCCGTTCCTTTTTCCGCACTGCGGATGTTTGTGAGATGAAGTATAGGTGAACCGTTTTTAGAACTTAGGAACTTCAAACAACAGTCTCGCAACAGCCGACGCTGCCACCACTTTTTTTTTTTTTGTAGGAAATGATAAAGTCTGGAAAAATATAGACAGCCGCCAAGTCACAACTCTAAATGAACAACCCTTAGTTTTAGCGCGGCCGCGGTGTTCATTGGGAGGATAATAATTTCATTTCAGCGAAAGAACAGCCCGATAATGGGATTGTATATAAACGGTTGGACGGTATAGCTGGGTTTCGAAACGATGTCTTTATCTTTTCCTTGCCGCGCTACTCACTTGTGTTGAGTGGAAACGCTTTGAGCTAAAATTTTGTTGCTGTCGTGCGGAGGCTCCAAATTTAATCAGACTCTAAGAAGCGAGTTTGTCTCTTTGCGCCAATTTCGCTCAAAAGCAAACTGGCGTAAAAAAAAAAAAAAAGATTTTGTTGTTTTTGTTTTTCTTTCCCAGCTTAGACGTACAGGGGGTCTATAATTTTAAAGCCCCTCAGGTAAGAAACATATCAGGTATAGAGAATGTACCACACTATTTTTATAAAGCGAAATCAAAAAAAGAAAGATGAAGAAAGATCTTTCCTAAGCGGGCGAGGCCTCATGATGTATTTTCAAGAGTTTAAAGTAACGTAGCCACCAGCTAGTTAGTTGTTAATCAAACATAAATCGCAATTCTAATACCGTGTCAATGCTAGTGCGATGAAGAAATGATCACTAAATAGAATAGGACAATGGCTTGGCGGATGGGTCGAACCTTTCAAAAAATGGTAAAACATTACGCTAGGAAGAAAATACCACTTACATTTAGTGTAAGTGGTTTTCTAGTAAAACATTTTCTTTGAAAGCACACACACACACACATACATACATATATATATATATATATATGTGTGTGTGTGTGTGTGTGTGTTTTCAAAGATAATGTTTCACTAGAAAACCACTTACACTAAATGTAATTGGTATTTTCTTCCTAGCGTAATGCTTTACAATTTTTAGAAAGGTTCGATCCTTTCACGTCATCGTACGTGGTCTCCGAGGGGAAATAAACGAACATGTGCAGATGAATGAACCGCACTTAATCCGATGAATCAAAGAATCAAAGTTTTCAGGAACCCGCCGAAAGCCAAAAAACGGCGACGCCAGGATTTGAACTCCGGGCCTCCCAATGTCCGGTCGGGTGTGGTAACCTCTACACCACTCCACCTTGGCTTTCTGGCGTTTCCTATCTGTCTTATTAATGCACAAGGAACGAAATGTATTCAATAGGAGGTGTTCTGGAAACACACGCCGCCGCGTGGAACGCGGTACGACGTTTGGTGTCACGTGGTACGTGCTCGTTGGTGCTCCAGAAATCCTCCCACTGTTTGTCTCGTCACGTGTACATGTAGTAGTCTTCTTTGTTTATGAGCTTTAGAGACACGGTATCATCATCATCTGCGAGAATCAAGAGCCACGTTATTGAATATACAACACGGGCACTTTCACGTCATCGTACGTGAAACTTTGATTCTTTGATTCATTGGATTAAGTACGGTTCATTCATCTGCACATGTTCGTTTATTCCCCCTCGGAGACCACGTACGATGACGTGAATGTGCCCGTGTTGTATATTCAATAACGTGGCTCTTGATTCTCGCAGATGATGATGATACCGTGTCTGATACCGCAGATGATGATGATGATACCGTGTGGAGTGGTGTAGAGGTTAGCACACCCGACCGGACATTGGGAGGCCCAGAGTTCAAATCCAGGCTCCGCCGTTTTTTGGCTTTCGGCGGGTTCCTGAAAACTGATTCTTTGATTCGTTGGATTAGGTACGGTTCATTCATCTGCACATGTTCGTTTATATATATATATTTCTGGAGCACAAACGAGGACGTACCACGTGGCACCAAACGTCGTTCTGGCGCTCTGGCAATTATATAGAATCACACCTATATATATATAGATGTGATTCTTAAACTTAGACGGTGTTCATCAGTGCCTGTCATTTTGCTGCATCGATGAACACAGACGTTGCCGGCAAAGAATCTCGTGACTGACGCTCAGGACTGTCGAATGCTGCGACTGCCGAACACTGTTTGCTCCTGAAGCACAGCTCTCAATGACAAAAATTAAAGTATTTTATCACCTTTTTATCTCAAACATGATTAATTGAAATAAAACGCTAAAAACAAAATGCAAACAAAATAATAATTGTGCAGCAGTATTTCTTTTTAATGAAGGGAAAGGTTGCGCCCCGATTTCATTCAGTAAAAATTACCTATAAGCATACACACGATACTCCGTTTCACTTTACATCGGAGTGCAGCCAACGCAACTGGCTAAGTCGTCAATCTATTTGCATAAGCTGTGTAACGTGACACCGTTCGTTATCTGGCTGTGCAGTCGTACTTAACGCGACCCAAAATATAAAAAAAGGAAGCTAGTAACTGTTGCCGTAGAAATGGCGCTAAAAAACTCTAGGCTTGATGACCAAATCATAGGTAAAGTAAAATACACGCCGCGTAGTCATCAAGTTAAGAGAGTAAGTATTCCTGTTCCGTAAACGCAATCGAAAGTCTACAAGAAACTGATTCGGAAGGCGAATCGTACGTTCAGGGGATTTGTCGGAATTGGACGCGAACATGTGAGAATTGTCCGGTTTATTTCTTACAGATTTTTGCAACATTGCCACAAAGCTTTATTTTTTGTTTTTACATTATAACCAGAGAACGCAGAACACTGGGAATGCCTGTCACCGGAGATGTGTTTGTTATCCTAAAAACAGTGCGCCACAGAACAATGCAGTGCAAAAAACAAAGGCATATTTTATTATAGGAGTGAAGGCAATAACAGATTATAGCTTTGCATTGAAAAGAATGGGGGCGCTCTGGCAATTAACTTTTTATGATCCTCATGTGCATGGCTGACAGTTAATTTTCTGGAAAAGACACATACAGGCACGGCAATATCGATAATAATTTTTATTGACTATATCTTTAAATGTGGTGATTAAACTTTCTGATTAACAACTCGGCAAATGAGTTCTGCATAGTTTACACAATGACGGGTATTGTAGGAATTTATACGGAACAAGCCCCAAAATACAGTCACGCAACTCTGGTTTGTTCTTAAAATGAAAGCACTCAGTCGAAACATCGGTAAATCTATGACTGCTCGTGCACTGGGTACTGTCACTGTCAAAATTAGTCATAGTAAATATTATAAAGCCTCAAACGCATGAAATCCAGAAGAATTTAGAATCATCCTTGAGAACGCATGTCCACGTGAAAGCCAGGTCGTCTACACGAATTTACACAACTCTGTGTCTTTCATCCTTATAAATCAACGTTGGTCCTGCCCTGCACGCAGGCAAAGGACGTGGACTCCGGAGACAACGCCGTGATGAAGTACCGCATCATCGGCGGCAATGACGACGCCGTCTTCGGCATGAACGAGGACACCGGCGTGGTGACCACGAGCAAGCGACTCAACTACGAGACCCAGGCCGAGTACGCCCTCCAGGTGGCCGCGTTCAACGTCCGGCCGTTCCAGGGACCGCAGGCCGCCACAATGGGCAACCCTGTGGTCAACCTCGTCGTCAGGGTTCAGGTAAGTAGTTTCATAGCGGACCCACTGATCGTCAAAAAATTAAAACAAAGGAATGAAAACACCGCAAGAAAAAAACGCTTCGCGTCGCATCACCGGGCGGGGTAACCATAGCAACCGTCGCTGACGCTATGACGTGGCTGAACGCCGCACCGCGGTTTTTGCTCACATGTATCTCACGGTTCAGAGGAGAAATGTCTTGATGGGGTTATTTTGGCTTCGAGTGCGCATACTGGTTTTAGACGGGAAGAATGCGCGAGCAAGACGAGTGCGTGCATGCTTTATTGAATCTTCGGGAAAAATAAAGTATGGATAGGGTTGCTATTTCAACCTCTCAATATTTGATAAGAGGTGATATAAAACTCTTACATTATACACGAACTCATCTCTGTGACGTCACGGCGCGGTGGTGGCGCGTCGGTCGCACTTCCGGTCTGGGGCTGTGGGCAGAAGTCCCCATGCCAGACGTGTATTCCTGCGTTGTTTTGAAAGGAACCAGACAAAAACCTGCCTTCTCGTCCAAACGCCGCGACTGGGGCCGTACCAAAAGTGTCGAGAAAGGTTTGACGGTCAGTTTTCACGTGCTCGGATCGTCCGAGAATTTGGATATGTGCCGTGAAAAGGGAAAAGCAGATGCCGTCGGACAACGATTGCTTGGGCGAGAAGCACTTTGGGTTGAATTCACGGACACTTGTGGTGATCAGATTTATTTGTTTTGTTCCAACATGAACGCCAGAAAACCGTCAAGTTGTGCGGACCACCTGCGGACTACGTTCAGTGCGTTTTCAAGTTCAAACGGCCGCCTGATTGTCCGAACTGTCGTCTGCTCTTTCAAACGTTTCTGCTTGTCGTCTGCTCTCTTTGACGACGCCGGTCCGTAGACGAAATGTTGGCCCGGTACTTGCGATAAGAAGTAAGTGCAGGCCTCAAAAGACTTAAATTCGAAGGTTGGTAAGCAGGCTCGATGTAAACAGTAGATACAAGGAGATGTTGATCATTGTTCACAGTGACCATCACCGACTTGTTATGCCTAATTCAGTTGGTCCGATTCAGCTTGCGATTGTCAGTATCGACGTCGACCATCTCAGCTACGGTTCACGCTTTTGCAGCCCGAGCGGCGTCGCGACTGAAAATTCCGAGCGAAATCTCATCATGCGAATCAGGCTTTAGCGTACATTCTGCGGCGTCCACACGGAATGAATCGCCACATGTCACATTTTTTACGCAAAGCTTTGCGGGAACGCGCCGTTCAGGTAAGTAGTTTCATAGCGGACCCACTGATCGTCAAAAAATTAAAACAAAGGAATGAAAACACAGCGAGAAAAAAACGCTTCGCGTCGCATCACCGGGCGGGGTAACCATAGCAACCGTCGCTGACGCTATGACGTGGCTGAACGCCGCACCGCGGTTTTTGCTCACATGTATCTCAAGGTTCAGAGGAGAAATGTCTTGATGGGGTTATTTTGGCTTCGAGTGCGCATACTGGTTTTAGACGGGAAGAATGCGCGAGCAAGACGAGTGCGTGCATGCTTTATTGAATCTTCGGGAAAAATAAAGTATGGATAGGGTTGCTATTTCAACCTCTCAATATTTGATAAGAGGTGATATAAAACTCTTACATTATAAACATCTGAATAAAACAGCGCACACGACCACAAGGACAAGTAGGAGAAGGTACAAAGACACCGCGCTGTGTCTGTGTCCCTTCTCCTACTTGTCCTTGTGTTCGTTTGCGCTGTTTTATTTACATGTTTACAATACACTACCGACTAGCCCACCTCCAAACATTACTCTTACATTATTCAGAGATTCACCCTTGTCAAGTATTTAAACATGTTGTCTTTGCAAGTTTCCTACAAAAAAAACAAAAAAAAAAAAAACACACACACACACATTAATAAGCTACGTGGATTCAGATGCAGGTTCCGTGTGTTATTGTGTCGAGATGTGGGGCCGCGCTCATTGACGCGGAAATTTTGGTATTTCCCAAAATGTTAAAACAAAATATTAAACAACACCTGCATATAGTTTTAATTTCCAAGAAAATATATATATTTTGCATCACAAAATACTGATTTAAAGGGACACTAGACAATTAACTGTACAAATACATGCTATCCAAATGAAATTCAAACTGCAGTCAGTCAACAAAGGCGTCCCGGTATTCCAGCTATTAGGAAACTATGCTCCCAGGAAGGATCGTTTTTCTGAAGTACCCGATAACTTTGCGCATCCACAGTAGCACGGGCGTAGTATCGGATATCGTTATCGGAAAGAAAACATTTATACACTCTATCTTTCTAATCAACCGATCCGGATAGTTCCGATATCACAAAGTTATAGGGACGAATTCTATGCCGGAAACACCCGATAACCTCGCACATGTCATGGCACGGGGACAGTATCAGATATTGTTATCAAAATGCGAAAAAACAAAACAAAGCAAATAGTTACGAAACCTCTTTATTCACCCCATCCCAATAGTTCGAATCAAGAAAGGATTCTAACGGCATGTATCTTTTGTCACAAACGCCTGATAACTTTCACGCATGCACAAGAAAGAGTTTTAGTTAGATCGTTCCGATACTCCTATAAGAATAGAGAGTTTTAGGAAACCGTTTTTGCACATCCGACAAGGTACGATTAGCCCTCCGGCACAAACTGCGCATGCGCTACTGCAGAAGACTCGCACCGGCGCAGTTCGTACAGGATGGACCATCGTACCGTATCGGATGAGCGAAAATTGTTCCCGAACGTTCCCTAATACCCGATAACGGTAAGATGCTTGCCCGAATAGAGAGTTTAAGTAGATCGCTCCGATGACTCCGATAACGATTCCTGATACTCTCCGGCCGCCTTTGCGCATGCGTCGTATCGTCATCGGGTGTTGTTATCGGGGTATCCAAGGAATGGAAACTATCTACTAAAAGTCTCTATTGTGTCATTATCGGAGGTATCGAACATCTACTATATCTCCCTCATGGAACGGGCGCGGCATCATACATCATTATTGGAACGCGAAACAAAAGGGAAACTCAGCTGAAACCTCTCAATCATCCTACGCGATTTCTGTGCCGGCTGCCGCAGGACGTGAACGACGAGCTGGTGACCTTCGAGCAGAGCTCGTACAACTTCCGGATCTGGGAGAACACCACGCGCAGCGAGAGCGTGGGCTTCCTCAACGCCACCAACCAGCACCAAACGTCCGGCAGCCAGCACGTGACCTTCTGGATCGGCGAAGGCAACGACCTGGGCAAGTTCTGGATCAACCCGAGTACCGGCGAGCTCGTGCTCATGGACAAGGTGGACAGGGACCCGCCCGACAGCCAGGTCCAGTTCCGACTCAAGGTCTTCGCCAGGGACCTCCAGTCTATTACGCCCTACAACACCTCGGTGCCCGTCATTATCGACGTGCTCGACATCAATGACAATGCACCGTCCTTTGGCGAAGGTGACTACATTTTGCCGCACTTCTTTAAATCGGGACGGATATTGAACAAAGAAATAAGTATTCGATCAAATAATGCAGGGCTATTCAAAAAGAATGAGCAGATTTCAATGTTTAATTTCAAACAAACTGTAGAAGAGAGAACCACAATTCATACATTACTGGATAGAGAAAGGTTGAAAGTTTTATTAGCCCTGTCACCTATGCCTGATACTCCTTAGAATGTTTGCGAAGTGAAGCATTCGAAACGAATGTGACCCAACTACTTTATGTACTCAAATTAAGCCAAACCTTTTAATAAACTCTGCTGTCGTTTTATGAGTGGATTCATCGGATAAGGTGTTTTATGTTGCTATTCTTCGTTTCGTCATTAAACATACTTCTTTTAATGATATCTATATACTTATCGCGATAATCAGTAACCCTTTTACTGGCTCGCCGTCCTTAGGGGCTTTAATATCGCTTAAGCAGCTTATACAATACGACCGACTTTCAAGCAAACAAGCCGGAACACATTTTACGCGGGCAGGGTGGTTTTAAAAGCCTTTCCCTGCAGCGCATTTGGAGTTCCAATCCGCGTATCAACAATCGCGGATCCGAGTCCCTTTCAGCGAGCGAGCAATTTAGCCGGTTCAATTTCCGAGCGCGGCGACTCAAAGCCGGGCGTCCTCGAACTTCCTTTCAGAGAAATTTGCCCTCGAACTTCCGGAAAGTCTCCCGCTGGGAACCGAACTGCCTGCCTTCTACCGAGCACGGGACATCGACGCTGGACCCAATGGACAGATCGTTCGTTTTATGACCGAAGGAGCCGAGGTCCGTACTTCTCCTTTCATCGGCCTATTGGCTGCTTTCCGTCTCAACTTAAGCGAAACCTAAATCACCACTCAAGGCAGAAATTTTGCACAGACGAGGAGGATAAATGACGCTCAGACTTTCAGGACTTGCTATAGAGTTGCCTCCAAAGCATTTTCCCTTCTAATGAATCCATAACACTTTCCCTCTTTTTGTGAATCTCTCTTACAACTTTTACCTTACATATTTTACAACTTTACACAGCAATCTATATATATATATATAAGTCGTCTGCTGACGAAGCCGAGTCTCTCGGCGAAACTGTCGATTAAACTTCCGCTGTTTGTTGTTTTTCACCGTGAGTTTTTCACTTCGTTATATATACAACTTCGGCCCCTTGGCTCCTATGCCACCATGCCCACTATATATATACTTTTAGCTAGGAGGTTCTATTTGATGGGGGTGGGGGTTCTACTGAAGGAAAGAGCAGTTAGTGTAAGGTCAGACAGAATCTTGGTTGTCGTCTAATAGCATCTGCTTAAGTTAATTATATGAATCTTATACTGGTAATGTGCTAAGCGGGCCACTGTAAGATAATACTTACGAATTGCTTCAGATGGCACGACAGCAAGAAGAACAAGTTGTCAATTTTGCAAATGATTGTATGTCATGGAGAAGAGGGGGAAAGGGGGGGGGGGTGGGATACGTTTTTCCTTCAGTGATGCGCTGCAGTGATAATTATGTAAAAAAGAGTTTCATCGTCCTAATATTGTCAACAGTAATAATTGACAATTGATTTAGAGCGCTGATTTTGCTGTATTTAGTATGAACATTTTCAACTAGCCTAAATACAATATACTGTTACCAAGTTACCACGTAGTAAGCATAACTTGCATTACAGTAATTTGGAATTCAGCTTGGTGTTATTTTCTTAACTAGAAAAAATACCTTAGCGATTCTGGTCCTCGACTGCGTTGTTCATTTCGTTTCTTCCATCTCGGGTTATTGTACTGATAGGCTGTTATTTTATTCTTAATATTGCGATTGTAAACGCTCCTTGTAGCTGTGACGAATACCCGCGTCTCCGTGCATCGTTGCAGGACAAATTCTTCGTGAACAACGTAACGGGAGCCCTCACGCTCATCTCCGAGCTCGACTACGAAACTGCCGACACGCACGAGTTCGTCGTTCTCGCAATGGACGGCGGCACACCTCCCAAGACCGGGTACGTACACACGGCGCCCACCATTTGCGCACCTTAGAAACCAGAAATCGGTTTTTGAAATCCAAACGCGACATTTCGTAAACATCTCTGTTGCTGAATGTCCTTGTTTTTATGCATGCACTTGGCTTTGGAGTTCGCTCTCGACCCCACTCAAAAGCTCGAACAAAGTGCTCTTCGGAGAGCGATGCCTCGATGGCGCGATGCAGCGGTGAGGGAGTGCGGATCGAATAGCCAACAATGGAAAAGTACGGTCTAGTAGAGGATTTTTCAGACGGAGAACGGAAAGCATGTCGTATGTTCCAAAACATATCGCTGTTGAGCTCGGGCTGCGTGTTCGAGCCTTAAACGAATTCTGAGGCATTACGTGGGTTCTAGAAATGGCCCGCCCTATCGGCTTTCAAACGTATAATGACGTCTATCCTTTTTTTCGGGAAAAAGAGACTCTTTTCTCTCGGCGTCTCGTATTACTGCAGGTTCTCTCGATTCTCAGTTTGCCATGTGCACCGTTGTTGTTGTTCAATTTTACGTCGGCAGCAACCTGTCGTCGCTGTTGAGTGCTGGTGCTTCTTACGGTGCATCGACCGTTGTTGATTACTTGTGCTGCCTCTAAAGTTTTGGAACAAGCAGTGACGGTGAAGCCCAGTTCTTTGTCGGGACGAAGGGCAAACGGGAAACCGAGGAAGTACGAAGACGCAAAGATGGCTTCGCTTCGTTTGTGACGTCTGAAAAATTGAATATGTGATCTGAAATCGATTTTGCAACTGCTGTTCTTTTATTTTTTTTTTTTTGGCCCTCTCGCATTTTAAGGCTCGAGATGTCTTGACTCGGAAGAGTGGCGCTTTTTATTGAGGTGCACGGTGAGCGATGGCGGAAATCGTTAAACGACATACAATACAACAGCGAATTCAAAATAGTGGAAGGTGCATTGTGTACAGGGGTTGGGCGCATGTGGCTTACTAAGCTTATTTTAGTATGTTGATGTAATCTTATTTAACCAAATATATATATATATATATATATATATATATATATATATATATATATATATATATATGTATATAATACTATGTATATATATGTATATAATATATAAGGTTAAACATACTCTTCGTATTATACCTTTCGTCATTTTTTAAAAAAACAAAGGTAGAAAAGCAAATCTGGGTCGTTCCGTATGTCGCATGCATATCGGAGAAAGGTTATAAAATTATTGAAATAGACACGACGATTTATTCATATAAGTTTTGAAATGATTCCTGCTGTAGGACATCAAAGCGAATTTTAAATTTCCTACATTAGATTTATTATATTATAATGCCACGCTGTCACCATAACAATTCTAATATAATGTCGTTTATTTTTACTTTTTAATATTCGTGATAAACAACTTAATTTTGGCAATTTAAAGTTTTTTTTTTTTTATTCATCGGGATGTTTCTCCGATAGAATCTAATGCACATAGACATGCTTACACACGCTATTTTTTTTGGAAAATAGGTTTGCAATACACCTTCGAGGTAATTTCGACATTTCAAATGTCATTTCGAATGTAAAGCAAATATGAGATTTAAACGTCTATTAGCAGCATAGAGGGAGTAAAGAAAAGGGACACCCGCAATCGCTTGATTATATTCTGATTTTTTATAGCTTCTTTCAATGTAATATGACCCGTCGCATCTTTAATTCGATAAAAAAAAAGAAAAAGGAAAAATAATAGAATTTGGCGTACGAAGGAAACAATGCAGCCATCAAATCGCAGCATCGCAGGATGGAGATGTCCTCGCTTCATAAATCATGCCAAACCGTACAATGCCTCAGTATTTTATTATGCAACAAGCAGCACACAGAACGCACACTTCCCGTTTTAGTGGTCTCTAACGGATGGGCTAAAACCGCTAATTAGGATACTCTTTAGAGTAACGACATTTGAGCCATCCTGGTAGTTGAACTCATAGTTGCCAATTAATTGAGAGCTTAGCTGAAATCGCAGGAAAACACTTTTCCGTATTCCAGAAATGCTGCAACTTTCCGCGACAACAAAAACAACAACAAATAAACGATATTGCCTTTCCTTTTTGACACCGTATGTAAAGCTAAGGGAGTCGCGCTTTCGAATCGAAAAATCACCCAAAATGGCGACGCCCACAAGAAAATCGCCGCAGTGTCGATACTCTTAGCGTAGTGTGTTTAGTGACTCTAAGTAGGGCTACGCAAATGTGCATAAGCCTTTTTTTCCTCTTCTTAAGTGCCCACTGACCTTGCTTTGCAGATCGGCAAGCATCATCATTTCGGTGCAGAACATCAACGAGTTCAGTCCAGAGTTCGTCGGCTATCCTTACAACTTCTACGTGGCCGAGAACGCGGCCCGCGGCACCAGCGTCGGACAGATTCAGGCCACGGACAAGGACGGAAACAAGATAGTCTACGCCATATCTGACGGTGACATTGGTGAGTGGAGAAACTATATACTCTACGAATCCCTTTTCGCCGTTTGCGAACGCTCTTCAGTCGCGCAGTTGCGGGACTCTTTAAGGTACACGGACAGGCTATTTATGCTCGCCGAGATCTTTATTTGTACAATACATATGATGGTACAACTACCCAGACCGCAAAACATAATTTGCAACTCGAAATTCGTGTTTTTTTTTTGTTTTTGTTTTTCGCTGGAAAATCGACGTTCGAGAAGTGGCGCTCGCGCTCATTCTCGAGTCGCGCTCATTCTGTTCTCCACGGTCACGCGCGGTTTAGAAACAACTACCATATATAATCAAAGTCCTGGGTTATCAAAGGCACACACTCAATATAAAAAAAAAAATTAAAAATAAACAAGGATATCTATTTTTTTGAGGCGTTCAAATAAAAAAAAATAAAAACTGATAAAACGTTAATTAAAAAAAGATTTTTTTTTTTTTTTTTGCACAGAGAACCGGAAGCACTCAGTGCATTCTTTACGTAATTCTCAACATGGCGTAGTATCGCGGGAGTCGCGGGCTGGATGGCTGAACGAAGCGGACTAAGCGATGGCGGCGGACAACGGACGTGGGACATCTACTTCAGAACGGTCGTTTGCGATACAGGCGAATCTGTCTGGCTTCGAAAGATACATTTTTTAACAATCAATACCATTCGGATTCATTCAGCATGGCACGCCCGACGACCAAGCTGATTCGCACGAAGACGTCGCCGAGTCGTCGCTCCTTCTCCTGGCTGAAGGCCTCGCTCGTCTTACAAATACGAATTTGTAGAAGCTGGAAAAACGCGCAAACGTCAAACACCAAGTGCTTGACGTTGGCGCGTTTTTCCTTTGCTTCGCACAACCAGAAAAAAAAGAAAAAAAAAAAAAACAATCGGGTGTAGCCACGTGACTTTCGGCCCGAACTCTCTCCTCCTCTACATTTCTCCATCCCCCTCCTCAGTTCAGTTTCAGTTTCATTTTCAAGAAGCTGCGTTTTTTTTTTTTTTTTTTTTATCAAAGATATACATGGCACTGTAGCAAAATATTGATTGAGCAGTCTGCTGACAGTATGTTAAACCGCCTGGCAAAAAAAAAAAAAAAAAAAAATTAAAATTGAAAAGGGGGGGGGGGGGGCAGTCTCCCTTCAGGCTGATCCACACTTTTAATTTCGAGTCTGACTAAATGCATTTTACTCGCTTATAACGGCGCACGACCAGTACTAGTAGCGCAGCACCACGTTTAATACCACAAAAAAGATTGAAGATTCCGCCAGTTTCCCTAAATAAATATTTGTTTTCTTTATTACGCTGCATTATTTCGCCGTGGGCTCGAAGTAATTGTGACACCGCTTTAAGCGACCATTTCTCGCGGATTGTGCGCAGATTTTATCTCGAAAATACTGCAAAATCATATACGCAGATCGTAAGTGTTCCTGGGTTGCCCGATAGATGGCGCGCGCCAGTGCGTCCTCTCGTCGCAAGCGGTTATGAACGAGCACAACGCACATGGCCACACTCAAACGCAAATATGTGAACCATGCAGCCTTCAATACTTCCCAACCGAAGGCTGTGGAATGAACCGCACGATCTTTCATAATATACCTTCTTTTTTTTTTTTTTCAAAACTGTACGCTCCACCTAGTGCCTGCTGCGTCAAATATTGCAGTCCGCCATCGATCGGGCAAGCACTCGGAACAGGATTGGACACGACGGCTTTGCCAGCGTTCGGCGATAACTCGGATCCAATCACACGCCTCGTTCCCAAGAAATGTCGAACGCCATTGCAGCTTGCAGGGCTTTCGAAAGGGCTCTAGCGTTCAGCTATCTACCATTTTCTGGCGAGGTATAACTTTCATGTCGTTGCGTTAAGGCTGAAACACAAGTGCGCCAAAAATCATCGGAAAAATCAATCAATTTTTTTTTTTTTTTTTTTTTTAGAGAACTAGACGTATTTAGCGCCCGCAAGCTGAAAACGTGGTCTTGTCAGAAGCATACTCGCGATTTCCGTACCATAAATGCCCTCGTGTGGTTGGATTCTTAAAAGGGATTTGGATCCATACATTGTTTTTTAAGTACCTATTTTTGGGCGTTTTTGGTTAGTTTTTTTTTAATATGATCCCACCAAAACAAGGGGGAGGGGAGGGGGGGGGGGGGAGGGTGCGGACGACATATAACGGCGTCTAGACGTCATTGTATTGTCTTATTTTCTTCTTTTTCTTGTCTTGGGGGTTTATAAGTGTGACCGCTCACCAGTCAGCCTGCGCAATTACCCTTATTTCTGCTCGTTTTACGTCTCAAAGAGGCAATCACGGACGAAGCATATGGTACAGGATTCTCATTTCATTTTATCAATGGGAAAAATCGCCCTCTTTTTCAACCCCTAAATTTTGTTTCTCTTTCTCTTTTACCCGCTTTATTTGTTCGTCTTGTTCGAATTTCTATCCGTCGGTGAAGCGAGATAAAAGCTAAAAGCCACGGTATATTCTATACAGCTGACTCTCGACTGCGGAAATAAATACATTCCAAGGTGCTCGTTGCGAAGTTCGGTACTGAACAATTCACTGTTGAAATAAGGAGCCCCGAGAATGTATCGTTCGCTAAATGAATAAAGGAAAAAGCGAGTAAGTAAAAAAAAAAATAATAAAGAAAGAAGAAATGCACCGAATCGCGCGAACAGCTACCACCGTTGTTGCCAAAATCGAAACCGACTTCCCCCGCAAAAAGCGGCAGCTTAATAGAGAAACTTTTTAACGTTAAGAAAACGCCGAAACTTGAAAAAAGGAAAGAAAAAAAGATGCCGCAGAGTAAATCATTTTTTAGACATATTTATATCGTTGTTCAGCTTTCTTTACTTTCCTTTTTCATGCCAGCCTCAGAGTTCCTTCTATTTCTCAGTGATTTGGATCGTCTTACCTGTTTCTTTATATGCCTGATTTTCTTGTTTTCTCTTTCGGACGGTAAAAGTAAAACGTAGCTGGGATCCATGTCTTGGCGACCAAAGAGTGGATAAAATAAAAACTAAAATTGTTTGAGGGGATAAAGTGTGCAACTAAATACGACGGTGATATATTCTTTTTCTCATCGTTTTTTTTTTTTTTTTAAGTTCACTACACGGTATCCGGGCTGCGCTTTTTCCGCCGATTCTATTAAGGTGGTCTAACTGTTTGTCAGTCTCGCTTTAATGGACTTTCTATTAAATTGATGATGCTAATGCCCTTCCTAATCTCACAAGAGTAAAACAAAACAAAACAAAAAACAAAAAAACACGAGAGGACAGGAGCGGACAGTGCCAGCTATTACGGTAAAACAAACAAAAAAAAGAAACGTCCAAACCCTATAAAAAAAAACATGTTGGCATTGAAATAGTTTTTTTTTTTTTTTTTAAGCGTTAAAACACGATTTTTGTCTGAAGGAAATTTTCTTTTTTGGTCTCGAGCGTGGCTACAGCTGTTGTCTTCAACTGTTCGCGTCCCACGGGAACGCATATAAAAAACGGAATTTGGTACGTGCGCCGAAAGTGGAACGACCCGTAGCAGACTTGGTGAGTCCGTCAATCCTCGAACTTAGTCATGCCGGACGAACGGCTCGCAAAAGAACACAAGGAGCTTTTAGAATAGGAAGCCCCAAAGCTTTGGGTGCCCCGGATTGCTTAGAGCGCTGCACTGCGCACGCGCCGGAGTTTTACTCGTACACAGAGGGACGCCCCAAGCTGCTTGAGGGACACAAATTATTGGGGCCCCCTATTTTAATACTCTCACAAGAACCTAGGAATGCTTACGAGAAGGCACATGAATAGGCGAAAAATAAGCGCACATAACTCTATCAGAGAGCGCGGCCTCCATGTTCCTTTTGTTCATGTTAACAAACTACCGTATAAATCAGGTTCAACGGTGAGGCTCGATAACTACTTCCAAAAATCCCTGAACGCAACATTGCGCGCCTTGCTTTATGTGACTCTTGGCCATGGAGAGGAGTGGCATTGTGTTGGTATCGATTGACTCGTGGGTGAAGTAGTACATCTTAGCACGGCATGGAAATAGTCAGCGCTCGTTCGCACATTGCACCCATTCACCTTAGTGAGAGCCCCCTTTGAAACACGTACCTCCAGCGGCCGTAGCGACCTGCCTAGGCTTAGCGAGGGGTAAGAGTACGGCCTGCCGCGGTGTCTGGGGGCCTGGCGGCCACCACAGGGTGCAGCATATGACGCTCTCGGCTCACGGAGAATTAAAAAAGGCCAGTACATTGAGGCGACGATGGAATAGGATGACTGGGACGGTATACTTCTTCCATAAGCCATCGTAGTCCTGTTTACCTGCGCACAAAACCTGCCACGTCGAGAGCTCCCCAAAAAAACGCGCACCAGCATTATATTCGTATCGGTAGGCAACACCTATACCATTATAAATTTAAGGAAAGTAACATATTCCAAAACGCAAGCACTGTGTTTGGTTGTGACGGGATATAGTGAGTTAAGATTGGTAAATTGAAACTAAAACCTAGACCAAGCGGCTCCCCAGATTCTTTGCACGGCACAACGCGCTAGGATAGCTTCGATTTCGCGAGAGGCCTATTTTCTATACGTAATCGAGAGGAATCAAAACATGAACACTTCAGCGAAGTCGAAGCGGAATACATGCTGTGCCGCGTAGTTCGCACTTTTTAAACGTGTTGGCTGCAGCATTCAGCGTCGGTACTTGCAACGTTGTACGCAGAAATCACGATGGTAGCTTGCTTGCCATATATCAAGAACGAGGGAATACCCACATAACTGATGCCCGCTACAGTATCCAGCGGAAACCTCCGCAATGCGTAGGTTTAGCGAATAGTATTAGTGTGCCCTGTAAGCGAAGCGAAAAATAGAAACTTCCTACGCGGAGACTCCAGATATACGAAGTGCCTCGATCACCCCAGAATTAACGAAGGGTTTTTTTCTCGGGCAGAAATCATGACATTTAGCGATTTGAACGAGAGACATGTCGTCTTCTCGTGCGCGTATATATGCTCGAAACGTTCTTCCTTTCCAACCTCTTCCCGAATATGTGGTTGGTGAAGATGCGATTTATGGCTACAGTCTCGATGTGCGGCATAATAATATACCGACCGTTTAGGAAGCCAGAGAACCGCATTTTTTTCAAACTCTAAGATAAACTGCGCATTGTCGTACGTTTTTGCCCAACTGGGGCGCTGGTTGAGAACAGACACCAAAGTTCACGAATCTACCGGAATCTGATTCAGAAGTCATGGGCAATCTTGGGAACTTTTCAAAGAGAAACTAACGGATTAGGAGAATCACGAATTCACGGAGATGGATGGCGTCTGCTACCGGAAATGGGTCCCATTTTCTCGTTGAATGTTTTGGAAAATTGCTTAGAACATCTGAGTCAACTTGCGGTGATTTCTTATACTTCGGCATCTGGTTCCAAACCGCTATACTTCATTTCAGCTTAAGTCCGGACGCAGCCGACGCTACGAGGTACTGGGACCAATAAACCAGCATCAAAAGCGCAACTGTCTTCTCTGAACCTTTGAGAACATAATAGCGCTTCACGACAGGGACGAGAGTAGGAACGAGACAACAGAATGCGCTAACTTCAACTGGTTTCAACTTTTCTGTGCGTGACTTCTTCAGCGATGACAGAGCACGTACAGAAACATCACGAACACCATGGCTGTGCGCTTTTAACGCTGTCTGACTGGTCTCATGATCTCGTAGAGTCGGCTCCGTTTAGACTTAAGGTTGAATGAAGAATAGCGCTTCAATTGAGGAAAGCGCTGAGCGTTCGGTGATGGGTGGGTTTCCTTGTCTCCTAAACACCCGCCGCATCGCTATTGAAGCCCAGGTGTAGGGGAGTCGCAGCCATATGCACTTGTCACGCAAACAAAAGTGGGGATATTTTAACTTCTGTCGTTCCTAGCAACCTCGAGACACTTGCTGTTCCAAGCTTCTTGGAGCTGTAAAAATGAAAGCATAAGCGGTTATGGAACACGGATGTACTACGAGCAAGACTGAGGCATGCCTCTGAAGTGCAACAAACATAGTATGGCCTACCCCCCTCCCCCCCCCCCCCCTCCCCAACCATGTCACGTGGGGAAACCATGCTGGGCAAAGTCGAGAGATCTGTTTTCTTCCTCGTTTCCTTTAAGATCGCTCGTTCTGCTGAGCCAAACGTGACGGGGTTACTGGTTGTGCGGAAGTGCACGCCTCATAAGGAGGAGGCAAAGGCCCTTCCTCTCTGCTGCGGCGGGTCTCGGGCGTTCTTTTTCCTGTACCGTGTTGTTTCGTGCCCTCCTGGAATGAAGTAACGATCGTGTCGGAAACGCCGAATGCCCCGGACGTTCGCACAACCGAACGATTGAGATGTTTTATTGACCCAACTAGCGGTACGTGGCCCGCTTGCCGATATATATCCATCAGTTGGATGTTTCTTTTCCCCCTCGCGCTAGAGCCGCCTCTTTTCGGTTATTTGATGGTCCGCCACGTCTTCACGTGATTATATCGTCGCTTGCGCTTTTTTCCCGAGACGGACACATCTTGGATCGGTTGGGTTATTAGAGAAGGGGGCGATGACTTATTTCCCCTTTACGAGGACTGGCGTCGGAATTAATGGGCGAGGCCTTAACGCCCCCGGCGAGCGCGGGCGCGCTCCTCCTTCCTCTTCGGCTTTCCGCATGAGCCGGGTTGCAATAACAACAACAACGGCCACCGCGGCGGGCCGTGCGCTGTTTGGGATAGTTCCCTCGTTGTGTTGGCTTCGTTGTGAAAAATGGCGAGTGGCCGGTGCGCCTTGTTTTGTTAGGAGAATGAATGGCGTCTTTGGAGCGAGCGTTCCAGCTGATCGCGAGGTTCTCTTGGATGCGGGAAAGTTCGACAGTACAAGAAAGGTTTTTTTTTTTTTTTTGCACTGCGTCTTTATATGTTTTATTTCGTAAGGATGTTTTGTTACATATCGGCAGCTTATTGTTTTTTTTTGTTTTTTTTACATGAAGATCGCCACGCCAAGTGATGCGCTGTGTTTCACCGCTCGTAAGGCACGCTTAGCATTTAAAGAGCACACACTAAAAAAAAAAAAAAACCCCGATAGATTCAAAAATAAAAAAAATGCTTGAAGCTTAAAATAAATATGTGGCAGAGACGATTTAAAAAAAGGAAAAAACGCTGTTCTTTTTCACGATTTTATTATAGTTGTCTCCATGCTTATTTATCGTTTATATTTAAAACGTCGCAATACAGATATCGTTCTAGGTAGTATGCTCCGCACGAAAGATAATGATCAAGAATGCATCTTACCGGAAATACGTTAACATATTAGTCTGGACCAAAGGCGCCTCTCGTATACTTATAAGTAGGTGTCTTCGGAGCTCACTTCTCGGGAAATTCGAAGAGAGTCTTCTAGGGATGGGCGTCGATTAGAATGTTTCACCCGATTAATCACCACCCTTTAATCGATTAATTAATGAATTAATCGGTTTAGTTCATTGCCACGCATTAAGTTTATAAACTTAAAATATTTTCGTTTGCTTTGTTAAATATGCAATGAACGGCGCAGTGTACAATTTTTTATTTTAAATCAACCTTGCAGTGCAGTTGAGAATAGTCAAAAGACACCAACACCCGCATATTATTACTTCAGGTGCCTGAGGCAAAGAGGCTCGTTGATATTCTCCGGCAATAGCGAACTCCCTTGGTTGTTCACAACAGTCTCTACTGCACTAAAGGGACACTCGCACGGCGTTGAAGTGGCCAAGACACGTTTGATGTTTTTCACTTGTTTGGAGTTTTGAATCCCGCTTCTACAGTTTAATCTAAGCTAAAATTTCACTTAAAGTTTGCCCTTCATACAGGTGTACTCGTCCACGTCTGCGTAATGAAAACGTTAATGTTTTTTTTTTTTTTTAACTTTTTTTGTTGGTCAATATTTATCCTATTGACCCGTTAAAAATAATCGCAATTAAAGCAATAATCGATGAATCGGTAGATTAATCGATCAAGTTTCAAGACCTACTTGCGGAGTATATATTTTCTCCCAAAATTTGAAGTTTATGGGATTATATTTTTTCAGGATCCTCAATTTTTCGGAATATGAAGTTTAATTTCGCTCTGCTCTATATTTTTCAAAGTTCCACCCTAACTTCGTAAGAACACTCCAGCATCAAAAGATATTGCTTGAGCTGAATTTGGCATTAGCGCTCTTGACATTGGTAATATAATACTGTCCCGCGACAAAACTTGCCTATAAGTGGTGCTTCAATGAAGGCTGATACTTTGAAATCTAGGCACTCACGCATGTAGTCGCTGGGAAACTCGTTTTCTTCTCATACCATTCCACCATTTCACCCCACGGTTTCACAAATGTGGCGAAGCCGAGAAATATAGATATTTGAGCTCTCCTTCCCCCCACTTCCATGAAATCTAAGGGTTCATAGCTTTTACTGTTATAAAAACCCAACCCCTCCTCCTTCTAAATATAAAGAAAAAATAGTATAGTTCAAACGAGAAAAAGTAACAGCGCTTTTGTTCTGGTCCAGAAGTACATTGGCCCATTGTGCTAAACGAACCTTGCCGAGATAAACAGGAAACTCCCTTTTGCCAATAGTCCAAGATTAAAAAAAAAAAATCTGGATTGCTCTTTGTTCAGGACCACTAGCACTGTGCTCTGACAATTCTTAGTCGTGAAATTGCGTATGGTTTTTATTTTTATGTTGCCATCGTTACCTTGAAATTCGGAGTTTTTCGGATAAATCGGATTTGTCGAAAATTTTACCCACGAGTGTTTTCGGAGTTTATCAGATTTATCCGAAAACACGAAACCTTATTTATAACTTACGTGGCCTACTTCTCTGCGCAACAATCACCAATTTTGGCCAGCCGACAAGACAAAATGAAATTTTGGGGTATTTGAGCAGTCTTTCACAGTACCGTCTTTTATATTGGTTCATGTACAAGCTGAAATGCATTAACGCGTAGGTTATTCATGAGAAGAGCAATCACCGGAGAATTTATATAAGAAACCAACTAACGACGCTCCTTATTTCCCTTTAGTAGCCCATCAGAGTTAAGTCGCTTCAGTTCGGGACTTAGTGCGCTTTGCTTTGAATCACTTCTTCTTGTTCTACTAAAACTTGTAAACCAGGACGCTCTGCGGTCTACTGGATATGCGTTTCTAAGTATACACTCTAAGAAATCTGGATGGCCGAAGGAAAGCATTAGGCAGAGTTTAAGGCATTGTCTGACCCTTTTTATTTTTCTACCATATTAGATTTCTTTTATCTTTTTGTGCTCCAGTCTCGGGTAAATGCCATGATGATACAATGTTACGCACAGTTAAATCGTATTCCTAAACTCCGTGACAAGATGGGAAAAATATTTCTAGACAAGACCTCTAGAAGTTACCCATGGAAACTGATCAAGTTACAGTTATAGTTTTATGAGTTGAAATGTAGTTAAGTTACAGCTAGTTACATGAGTTAAAATGCAATTATGTTACAGTTACATGCTAATATTTTAAACTTTTCTAAAAGTTAGAGTTGCGAAACAAATGTAATTTGTTTATATGGCAGTTACCCTTAATAAACGGTATTGCGTGAAGAATGGCGCTAGGTGCTGCGATTTCAGACGCACCCTTCAGTCCCCCCAAATATCTATGTCCAGACCCGTTGTATGTGACTCACTACTCAGAACAGGTTTGAAGTCAGTGGCGTACACCTCATGAGTTAATATTTCTGTGAACAACAGCATCTCCACGCAATGAGTGCCTCGGAAATAGTTACAGTAACCTTATAAATGAAGGGCAAACGCCAACCAATCCCTAAAAAATCGCAGGGTCCCAATCCCTAAAAGACCCTACGATCTTTTAGGGATTGGTTGGCGTTTGCCCTTTATTTATAACGTTTAACCCAACCAGGCAGACGTCTGCCGAAATGTTCACCTTCAAGTTTACTGTAGCCTGTAATTAGTTACTTTACAGCTCTGCTGTATACCAATTTCTTGTACATTTGTTGTTATCTACTCACGCAGACTACTTCGGCATCGAGAGCGACACCGGCAAGCTGTACGTGAAGAAGAACCTCGAGTCCCGTACGTCGTACACGATCGTGGTGACGGCCACCGACAACGGCGTGCCCGAGAACCGAACTCTGGGAGTCCAGGTCACCGTGTTCGTCAAGGAGGTGAACAACTACCCGCCGGTCTTCTCGCACTCAAGCTACAAGGGAACGGTCCTCGAGAAGTATGCCACGGACCGGGTCATAATCAAGGTGAGCGCTCTACATGAGCATCGCAAAGTGCTAGACAAAACTATATATTGCAGTATTGAAAAGTCCCAAGCGTACACAATTAGAATACCGATTAATGATTATTTTCATAGTCATCCTCCAACTACATCCGTCAACTCTCATTACTCAATAAACTTTATGAGATTCAATCAGAAAATCTAAAATGTTTCCCGGGCTACCCATGAATGACCGCGTGGTATGCTCCGTCACACCTTATAATGAATCCCAGCGGACGCTACAATCCATCAGCAGCCAATCCAGCGTTGTAAACACATCACGTGACTACGCTTTCCGCCAGTCGGTGCGCTCTTCTCGAAGGTCGTGCGGTTCTCATTGGACGTTTTATTGGATTAGATGGCTTGTAGACTCCTCTGCGGTCCATCATAACGTGACAAAAGTATCGTCAAGATCACGGTCATTTGTGGTAAATACCTCGGATTCCTAAGGCACGTATACTTATAATCTATAATAAGCTTGAAATATGGAAGTGAAGTCTCACTCCTTGCTAAATTATCATAATTGTTCCTTTTGGGGTCTCTTGCCTATATTGGTCTTGTCTTTCTATTATTTCTTAACGCCAAGAAAAAACAAACCGATATTTGGCGGCTGTGGAGCTCAAAAACTGTCCTATACTCCGTTTCACGATAACTTGATGAACTGTGGAGGCTAGGGCCCCGCGATCCAATAAAAGCGTAGGAGCGAGGCACGTGACCCGACATCACGGGAGAATTTGTGTCACCATGCCAAATGCGAGACGCGAGGCCCGGAGGAACCGGCTGTCGTCTGCTATCCAAGAGTCGTCTGCTCCGAAACCCACACACTTCGGATGAACGTCCACCGGAGCAACATTTCCGTTCGCTAGAATAGCGAGCACTTCGGGAACAGTTTATGAGACAACCATACTCTCAATTTAGCCGCGAATCTGTGACGGGTTCTAATGCCAAGGCAAAGTGCGATGTTTTGAGCGGAAACGACCGATTACACGGCTGCGATCGCCAGTGATAACCAACGACCACGGCACTACAAGGCGATAAAGATCGAGCGGATACGGATGTGGCGCCACTTTTTTGGTTTAAGTATAATTGAAACTCATAAATTTGTGATTATTTATTCTGTACTCTTCGTATCTTCTCGTTAGATATTGATGCGCGGAAGTTTAATTACAGTTAAAAAAAAAAAAAGAAGCCTAGACCTACTTTTTGTCGCGGACGGCGCTGTTGCTGTGACGGTAACGAGGCCCCCGTCGCCTCGATCATGGAGTGTTATTACCTGCCTTGCTCTGACTGGGTCGTGGGGGCCGCAGCCTCCAAAGTTCGTCAAGTTATTGTAAAACGGAGTATAGACGTTTGCTTCGGTTTAATTTGAATACGATGTGCCAGTCGTGAAAACACGTGGGGTATGAGCCTCTAGATTTGCTTGATTACTCATGTTGTTTTTTTTCTTTTTCAGCTTTTCGCTACCGACAAAGATCTACAGAACAACACCATCACTTACAATATCACGAGCGGAAATGATGAGGGGATCTTCGTGATCGATCACGAGACGGGAGATATCCGGGTGAATCCCGAAACCATCAATCTTCTCGACTACGATCGCAAGAAGCAGTTCGTCATGTTGGTTCAAGCAAAAGACTGTAAGCATTTTGTTCTCGATTTTCTTTCGTTACCTAAAGAGGAATATCCTCGTTTATTTACTCTCTCTCCTTTTCTCTTTTATGGTGACGTGCGTGGTAATTTCTCTTCAATTCTTACCCAGCCCACAACACGCCGCTGTTCGGACTGTCTATGGTTACCATTGATGTCTTGGATTCCAACGACCATGCACCAACCTTTTCAAAGACAGCCTATTCGGCGTCGCTTCCTGAAAACCTCCCATCGGGACACTGCTTCCTAAGTGTGAGTGGGATCGACAAATCGTTTTGACAAAAAGAAAAATAATCACCGATTTTAACATTTATATCTAACCGCACATTCTACGTCGTTTGCAGATTCAAGCCAACTAGCGGCGACTCAGTCGATCAAGTCACGTACGAGATCCTCAACAAGGACATCCCGTTTACCGTCAACGGCAGGACAGGGGACGTCTGCACGTCCCAAGTGCTGGACCGTGAACGTCGCGACAGCTACGAATTCGCAGTGGCCGCGTCTGATGGCAAGTTCGACATGAAGGCCCCCGTCAGCATAGAAGTCGTCGACGAGAACGACAACCCTCCTAGATTCGAGAAGGAGCGCTATTCCGTGAGCATACCGCACGACTCGCAAGCGGGGCGCTCTGTTATCCAACTTCACGCCATCGATTTGGACGTTGCCAACAACGGGGAAATTACCTACTGGATCAAGAACACGCACGGAATCTTCGAGATCGACGCCAAGACGGGACTGGTCCGGATGGCCGCGGGTCTTCCTCTCAACTCGATGAAGAATCTCACTTACGAGATGGAGGTATTTGCCCAGGACCACGGTGCCGCGTCCAACATCGGCAAGACCTCGCTTGTCGTCAAGGTGTCCAGTACACACAACAACCCTCCGGTCTTCGATCGGTTCGCGTACAGCGTGTACGTCGATGAGAACGCGGCCAACGTGCCCCTGGTTCAAGTGCACGCTTCTGATCCTGATGAAGGAAGTGCGGGCAAAGTGGTGTACAGGATCGCTAGAGCGACGAAGAGAGAGACATTCAGAATAGACTCGCAGACGGGAAAAATTACACTAGTGTCGCCTTTAGATTACGAGCAAATTAAGCACTTAGAAGTATTCGTCGAAGCGAGAGACGATGCCAACGAGCCGCAGTTCGCGACGACAATTGTTCAGGTAAGAAGACATAACTGGTTGCCTCCCTATTCGCAACAGGCCCCATCGGGCATTATAACAAAACGGGATTATAAATAACGTAAACAACGATCACACTTTTTTGTGGGCGTATAGGTTTCGATAAATTTAGGTAATGAAAACAGCGTCTACTATATTCAAGTGTTTGATATGAGTCATTTTATTTGAATGAGCCATTCGTTATTTGCAGAGGTACCTGGTAAAGAGCCATTCCACATTTTGCTACTGCTTTGAAAAAACAAAAAACAGGAATTGAAGCCTTTGTGTATTCTTAACTATACTGTGTGTGAAATCAGTATTATAAATGTTTTAATCTGACAAAGACAATATATACTCGTAAAGGTTTGTAAAATGAAGTGAAAGGTCATTGCGGCTTGTTGCGTTATCTGGTATCTCAATAGAATACTATTGTACTAGAGAAAAAAAGCGTAAATGAGTTCAACAAAACCTAAACTTTATTTGGAAGTTTTGCTTGTCTAAAATGGTCTACTTTGTTAATATTTCAGGTAACTGTCAACGACGTTAACGATAATGCACCCGAGTTCTTGTCTATGCCACGGCTACTCCGGATACCAGAATCAACGTCTCAAAACGAACTGGTTTACCGGGTGCAAGCGATAGATTTGGACTCCCCCGCTGGTGGAAACAACGACATCAAGTTCGAACTGAACCCTCCGAGCACGAGGTTCTCAATCCATCCCAAAACTGGTCAAGTGTTTGCCACACAGCCATTGCAGCTTGGAACAGAGGCCCTTCGTATAGTAGCAACAGATGGATCTATTTACCCGCTCACCAGGTATGTGTTTTAGATTAATTGAAATTCTAACATAATACAAAACATTAAAAGGAGTGGCACATCAATCTGAGCGATGGAGAAGGCGACTCGCTTGCTTTGCGTTTAGTGTACAGCTGACGAAAACCAAGTACTTGCGTCTGGCAACGTGCGCTCCATTGTTTTGTTTCGTTTTTAACGATCACCGCATAATTTCTGCTTGTCGCTTTCGTATAGTAAAACCGCATGGAGGTAGGAAGAGGAGGCGACATACCGGCTCAAGCCTGCCAAACTAGAAAGCCCCAAGTGAAGCCAGAAGTAGAAGTCGCGGTCGGTGACAACGCCCACAAGGGTGCCCAAGTGTGTCCGTTCCGTCCAGTAGCGTCTTTGCTTGTTGTAGTCATCGTTGGGGCGTGTCCCTTTAAAGTTTCCCCTAGCTTCACCTCTGATGGCGTCATGACTACTCCAGAGGGTTCCTGTCTCCGTGTAAAACAGCGTAGTTTCGCTGATTTGTCATGATTGGTGAGGTTCCTCGAAATAAGCGTCTAGGTCCATTGAATTATGCAAGCGCTTTCAATCGGTCGCGTCGTTGATCAGTTGCACCCAACTTTCAAACTTTTTATGATGCGAGGGCGAAAGTCATTGCGACTCTTCGTATAATACAATTTTTGCGTAAATTAAAGCGCTTCGTAGCGCGGAAAGGTTTGTGTATGCGAAACTCTGGCACCAAACTCGAATCTTGAGAAAACTACTTCTCGTGACGCGAATTTTCGCGAGGAAAGGACTAAGCGGTAAAAATCTAAGGGAAACACACAATATGTGTGATGATTTATGAACAAACCACGTGTTTTTATATCGAAACGTCTATGTAAGCGTCTGAGTGATTGTGACAGGTTCACTACGTTGTCAAGGCTGGCGCAGCTTCCAAAATGCTGCACCCTCACACTTTGAGATCCCTTGGCTTCGTCTTGTGTCTCATTCGTACTCGCTCTCGAGCGAAAGAAACGTGTTAAAGCGCTGTACTGTGGAAGCTACGGTAGCTTTGACAAAGTTTAGCTGCCACTATAAATCATATTAACGATGTCCAAGTGCAGAAAACGACTTAAAACGACGTTCAGACATAACAAGCGATGTTGTATTTGAAGCCATCCCAAATAGTCAATATTTTAATTGTTTCAGGGAAAGTTTCCACAAACCTATGCGGGAAGACCTGCAATGCAAAATAGGAGGAACATTTTATGATGCTTCTGGGAACATTCTCTGTGATCCAATTGTTTTTTTATGAATTTTCCTCCTTCTCTCGTCTTTTAGCTTACACATATATGCTGCTTTTTTCTTTCTTACTGCTACTCTTGACGTACTTGTGTTTCTCTATAGATTGTAGATTTAGGTGAGTTAAAGAGCCCCGCATTTTTGGGAGCTGATGATAGATCTGGAGAGCAGTCAATCATGACGAGTCTAACATCTCACGCAAATTATGTCTTGTTATTTGAATGACTGATGCGATAGAGAAACTGTACCTCATTCAACATAATTTTTTCTTTGTAGTGCTGTCGAGATGCGCATTGAAGTCTACAAGGACTCAGTGGATGAGCCCAGTCCCGCCTTCTCATCGGTTCAATACACGGTGGATTCCGCTTCCGTCATTGAGGCTGGCGCCACTGTCCTCGAAGCGAGAGCCACTGTTCCCAACGGAAGCCCCATCTGGTACAACATCACCGGTGACGACGGCAGTCATGTCCGTCGTTTCTCCATCAATCATGACTCGGTATGTACACTGTCAGAGCTCCACATCAATATTCGTGTAGAAATCATCGTTCATCACTCTTCTAGTGAACAAGTCTGCAGACATTGATGCTTCACTTGTAACTAACATTTTATTTTTTACTCAACAGGGAAGAATAGTGACCACTAATCGCCTGGATGCTGAGAAACAGTCTGTCTATCATTTCATGGTTGTTGCCGTTAACAAGAGGGATCCCCAACACCAGGCCGAAGCTGGGGTATGTGATATTTGCAAATATCTTCGTTTTCGTTCTGATTTTGCGGTTCTGTCTAACTTGTCTGACTTGCATGCAGGTTGTCATACGTCTAACAGACAAGAATGTCCGATGCCCGAAGTTCCCATTCACAGAGTATTTCGCTTCAATTCAAGAGAACTCGCCACCTGACACCGTAGTGCTTCCTAATCTGATTGCTGAAGATGTTGAGAAGTTTGAAAAGGTGGGTATTTCATTATCCTATATGCATTTTATGCCTTGTTGCAGGCTGAGCAGCATATGTGACCGGGCTGATCTTTCTGTGCAGATATCATACCAGATCACGGAGGACAATTCCGATGACAACTTCGTACTGGATACAAAGCAGAACGTCATATCGCTCAGGGTGAAGAAGCCACTTGATCGAGACAACATGCCAGCTATTCTTCAGGGTGTCTACACCTTGACGGTAAGTTTCTCGGTTACTGTGCTTCGAGGTTTGGTATTTCTGTAAGCATGTCTGAAGATAGAGTGAATAGTGTGGTTTTCTTGCATTTGTTTGTAGGATATATGCATGTGTTCTTTGTAAGAAATTACATATGTGTGTTCTACTGGAATTTGAAAATTGTAACATCAGTGTGCTTGTGATATTGAACTCTTAATTCACTTTTACAATACATTTGATTTTGGTTTCTCAAGTTACTCTTTTTAGTTGTATTGCATTAAGTAGTGCCTTAGTTAAGCTATTAAGATATGGAGAGTCAAACTAGTTTGTAGTGTGCAAAGCTGCAAAACCGTGCAAGTTATTCAGCAAAATGTATTAAAATACGTAGCTTTTGTAAAAAAAAAAAACTTAACTGATATCCCCAAGTAATCAAGTAGATGTCATATACTACAGTAAAACCTACTATATTCAGCACAACAAAAGATTTCCTATTGAATCAGTATCTTATCCATATTAATATTATTGGTACCTGTAACAGTATTACAAGCATACTTCAACTTCACTTCATTACATTTGTACCTTCACTATTTCATCTTTTACTAAAAAACAAATATGCTATCCCATATTCAATGTTCTTGAGTCCTTGTTGTTTTCATTAGATCTCATTATCATTTTGTCTGCCACTTTAACAACATTACTGATTTTCTTGTCACAGGTAACGGCAAGCAACTACAAGTGCTCTGGTAGCAGTCGCATTAAGGTTTATGTGGAAGACGTAAATGACAACAGTCCTGTATTTGAAAAGAACGACTATGTTGTTGAGCTGGAAGAGGTAAGAATTTTCTGCTCGCGCTATTTGACCACATGAATTAAAACTGATAAAAAAGAGTTGATGCTAATATATAATAATTTTTGTAAACGTAGAACACTCCACCGGGCCAGACTGTTACTCACCTCATGGCTGCCGATCGAGATGGTCTGGACCTTGGAAAGATCCGTTACTACATCATCGATGGTTAGTTCTTTTATGGCTCTTGAATTTGGCAAGGTATTAACGATTATATTCTTGGACTTGGCTCTTTAGGAAATAGCGGAGAAGAATTCAGTATGGACGAGACAAGTGGCATCATCTCTGTCAGGCTTATTCCTGATCGTGAGAAGACGCCCGCATTTATGCTCAAGGTTCTTGCTGTTGATTCTGCTAACAATACGGTAAGTTTTCTGCTGTAGCTGTCGAGCTCAGTTTCGACTCGTCTTTGTGCCTGTAATATTTAAAAATTTGACTGCTTATTTCAGGGGAGGGCCAGTGTGCACATTATCATTAAAGACACAAATGATTGGACACCGACATTCCTCAATGACACCTTCTTCTTGAATGTCACTGAAGGTTGGTTTTCTTTTTAATAATTGTAGTTAAAAATACTAACCTTGTTTTAACAGCTATGTTCCACTCATTTATATTTACTGAAGGGGCCCACATTAAATATGCTTTATAAATGTGTTTGTAACACTGGGAATCCTTTGATTGCAGGTCCTCCAAGTATTGGTGCTTTTGTTCAGCTTCCAGTCGCAGATTACGATGACGGAATTAACAGACAGGTGGAGCTGTACATCGTTGACGGAAACAATGAAAACCAGTTCAGGCTGGGTGTCAACGAGAATGGGGTATGCGCTTTTATTCCAGCTGCAGTATATGTCTCGTGCTATTTAATGTGGGTTGGAAACAAGCAGTAGCACGTCGAAAAACCGTTATGCAAGCCTGATTGATTGATTGTACACAATGGTTAATTATCTTTTCTATCTTAAGAAGTTTTTTGAATTACTGCTTAGGAACCCGTTCCTCCCCTTTATGAAACGGAAGCTGAAAGACGTCTTGAAAAAAATGAGTTGGAGGTGAATTCTGAAGTATGTTTATCCCGTGAATTTGAATAGCGCATTCGTTTGCCCCAAGATGTAACTAAAGGCGAGAAAACACGAAAAATATCTGTCCAGTCGTGACGTCATACTAGGATCTGTGGGCTGCCCAGCGCGTGTCGCATGTGTGGGCAGCGCGTGCAATTGCAAGCTTGCAGGTATATTCCCCCGCACAGACACCAGTCGTGACGTCTCTTTCTGACCTTTTTTTAAAACAGAAAGAGTGCACGTGCATAGCTTGGACAGGCGCTGAAGATGCGCGAGAGCGGAGATTCCGAAAAATCCTAACATGACGTCAAGCCCCGGGAAGGAGGGGCTTCAGAAGTACTGTAAAAATTAATTTCTGCAGCCTCCGTGCACCAATTTAAAAAAAATAATCTCAACATTCGTATCCTGGAGGCCAAATGAGAACGATTTAGGTGTTTTTTGCCCAATGCAGAACCGCTTCAGTTTCCCTTTAAGAAGAATATGAGCATTGGAGAAAACAAAAGTGAAATTGATCAAGGTCATGCGCCAAGACATAGCTCATTCTGCTTAAATTGAAAGGTCAGGAGCAACAGGGATACATCCCGCAACAAAGCCGTTTCGAGAGATAAGATCATCTTAGCATTTAATCTTCTCAGGGAGTTGCATCAGTTACTTTTAACCCTTTTTTCATTGCTGACTAGGCTTGATGTGTATGGAAGGGCTGCATCATTATGAAATCTTTCCAAGTCGCTATAATATTTAGCTTTGAATCTCTCAAGGGATACACACTTCACTTATGGGTAGGTCAGAAGGAGAGAATGTGGGTTCTTTGGGAACACCCTCGTATTACTACGGGAAGCCCCAGGGTTCAAAATAACTTATAATTGGCGTCAGCTGTTTTGTGCACAGCTTCCAGAGTGCTCCATCGCTATCAATGGTACTTGCGCGAGCACGCCACCTCGTTTGGCGTCTCAGTCGCATGAGAGCACATGCAAATAAGGCGCAAGATGAAGCCACATGCTCTCGCAGCAGTTCACTTATACAGCACCGAGTAAGCTATGCTAGCCTTGACAATATAGCAGAAAAGAGTTGACAGCGTATTAAGTTAAAGAGCCCATTATTTAATATATCATTTTACTTACTTCTTAGGCGGTCCTCAAGGTAGTGTCGGAGCTGGATCGGGACAAGTACAAGGTCCCCGACGCTGCGCTTCACTTGGTCGTGGTGGCTGCGAGAGACATGGGTACACCTTCAAGAACAGGCTCTACAACGGTAAAACGGCAGAGTTATTGGCACGCGCCGTTCACAATCTAATCAATAGTGTTTCTTCCCAGGTTGCCATTGTTATCCAAGATGTGAACGACAGCCCGCCTCAGTTCGAGAAAGAGGCGTACTACGAATTCGTCTCCGAGAACGCGCCTGTTGGTACTATCGTGGACACTGTAAAGGCAACGGACCCGGACTCCCCTCAAAACACGAACATGACTTACTCCTTCGCTCGCTTGTCCAGAAGAGGTACTTGAAGCTCGTGCATTCTGTAATTGTACCCTCAAGTCCTCTAGATTGCTGAGTCACATACAATTGGCTCTATTTATTTCCTGCCTGATGTGTAAATATGGGCACACTTGAAAAAAATATCTGCAAGACACGAAAGTTTTTTTAATGAATAGCTTTTGTGTCTTGAATATCTTGTTATGTGCGAATAGTAGCTTTTAAATTTGAAACAAATTCGAAGGGAATAGTAGTTGTTTTGGCCGAATATTTTTTAAATAGAATATCGAACAGGTTCTCCAATCCTTTCACTGCTGCACCATCTTTAAATGAAAACCGAGCTGAGCTCGTGAAAAGTTTTCCCGAGCTTCCGCTTGTTCACTACTATGCTCAGTTAATTTTAATATAACTATATTTATACACCCGGTATTTAAACGGCAAATTTGTCGCTGCTATTCTTATCTAGGTAATTTCTAAATATGCTTGCTATATGCAAATATCCTTCCTCCGATTTTAAAAGTGACAAAACTAAAAAAACACAACAATAGAACAAGTACGAATGACGAACACGGGTTGTCATGACATCGCTGCGTAACTCAAGCATAATCATGGCCGGTTAGCTCCGTTGAGTGTGCTCTTCACCAAACGCCTGTACACTGCGAGGAAGCAATACCCGTAGAGCCCACGAGCTCTGCGGGTGTTGCCTCCCTGCAGTTAGAAGGCTCGGGATGAGAAGCGCGCTCAACGGGGCTAACCCGCTGCGATAAACGCTTCGGAAGTTCGAATACCGCAGTTACTCTCGGAGCGAATATTGAATAGCGTGTTATTCGAAATTACTATTCAAATATTCGCACTACCATATGAATATCTATAGCAACGGGCTCGATAAACTCTTCACGGATGTGCTGTAATATATTCAGATTTTGAACTTTTCTAAAAATTACTGGTGTCTGTGGCACATCCTATTGGGGATGAACACTTGAGTTGATATTTCTTTTTTGCGACATTTTGGTTTACACTCTCTACAATGATTGTAATCGTGTTCATCTTTTACAGTTCCGTTCATGATCGACCCTATTTTGGGAACTGTGAACATCACAAGGGCTTTGGATATTTCGGAAAGCCAAGAATACTCGCTTGAGGTTCAAGCAAACGATGGCCTCTGGAAAACAACTGTAAGCAAAAGGATATTCGAATTACAGAAATAGACTAATCATACTAGGGCTCTATTTTGGACACTCGACAAGAATGTCGTTGAGAGCGGACCGCCACGATTGGCTAGCTGTGCGCTTGACCTTGGCATTGGCCAATCGCAACACGACACTGGCTAATCGCGGCGGTCGTCGTTCTTGCTGAGTTTCTCGCTGAGTGTCCAACTTAGAGCTCCTGTTACAGACAGTCAAAGATTTACACTTGTGCGACTCGTTCATTTGCAGACGGCGATGAAGATTTACGTGAGTGAAGCGGAGGAACGGGATCCACGGTTTGATCAGTTGCACTACAAGTTCAAGGTGTTGGAGAATGTTCCCGGTGCTGTTGTGGGCCAGGTGGAGCTGCAATCGCGAACACTCCGTGTCAACAGTCAGATGCGTTACAGCATCATAAACACGGACGTTCGTCCATTCTTTAACATCACCAAGGCGAGTTTAGTTCTCTCTAACCGGAGCGGCAATTTATAAATATGGACGTCACGAGCTAACTCCAAGGCTCGTTTCTTCTTAGGACGGAGAGATCTTCACTAAAGTTGGGCTCGACCGAGAAAAGCGAAGCCGGTATACGTTTACCGTGATGTTGGAAGAAAAACGGCCCACCACCAAAGTGGTGAGTATAAGCTGAATCTCTTGCACATCATCATATACAAGGATCTGGTGTGAGGTTCTTCATCGTAGGCCATTGCCTTATAAATAACATTTGTATATATGATATAAAATGCCAGCTTTCCTTTTTCAGAGCGTGAGTGAAGTATCGGTGGAAGTTGTTGACGTCAACGATGAAACTCCTACGTTCATGCAATCCTACCAAGGAACAATCAGGGAGAACTCGCCTCCAGGAACCCTAGTCACTGTGGTAAGGCCTATTACCTGGATTTATGTTCGGGTATAATTGAATACGCACAGTTTAACACTAATACTGGCTCGTTATTCCAACCACAGACACCGTCAATCATGGCCATAGACAAGGACAGCGGCAACAACTCTGTCGTTCATTACTCCTTGGGAGGCTCCGGTAGTGATCTATTTTCTATTCTCGATTCTGGGGTGGTCATCTTCAGCGGTGGAAACCCAGTCTCGGTCCTCGATCGTGAGCTGGCCGACCGCTACGAGCTTCTGGTGAGTCCCCAAACGTTCGACTCGTAATTTCCGGTTGCTTGTTTAAAAGCCATCTACGATTGCGACAGCTTCTTTTGAATTTGAAATTTGTTACATATGGCTGGCTCCTCGCACTTTCCGGTAACGCACCTCCTGTAACTGATGTACATTGCACGAGTGCTGCGTCAGCTTTTAGCTGGGACTTGTGTCTGTACTGAAAGAACACGAGTTCCAGCTGAACACTGGTGCAGCTCTGGAGTCCAATGTATGCCCTGCCCTAACCACTGGTAGGTGGTGTAGAAAATGCAGTTTTTCGACCATGTTATTTATAAAGGGACGAGTTAGTGCTCTCGTACGTATGGTAGGAAGGTTTGTAGGAGGCGACGGAGAAAAGTGCATTCTTCAGAGGAAACGGGGAGATGCGAAGTAGCAGGGTGAAAGCTTGGGTGTGTGACCGGAAGAGACTCGAACTTTCCGTTTCTTTCCTGCTGGAGCACTAGCTTAGGCAGGGATTTCTATTAGGAGCTCCATGCACAATGACGTTCGGAAAATCGAGGTACAAAATGCGTACGCAGTTCATTTGTGTAACATCAGCCTTTACCACGATAGTGGAGAAAAGGGGTGAATTTTGTAAATTTATTATGTTTTATACAACTTTTCTCGTGTGAAATTTGGTAACAAGTTCTCCTTAATTTTGTTCGGTTCTATTGACTTCGTTGTTTCTTACTTTCAAAATAGAACTTTTAAGTTCGAGACAATGCGAATGTAGCCTGAAAATCGTTATTGTGCTAATTTCTTAAAGTAAGTTTCGCACGCAACACTTTTGTGGGATAACTTTCAGTCATGGTTCAAGCTGCTGCCTCTTAGCGGTAGCACGGCTCTTCTGAGCTGATAAAAATGACTATCGTTTGCCTCATTTTTTGTCAATATCAACTTTCAGGTGACTGCACGTGATTTGGGCAATTTGAGTTCAACGACCTACTTGACAATCAAGGTAGAAGACGAGAACGACAATGCTCCCTCATTCCAACATGGGCCCCTGAGAGTGCTACTGCCCGAGACCGCTAGACCCGGAGCTCGCGTGGCGCAGGTCTCTGCAATCGATGCTGATGAGAAGGGACCCAACTCCAAGGTGGAATACTCTATCGTTTCTGGAAGCAGGGGCAACGTCCGTATCGACAGGCAGACTGGTGAGCACTCTTTGTCTTCTGAAGTGAAAACCTATGTGAGGAGGGTGAAACATTCTTCAGATGAACAGTTAAATTGTGGCATAACTTTTCAGCAAATTCGTTTGCAACAAACCTGTCCTAAAATTGTAATAAACTATTGTGATCGCAAGAAGTAAGAAGGAGAATGAACTTTCTTGTATTTGTGCAAATATAAAACCTTTGACGCCAAGGTGTATTCAAAGATTTTCTAATATGAATGTTTCGTACTTAATCTGAATCGAGCATGACCACTTTAATAAACGGCGGCTCGAATCGTTTTCTAGAAAACATACATAGGAAAAGGAAGTGTCCTATTGCAAAATAAACATTTCATAGTTGTATTAAAAAACAAAACAGTCCATGGCAAGACTAGTTGGGTAAAACATAACACAACATGGCAAGCAGCGCAATAGCTACTTTGTTTAAATAAAGCTTGATGTTACATTTTAGTTAAAGGGCCACTCCGCTCAATTCCGGAAATTTTGGGCTAACAAGATATTAAACATTCAAAAGCATTAAGAAAACACACACCGTCATTTGCTTCGCGCAAAATAGGCTATATATTGCTAAATTTTACTTTAAACATGAGCAGAAATCGAGATCGAAACTTCGGCTCCGTCTTGCGACATTGGCCTCCGGCCGCCAAAAACATGGCCATCACGTGGTTCAAAATGTCACGTGATTGTCTACGCAACGACGGTCGGGATCGTGGTGGGTCTGTGCCAGACTCACTCTTCATCACGTTTTGGTGTCTACGACATTTGACGACGTCCGCACAATTGCAGCATCACTCTGCACACGTAGTGTGAACCAAACTCCGAGAGGCAATAATCACAAACGATGAGGAGACGACGGTGACGGCGGGGCGGCCGAACGGCTCCCAAGAAGCGCGCTGCGCGGGCGCGTTACGCCAATCAGGTAGAGACCACTGAGTGCCGAGAGAAAACATTGCTGACGTCACCAGTTACGCTTGCCCAGAAAAGTAAGAACAAACAAAAACGGAAATGGTAATGACGTTTAGCTAAATGTTGGCTACGCCCACGCCGAAGCCTTGACTGCTCTGCTGTTTGCGCCTTAGTTTTTCCATTACGGTCAGCCGATTTCGGCAACTTGGCACGTTGCAAAGTTTGCGGGACCGTTTAAGAAATATTTAGACAAAACTAGGTCGTAATATTTGACGTGTGGGCTTTAGAGGTGATACTGAAGAGGGCTGCATTGTTTCTTCAAAAACAAAAATGAAGCTTAGTTGCCCTTTAAGGATAAAACTTTGATCTTAACCTGAAAAGGCTGACCTAGAGCGAAATGTTTGACCCCATCGAGCCAATCGAGGCGCTCCGACCTGTTAGCCGTTTCTCCTAGTACACTGGTACAGAGTAGTGAAGCTCGATGTAAGGAATTGGAAAATTCTGACGACATTATTCGTAATTTTTGAATATTGAAACAGCTTGAACACTTTATACAGTAAAGACATGTTTGAATCAAATTTGGTAACAACCACTATTTGGAAATTAGTCGAAGTTAGAAATATTTATACACCTTTCACCACCAGACAACAAGGACTGTGGCTTAATGGTGACTAAGACTGCTGATGCCATTGTGAGACATAATTATGACTAACATAATGTATGCCATAGTCACATTCTGCTATGCAGTTGTCAACCACATTACGCCCTTGCTAAAGAACATGCATATATATATATACTGTTCACTCATACTGCGAATTTGGAGAAAGTTGGAACAAAATAAATTCATACACGCAGCTGCAGTCATTGAAAACACTTTTACAAGCATAATATTTTAAGTTGCACTCACCTCAACACGAATAATTCTTTCCTTGCAGGCGAGATCTTTGTGGTCGGAGCTTTGAAGCCGGAGACGGTCTACCTGTTGAACGTTTCGGCTGCTGACGGCCGTGGGCTTGCCAACCTCATTGTCGTGAACATCACGGTGCTGGACGTGAACGACCACAAGCCAACCTTCGTGAAGCCAGAGTACAGCTTCACCATCTTGGAAGGAAACTACAAAGAGCAGAGGTCAAGGTTGGGTGTCCTGCGAGCTGTGGACGACGATCGCGGCAAGAATGGCGCTGTGGATTACGCTATTATTTCTAGGAAAGACCAGAGTAAGTGTGACTGCGTTCGAATGGGTGGTTCCTTCAGTTTTCTGAGGAATTTTCAATGAAAGACGTACCGCGTAAACGATAAATGCGGAACGAAATAGCACGACACACCTGAACCTAGGTAAACATTTAGCTGGGCTCAATGCACTAGAATCAAAGTGTGTAAGGCGGAAGCTTGGGTGAGTACAGCAATAACTCACTACAGCGCTGATCAGTAGATATTTAGCATAGCCCAATGTACTAGCATAGATAATTCGAATCATCCGCGTTCATCAGGACCTATTGAAACAGTGACGTACATTTTTCTGCTCAAAAGTGTGATAATGACCTAGCTCAATTTGTCCCATTCATGGAATGTCATGGAACTCCTCTTAATTTCTATTTATTGTTTGTTTCCACCAAACATAATCCCTAGGCATAGAGAGCCTTTACACTTATCAAATGTCTAACCAAGACGGAAATTAACGAGGGAATTAATGCTTCTGTCCGCCGAAGGAGTCAGATTAGGAACATGTAATTACAAAATGCAGTAAAACAAGAGAACATATATTAAAAGTATACATAAATGTTTAAAAACTTTAGCCAAACAAAAGATGTTGCAGAAAGAGGATCATAGTGAACTGTGATTATAATGCCAGGCGGATCAGGCGGACCGGTCCAGGCGGACCGGACCAGGCAGACCGGACCAGGCGGATTTTTTCGGTCGCGCACCAGTCACCAGCTGCATTTGGAGATTTGTGTTTTTCCTTTGTCACTCTTGTTCCTCTTCTCCAGGGATTATTTTCGTTATAGTTAACTATATGCATTTCTTGCTTGCGTAATTTTGAGAGGCATTGTATACATGCCGAGATAAAAAGTTGTACTTTTTGATGTGTTCAAAGGTAAGGTATTCAAGAAAAAGCACTTAGTAGGAAACATTTTGTAACTCATTGTAGGAGCTAATTGAAGAAGAATCTAGTTTAAATCGTAATTTTTGTTTTTTACTTTTTCAGATCTCCCCTTCCACGTAGATGTTCACACCGGAGAATTGTTTGCGACTGGTGTACTTGACAGAGAAACCAAGTTCAACTACTACTTCCATGTTCTCGTACGTTTTTTGGCGTTTGTTTTAGATTGTCGATACTGCTGAGTATGGTTTGTTCTCACACGGGTACACATTTGCTTCAACAGGCTCTGGACAATGGCGACCCACCACAGAACTCTACTGTTAACGTAACTGTGACCATTGATGACGCCAATGATGAAAAACCAAGGTTCTTCACGGATCCATATTTGGCACAGATTCCAGAAAACCTAGACCCTGGCCAGAAGGTGGGATTTTAAGTTTGTGTGAAGATTTGTTTTTTGTGTCCTACCTGAAAAGTGTGATCAATAGGATCGAACTGGCTGATCGCCATTTTTCAGGTTACGCAAATTCGTGCGTTCGATCCTGACACCGGTGAAAATGGACTTGTCTTTTACAAGCTCGGAGGTGGACATGACAACAAGTTCTATATCGACAGCAAAGGTAAGACAGTCAGCATATCAACGATTTCATTGAGCTTGCTGCTGAGGAAGGTAGATATGTGCAAAACGTGATATATTTTGCATGTTTTGCGGGAGAGTTTAATTACGATTTCGATTTTAATTTCCAATTCATCAACATCTGCCATATCTTCTTAACTCTGTGAGTTTCAAATATGAATACTAACATGTTTTTGCAACCTACCAAAGGTGACAATAGTATAGACAACATTCTTAAGTAACAAAGTGAGGTTTTTCTTATTCTTTCTACACAAATAAAACTACCATCTCATTGAATTAATTTTGATACAAATTTGATTGAAAGCGGTCCTTTGACCATCCATTAGACTTGGGTTACACATAAACTAAACCGGAGACAACGGACGAAAAAGGGGACAACACACAATTGACACAATGCACAGACGACACAACACACGAACAGATGTTTGTGTGCTGTGTCGTCCATCGTCTCCAGTTTAAATTATGTGTAACCTAAACCAGCTTGCCTGTTTGCTACCTTTAATCTTCAAACCTGGGTGTTACTACAGCGCAAATCTTTGATCTACACCCTGGAATCTACCTTACATAGATTATTTCCGCACACTAAAGAGTGCACTTCTAATTGCTTTCGCATGGATTGTTTTTTTTTTTTTAATTCCAGATGGCACCGTGTGGACACTGAGCAAGCTCGACTTTGAGAAGCAGGAGTTCTACAACATGACGGTGATTGCGTACGACCAAGGCAAGCCCAGTATGAGCGCCATGGCCAAGCTCTGGGTGACAGTGACGGACAGGAACGATGTGGTGCCCGAGTTTCCCAAGTCGGTCTACACGCTGGAGGTCGCGGAAAATACGCGAGTGGGCGACGTAGTCTACACTCTGGATGCGGGACCAGGAAACTTCCTCTACACGCTCGACAGTGAGTGACTCCTTCCTTTTTTTGTGGCACAATTCACCATGTTTGGAAGAACCGGTTTCCTTTGTTCGAGACTTTATTTGAAGATTTATTCGGAAGCGAATTGCGGGAAACAGAGGGCGCTGTTGGGAACGGGAGGGGAAAAAAGCTACCTTGTACAAACCTGGGGGTGAAAAATAAGCTACAATGGGCACACAGGCCATGTTTCGAGAGCTCGATTTATGGTATTGTAGCTCAATAGAACAAACAAGATATAGCTTCAATGCTCGAAAGAATGTTTGAACTTGCTTGTGCCACTTCTACACAACTTTATAACAATTCCGAAGCCGAAAATAAAACAAAATGTGGATTTTATCAATCGTGCATCCAGCACTCGACCAAGAGCATTTTTCTTAGATTAAATGGTTTTGGTTAAGCAGGGATGGGATGGGTAAATCTGGCTTGGACAAGTGCTCGTTCTTGAGTTTACTGCAATTAGTTTCTGAATTTGGATTGATTCTTGATTTGTATTTGGTGGTGATGACAACTTATTAGATTATATTTCAATTCACCACTTATTTTGAAATTTTGTATTTATGTAGAGCCCACATACAAATTTTGTTATACCAAAAACTTTTAGCCTTTCCACTTTGGTGAAAAAGGAAGACCAGTGAAGCTGTACAACGGTGGAAATGGAGTAATGACCGGCCGCAAGTCGGCAAGCCAGAGTGGAAAGGCTCGAAAGGTTGCGCCATCTATGAGCGACGGCGGCAAGCGGACAACCGGCAAACACAACACTCTGGACAGCTACCTCCATCTATGAGTGACGGCGGCAACCAGAGTTTTGTGTCGACATTTCTTTGCGGGGAACACGATCCTGGCGAAACTAGCCCTTAACAGCTCCGCTGTAAAATTGAGTCTACTTGTATTCTCACTAACTACAGGGTAATAATCCGTATCTTGAAAGACATGGTCAAAAGAAAACCTTCAAAGGTGGCTACAATTTGGTGTCTGTCTAATCTAGCTAATTCTTCGCGTGGTGAATACCTTTTGTGAAGAGCTTATAGACATACTTTAACTTACTAGCTGTAGTGGTGCCAGTTTAGATATTGAATGGCACTCTGCTTGTTTCATTGCAGATAAATGCTCAGCATCAAGTAATACATAGCCAGAAGCTTTTTTAAAGAAAATACAAGTCATTTGTTGTTGTCTGAACGCTGTGTGAAACGATTAAATGTACTAGACTGCTAGCATTATACCGTAGAATACCGTTCATGTGCCCATGTCACAAAAAGCACCTATCAAGGCATTGAAACGTTTAAAAACCAAGCATAGGGCATGTCAAGTGCCCACCCAGGCTTCTGAGCCGACCTACCTTACCGAGGCGCCCCTCTGCGTCAGTCGCTCCTCCCAGCACACTGGTACAAAGTGATAAAGCCCTCCATACCATGTCCCCCATGTGAAATTTTGGTCTCATACCAGCAAAACACAGATATCCAAGTTTTTTATTCAGGATTATCTCCACATTTTGGGTGTGAACTTGCTTTGTATTTTATGGTAGTCAGTGTCCTTATGTAGTGATGGAAGATATTTGACATGGTTGCACTGGATTAATGAATGACTACAGGTGTTGTCCATTGGTGCTCATTCAGATGAAAGCGCCGCAGAAAAACGGAGACAAGGAAGAAAAGACAGCACATGGCGTTCTGTGCAGTCTTGTCTTTCTTGTTTCCATTTTTTTGAGACACTGTCGCGTGAATGAACATAAACCAACAAGCCCAATCAACCATTTTGTCCATTGGTGCACATGTTTACACATGTGCTGATATTTTATTTTTGTTTCTAGTGGTGTATCCTAACTGCCTTCTTTTGTTCGCTTTTAGACCCCCAAGAAGTGGATACGTTCTCGGTAGAACCGCACAATGGCGAGATTCGGTTGGCCAAGGCTCTCGACAGCATTCATCAGAGCCACTATCGTCTCGTTGTCTCTGCGACGGATGACGGGGATCCTCCAAAATCGGATCACGCTGAGGTAAGCAACATGGAAAGTGTAAGAGGCTGACTATGCTCTATGTTGCAAGGGCAGCTTCAACGCGCGGCTGACACGCTATTCCGACGTTGATAAAGAAATCTTTGAACGAAATATAGATTGTGAATGCAAAACAAAGTTTTTAATTTGGTTTCAGGTGAATATCATCATCGGTAGCGGCCAAGGCGTCCGCCTGTTCCCTCTGCGGATGTACGATGTGCTTGTGTTCGAGAATCAGCTTGCCCCACAAGTGGTTCTTGATCTGAATGCGACGGACGAGATTGCTCATAGGCCTGTTCAATACACCATCGTCGGAAACAATTACAATGGTTAGTGATATGGATGGTTAATCTTCCTTTTGAGTTACCTGCTTGGATAAGAGCTCGCAAGCACGTCCCTAATCGTGTGAGTTCTTGCTAAACTCGAATCATGTTTGAACCGTGTGTTTTGTAACATATCCTCATTTCGGTGGTTTTGAGGGTCTGACATTTTATATGCCAATTGAGTTAGTACTTGTTATTTGGTTAAGAGATGAGACTTTAAAACAATGATTCTCTCTTCCCTCTTTCTTCATTGCATCATTCCAGGCTTATTTGCAATCGAGCCCGATACCGGGAGACTGTCGGTCACATCAAGCCTCGACAGGGAGGCGATGTCGAAATACGTCGTGAAGGTTCGAGCGATGAACAAGAAACGGGTTGGTCGAGCGGTGCGCGATAATGTGGGTGAGTTAACAGCCACTCCGAGTAACACAGTAGATGCGTGTCCTGTAGAACGTAAGTTGATTCGATGCACTTCTTTTTCCCTTGTCGCCATTGCTGCAGCAAAGAGAAACAAGAAGCCCGAAGAGGACACGGCGCATGTCGCTTTCGACGAAGCCCTCGTTGTTGTGAATGTGGGCGACGAAAACGACAACTCGCCCGTCTTTGACCACCAAGGCAAACCCATCGTGGCGGCCGTACCTCTGGAAGCTTCCTTCGGCTATCAAGTTACCAAATTACATGTAAGTAGTGTTTCTGACCCAGCTTCCTGTGGCGCCTAAGGTTCAAGCTGGGCAACTTAATTTTTTTGTTGGGAGGTAGAGGGCAGTAATAAGTGTCAGTCAAGAGAACTGAGACAGTAGCAGGTAACGGAAACGTAAGCTACTAGTTTCAGCTGCTTGTTGGTTTCATCTGATCAGAAGTCTTAATTTGAAAGTTTTAGACCCCAATTCAAGGGGTTACATTGCAGATTACTGGCAGGTTTGAACTAGCCTCATCGTAAGGTCCTGCAGTGCACACCTGCATTCAAGGGTAATCAATATGAACCAATCAAACAACAAGGTTCTCTCTCATGCATGCCAGGAAAAGTCTTAAACAGCAATCAGTGCTGTTAGCCTTCACTTGACAGCTACTGCAGGTAGAGAAGCAAAGTAGTAGTTTAAATGTAAAATTCCTGAAGGTTGGCAACAAAATAACATGCATAAACTTGACACTACAATAAGTCATACAATTTGAAACTCAAGGTGACAAAATTATGGACAAGCCTCATGGCACAACTTCACACATATATGCAGGACGTCATATTTATATAGCAACAGTAATTGACGCAGTTGCGACGCTGATAATCCTATTTGAAAGCAACTGCTCACAAGAAAAAATGTAGTTTAGAGAAACTCATCGAATTTATAACATAAGCTCTTACAGCGTCTTATAATGATGGCATAGCAACACACCAAAAACTGGAGCAGCACTTTAATATTCTTTTTTGTTCATTTCGTTAACTTTTATTTTCTTCATTAACAATGTCAGGGAGCAGAAAACAAACATGATATGCACCAGGAGACTATGAGCCACATAAATACTCATGATGCTGGTGTTCAATACCATTACTCCGATGCTCCTTCTCTGCTTTCTAGGCACGCGACGCTGACACTGGATTCAACGGCGCCATTCGCTACGAAATCATTCAAAAGGCCGAAGACGCCTCTTCTAAGTTCCAGATCGACCCGGTCACTGGGGTGGTGCGTTCTGTGGTCACCTTCTCTTTGGACGGTGGCAAGATGTACGGCTTCGACGTCAAGGCCGTAGATCGTGAAGGGTCGGAAGGAGGAAACGCCGCCGTTGCCAATGTCTTTGTGAGTGGCCCGTCTTTGCGAAATGCTGGAGTCATGTGATGTTGTGGTAGAGCAAACTAAACCTCAACTAGTCGTTAACTAAAGCAGCATAGAAATTGGTGATCGTCATGAAGGAAAAGGAAAGAATAAGGTTTTGTACTATGTTCGGAAACAAAGTAAGTTAACCCTACAGCTTAGCAGCATCTAAAACGAAAGGTTAGGCTGCAGTTAAAAAAAATCATGATCATTGCAGGGCACAAAGGATAACGACCATTGGAATGACTCTGATGGTTTGTAGCGCCCGCTGCGGTCAATCATAAGGTGAAACGAAGCATAGTCACATAGTCATGCAACAATGATTACATAAATGCAAGTCAGTATAATGCCCGACAACATCAAAACCAAAATGAGTGATGCATGCTGCAGAATGAAGCGGCATAATATATTTTATTATGCCGCTTTATTATGCAGCATTTTTCGCCTGGGGGATAAGCGCTGAAAAGGCGTATAGAATGTGGTGTGAGTGTCACGTTCCCTTCGGGAATGATAGCAGCGACGTGCGGGGCGCTTAGTCATGTGGTAGGTTCACAGCTGTGGATGGGCAGAGATGATTCATAGCGTTTTTACGGTACATCACAAAGTGAAACGGGGGGAGATGTACTGCACTGTCCAAGTTATTCCTCTGTGATGTAGACCTGACTCTTTATTTCAGGATTAACTGATGTGCCACTGTATACATATACATCTTTAATATATAGGTCATGTATACACCCAGATGTTCATGTATGATTTCATTTTTAAATATTGGCCAGGGGAGAGACCTTGACAAAAGGCACGGTGACATTGTTAGAATTCTCATATGAATTTGAGTTAGAATAGAACCCATCATGGAGCATTCTGTGAATTCCATGACAACATTTAATATTGGTATAATACTAGTAGGGGTACGGACTGTTTTCTGGCAATTTATAAAATATAGTACTGTAAATATGTGTTTTTTCTGTTTTGTGGTTGAATTTGTTTCTACAAGTTTTCCCCTATTGTTTGCTTTTGTTATTTCCAGGTTTACGTCTTACCTGAAACCAAACTAGTCTTGTTTGTTACTGACACTCCACCAGTGCATGTGGAACAACATATTGACAGGATTCTTGGGTAAGTGTTTTGATTATGTCATTTTTAAAGTCACCATTTTTGTGACAAAAAGTAGTTCTTGCGAAATATATGTGCGAAGTTCCACAATACTTTTGTTATATCATCTTTAGTTATGCTCATTAGCTTATTTATTATGGTAGAGTATTGTTACAGCTATACTTTTATTATCATGTATTAGTGGTTTCCCTTACTGCCTCCAGTGGAATATTTCCAGCACTAAGTTTCCTCGAAATATGTCTGTCATTAACGAAGTTTCATTCAAAATATAAAATGACTGCAACCAAATTAGACATCGGATATTAAAATCAAATGAGGCGTGTATTTTTTATTTTAGTCGCTTTTTTGTGTGTCACTCTTTCTAGGGGGTGGCAAAGGAAGATAAGGCAAAATGACAAAACATTTTAGTTGACAGAAACATGCTTACTGCTGAGCTAAGAAATATGTTTCATTAACAGAAACTCTAGAGTGGTAATTGCTGTTTTTTGTTATAGATACCTTGGAAATATTACTGGATTCCAAGTTAAAATGGCAAAGCTGGAGCCACATCATGAAGACGAGATGGAGCATCCTGAGTCGTGAGTTGACCTTCAAATGATCTCCCACGAAAAAACTACTGTACACTTAAAAGCTTTAAGTAGAGCAGTTAATTGTATAAAATAAACCCGGCGCATGGCCATTTAAGTAGGTAGTGCAATCTATCGAAAAAAGAATACACACCTTTGCCTCACACTGACACTCTGTTGCATGTGTCTTTTATTTTTAGGTCGGACCTGTTCCTTTATGCGATCAACAAAGATACCAACGAGATTGTCGACACTGATACTTTGCTCAAGTAAGAAATATAATCTCAGATTCATTAATATGCTTTCTGCGAGCGTTGGATAGTAATGATTGCCCTAGCAGCACACTTCGCCGACTCATTCCAGGGCTAGTTTGGCGCAAGCTTGGGCCAGGTTCGAGCCAAATTGACTCTAGCTTGCGCCAATCTGGCCCAAGCCTGGGCCGAGGAGTGTGCTACTTGGGTGCGAGCTCATAGCGTGCAAACTAAAAGATGAAGCATTATTGAGTATTCCGCTACTTCCTACACATGGTGCTTGAAGGTATATCTTCCAGAATTTCCTGGAAAGTATATTCAATTAGAATATTTTCTCTGGATACCTCTAGTACTTACGATTTAGCATATGGTTTAAAAAATGAATGGTAATGTAGGTCTAGAATACCAACACACTTTTCACAGTTGGGCGTTGCCTTTTCTGAACTTTCGTAGAAGCAGGGTGTCCTCGTGAGCGTCACAAAAGTTGATGCTGCAGTAGTACTAAAGATGATTTCATTGAAATCTTTAATGCTGTCGTTGTGGCTTCTTTTTGACTTACTTGAACAGTCTTGAGGTGCACAGCTAATGGCATGATTTTAATTGCAGTGTTCTGAACGAGAACTCTCAGGTGATTGTGCGCTACCTGGAGACCTTCCGCATTCGGCGCATTCAAGGCGTCTCAGTGCAAGAGAAAATCAGTCAGATGGGAACCACCGAGATTGCCATCATTGCACTTAGCAGCGTTATCTTTCTTGGTGCTGTTTTGGGCATTGTCCTGCTTTGCTCATCGTGCCAACGAAAGTAAGTAAAGGGCAGCTGAACCTTCACGTTGTTTCTTGCCTGCTGCAAGGAAGGCTAAGAAATTAAACATTTTGTTTAGTGTATCGCATTTTATCGCCAATGTAAATTTGTTCCTTTGACTGTATAGAAGACCGGCACATTTTAAAAGGCTTTACCTGTCTTTGTTGAAGATATATTTTGACATCATATTTTCCAGGCCTCTCGCTTACTATACTTTTAAATGCACCCATTTCTTGTTCACATTATGTTAACACCTAGTGGTGTTATATGAAAGGTGTCTGTCAGTTTCGTGCTTTATTAAGAGTACCTGAAACACTGGGATATTGCAAGCGGGGTTTATTAAATAAAACTCCAACATGCAATGCTGATCAAGTGTGAAGTTATTCTTTTCTTGAACTTTAAATAGAAGAATGGTTGCATATTTTAGGTGTATTTTTATGTGTATATTTATTTCGAAGCCATGTTTAAGCTTTATTGTTTGTTCATTTTTATAAGATAAGGGTCACTGCGGTTTCAGGAAACTGCGCAAACGTCAGAAGACATGGGAGCAGCAGCGGCTGTACAGTATAAAGAACCCTCTCATGGGCAAGGCTGTGGGGAACCCATACGGGGGCAGAGTCTCGGCAGGCCCTCCCCCCATTGGGGTGCCCCCTCCCAATCTGCAGTACAACAATGTGGACGACGTACCGTAAGTATAGTGCTATGTTTGAGTATTTCGCAGCTACTCTCAAGCTCATTACATCAAATCTGGCTACAAGAAACATTTAAAAACAAAAGTATGCAGGAGAGCTGGTTAGGTAATGTTGTAATCTAAACTCTGGGACAAGAAGGCATAAACTAACTTACAGCACGACAGAAAAATAAAATTTTTGTGTGAAATATATTGTCTGTTATTATATTCCACCCAGGTAGCCTCAGAGTTCAGCTTAGGAAATAAGCAGACTCATTTCACAGTTTATGTTGATTCTCCCATCTTTGTTATTTACTAGGCTTTGCTTATAACCTATTTTATTTAGGAAAGAAATTTTGATATTGATGATTCTTGCAGCTGGTTTTTAAGCTTCAGGTTTCTATTACGGTAAACTTATTGCACTCGAACGTCGAGACATTTTGTATGAATGACGCCTAACGTTTTTACACAAAATGGTAACGAGCTATAACTGGTGAGACTGAGCGAAGGATGAAGTAGTTTGGCATAGCCAAACTGAAAGAGCTAAAAGCCTCTGGCCCTAGGTACAAACTTTCAGAATTGTTGCAAACAAAAGCTGTTATTGCTAAGCAAACGTTCTTTGGGCGCTATAAATCTTATGAATTTTTAATGTAAGCCCTTGCAAATGTACGTGAGCGTAATTGAGAATTGGGGTAACTGGGAGTGCTACCAACCAAATTTGCTCGAGAATGCAAGGATAATGAAAGAAAAATACACGTTAGTTGCTTACTGGACAACGTGCTTTATAAAAACTACTTTTAGTGTCAAATTCATGTATTCTAGAAAAATCAATTCATTCTTAAGCTTTATACAAATTCAGAAGTTTTCTTCTTTATAAAAATTACCTGAGCAACAGCAGCCAAGCAGATAATACGGCAGCCAATGAATGCAACATCATTCAATGCTCGCCATTTTGCCTGGCTATCCTCATCTTTTGCTTCCCTGTTTCTCTGAGTCAAGTTATAAAAGAAAAGCTACACTAGCACGAAAGAAATAGTTTTATATATATATATATTTTTTTTTTCTGCAACCGTTTTGGTAGCTTACAAATCGTAGAGTTACTATTTTATTAATTACCAAGCATTTTTTGCATTTTATAGCAAGGAGCGTTTGGATTCTGTGTGTAAAACTGTTGGCTTTCCTATATATGTAAAATGACAAACTTACATTTTTCCTTTCTGTGCTGCTGGCGTCTTATCCCTTATCTTTATCTTTTGCGTACGGACGTGGGGTGTCTCTGGGAATCTTCTAATTTTTGGCGAATGACAGCATTAGACATAAGCCAGATTGTATGATTATTTAACTAACCCTTGTCATTTTATTGTGCATCTCCACAGCATGGATTACAATGACAGCATGACTGACACCTACTCTGTAAATAAGCACAACAAGATGAAACTACGACAAACTGCTCCTGACGGCGCCTCGTCCCTAAACCCGCCACGCAGTCCTCGTTTTGAGCGCTACGCGAAGAATGAAAATGGCTGGTACGACAATAGGGATGTTGAGACTGTGTAAGTGGTTTCCCATGCCATTGTGATAACGCAGTAGGCTCATAGATGCGATAGAGCAACTCAGCGACTCGGATTCAAGTTGCTATCAACTCAGCAGCATTCAAGATTTCCTATTCAGCATCCAAGGGCGATGATGATCTTGTGGTCCAGAGGCAAAGAAATCGGGGAAGTCACGTTTACTTGGGGCATGGTTCTCAACTTGAGTCGTCTCTCATGATCGGAGAAGTGACAGCTCTTTCTTCCCTTTTCTCGGCTAAACATGCTGTGACGGCTCCGTAACGACTGGATCTCATGCATAATGATGCAGTGTACTTATCTTCATCTTTTAACAAGGCCTGTGTTGACTGACAAGCTGCATGTGCTTTTGGCTTTTGAGTCTGTTCTTAACGGCATGGGAGAGTAACCTACTCTTAACACCCTTTCAGAAAATCTGACATGACTGGTTCGAACTTCACGAGCTGGTCTTCGAGAAGGTCCCATCAGTCACAGTCACGAGGCAAACCCGTGACGGAGTTATGAGTCGACCGCGAAAGCGTGTGCTTTCATTAGTGCATCTTCTTCTAATTCTCACGAGAGGGAGGGAAAAAGAAACGGAAGAGGCCCCGGCGTCCGCACGGGGCACACCTCAGGCCCTTGCAAGTAACAGTGACTCATTCTACTAAATGCGCTAACCTGCAGTGCGCAGTTCAGCGAGGCTACTACGACGACTACTACCTGTGTTCGGACTGCGAGTGCGCGTTTGGTTTCGCTGGCAAATGAGTGGTCCGTTTTGTCTGTTTTGTTTTGTTTCTTCCAGTGCTACACTTTAGTCTTTGAACTTTGGGAGCACCCGAGGCAGGCAGACCGTTTGTGTAAAACTGCGAGAAAGGATACGGTGATGCCTCCCTACAAAACGAAGTGCCTTTCAACGCCGCCGCTCATTTGTGCGCGTGAACGGACATCAAGCATCGGAGAAGTTCAGTGCGCGGGTTTCCGGTGGCCGCACCCACCTGGGAGCGCGCTCCGGACATTTTCGGTGGGTGCGGCGACCTGCCAAGAGTCTCTCAAAAATGTGGTTTGTTGTAGAAAGTTCGCTAGTTTCGAAAAGCTTTTAGTTGTGAACGTGCGACCGTGTCTTGTCTGAGCGAGGCTTTGACCATTGTGCGTCAACCACGTCCATTGTAAACACGGCCACTAAGTATGTCCAAGTGCTTGGAATTCTAGCAGCAGCAGTGCGGTTCTTGTTTTACTTTGTTTTGTTTTCCTGCTGTCTAGAACTGCGTTTTTTCAGACTAAGGAAATGCCAAGCAACCACCATCATCATCATCAGCATATAGTAATCCGGACACGAATAAGACTTTTTTTGTGCGATGGTCGTAGATCAATTCCATAACTGGAACTTTGAGTCATTTATATCTAGAGCACAAGTGTTACGACGGTGAAACTGCTAGTATAATTGGGAATATATTTGAGCCAGTTATGCAGTGATAAACAGCCAGTTTTGGTTTAACCCTAACAAAATTTTCATTCATTTCCATGAAGTGTCTGGATTATAATGTGACTTGTACATAGCAAACTCAAATCTTTGTACTGCTGCAAACAAACTTTGTTTTTTTTAATAAATCATGACTCTATGACCCATTGTGTCTTTCTTATTCTTGGACGTTTCCCTAATCGCATTGACAGTTGTCGAGGATACTAACAAACCGGTGGATACATAAAGGGCCGGTTGCATAACACTAACCTTTTGCCGGAATATCGTGGATCAGATTACAGGTGAGTTGCGCCCAGAGTCAGTCAGCCACCTTTTATAGTCATGGAAGTGCTGCGCAATTTGCGCCAAATTGCGCCATGCACGAAAGTCTGCTGCATATTACGCCAGAATGTCATTTTGGCAACGAATTACGCCACACCTGACATGAGATACTAAATACCGATCTGAAAATTTATTTAGAGCTGTAATTAAGTTACTTTTACAACAAAATATCTTGAGTAGAGTACAAATACGTTGAAAGAGTAATTGAATTACATTCGCATGTAGTCGACAAGCAGGTTGCAAGCTGGCAATATAATAAAAAAGGCGAAAGGGATGTTCTACTTGTGATGTGCGCGCTAAAAAGCACGTTCTGTTGTTATCTTTACGACTTTCAAGAAGCGACTTAGCTGCTGCAGTCAATGTTTACTCTGAAATAATTCGAGATGTGGTACATAATTGGCACTGAAAGATTAAAAAAAAACAAAAAAACAAACAAGGGGAACTCACCCCTTGTTGGCATGCAAACTGACGTGCTTTAGTTTGGTGACAGGCTCGGCTCATTACGCATTCAGCAATAGGTCCGTAATATTCCTTGACAGCGATTCGGCGAACTTTACACATAGTCCGGCATTGCCTATTCTTAACAGCCGAACTTGAAGTTGATCAAGCAGCCAGACTTGATGATGAGTACGCGAGTAAATGACTAACGTGCCCGCACAGGGGAAACATCGGCTAGAGGACAGCTGCCCCAGTCGCTGATCAGCAACCAAAAGCGAGTATTGTGTAGCCGAGAGCGAGGAAGATGGTCCTGTACCTTCAAACTGTAAAAAAATATTAGAAAAGTCAAGAGAGAAACACAAGTCACACAAGAGAGTGTCCGCAAAACCGCTTTCAATCCCTGGCTCCACCTGGCGGAAAACTGGATTGGATGATTCTGAGGATGAAACAATGTGCCCATTCGGAAAGAGATAAAAAAAAAAAAAAAAAGCTTATAAACGAGCTTGGCAGCTAAGGTTAAGCCACAATAGGCACACAAGGGGTTTTGGGGAAGCCCAATCTACTTGGCCGAAGGAGTGTTCGTGCTCACTTTATAAACGTGCTCGCGCATTTTCACACCCAAACCCCATGAACCGGTGCTTTCCGGAAATGTTACATTGTCACCGTACCAAGCGTTGACGTCACAATCTTCCACTGACAGACCCACTTCCCAGCTTCAGACAAAAGGTGTAAAATATCGATGACGTCACCAGCACTTTGCTAGTTCCAAGCGTAATGTGCCATTCAAAAGCAGCATGAAAAAAAAAATAAAAAAGACGGACAGGAGGACACATAAAGGCTGGCGCACTTTGGGCTATCCATTTTGTTGGTAATTTTACACACCACCGAGACACTTGTCCGGCTCACGTCAACCTTCATAGCCTCTTGCCAGCGCGTGCGCGTCGACCTTCACCGCTTTGCATCGGAGGGCTAGGAGCAGCGTCTTACATGGAGGAGCGCCTGGGTTAGCACGATAGGCTCGGAAATTACGGGTTGTAGTACTAACACAGGTCGACCAAATTTAATGAATCCGCACAGAGAAAAAAATCGCGGGTCTATACTTGGATAAGTACGGTAGTCAAGATAGTTCCAGTGCAGCAGTCGGTCCAAACCGCAGCAAACTTTGACTCAACTCTGGTTCCAACGCCGCTAAGAAGTTTCTTTTTAACTGTTTCCGAAAGCTGCTTTTCTGCGGGACGCTCTTTGTTTTTCTTTTTAATCTTTGGCAGATGAGAGGAACAATCCTGGAACATGATTAGTGCGGGATCAGTGCGGCGTTCTTTGCCAAGGATGCGCGAGTGCAGTAATTACCAGTAAATTTTCATTGCATTCGACCGTCCAGGTTTTTTATACAAGATCAGCTTCTAAATGTTTCTCGCAGAAATGGTCAGTCGCCTGAAGTTGGCGATTCTCCCTTTGTATTGCGCGTCACCAGAGGTTGAGTTACGCACCTTTAGAAGCAGAAAAGGTCGAGAGCTTGCGACAACTCTTTTGACCTTCGTGCACTGGTAAACAAATACTTTTTGCTCATCGTAAGATTCTGAAGTAGCATGAAAGAATTACTAACCGAATACAAAACGTTGCAACGAGTGGGTCTAGAGGACTCTTGGTGATCCCCAACGCATGCACAAAGGTATTTCTGCGACGGAACCATTTTAAATCGGGAGTCTGTTAAATAGACACGCCCAGAAGAATAAACGAAAGGAAATGACAGAGACAACAAAGAAAAAAAAATGACAGAGATGGAATATGCGTCATTCCTGATCCCCAAGCCCCGATACGGCGATATCACTGTGCTCGAGACTCCGTTTGGAGCCCAAGACTAGAGTTCCTGTATATAGCTGAGCATATCGAGGAACTCTACCCAAGACAAGTAAGTAAGGCCACCTCACGGCGCGTATCAGAACTGCGAGTGAACTATCGCCACGTTTAAAAAGAAAGGAGACTAGGTTTGCGGAATAGTTCATAGATGGCGCCACCCTTTCCGAATATGGAAGACTGGCTGCACGTGTGACGCGGGAAGTTTGTTTCACTTTGGTTTTGTAAGTTTATAATTATGGATCTGTGTCTTCGGTAAATACCGATAAACCCCATATAGTAACCCGAAATCTTCACGGGACTAACATTTTTTTGTGTGCATATTTCTTTTGCCCTGACCATGAAGTCTCCTATATATGAACTTTCCGCGAGGGTTCTTTTAGCTTCAGAACTATTCAAGCCATTTCGTTTTCCTTTTTTTTAATACTGATATGGAGACGTTTTTTAAGGCATTCAGGGCAGGCGTGTTTTCCCTGGAGGTTGGGAGGCGGCATGCCTGTGTGATAATTTCGTCAACACGAGCGCTGATAAAACACGATTTTTAGTCCGACGCCAAAAGTTAACATAAAAAAAAACACCAAATCTGTAAAAAAAATGAAGTAAAAACAAAATAAAAAAAGCACTGCCAAATTCTTGGTACCGCAATTTTAACTTCGTAAACAGCGAAAGGGCCAGAGCTAGCAGTGAGAGCGTCGAAGGGAGGCCGGTGACAGCTCACCGCCGGAGTGAACAGCTGTCTCATACTTCGTTCGCTCCGGGGCTCTTGTTGGGTCAAGGAGGACGTAACGTTCTCTCTTTGCCAAGTTGTTCTGAAACGGAACATGGCCATACACGACTCTTTGTGTGTCAACGTCCAGCTCATCTAGACTTGGGCATGATGATCGAGGGCGTTGAGACACACTGTACAAACTTTTTCACTTCAATTACACGAATGAAATTTGAACATGTTCACATTATGTTTACGTGCATGAATTTTGAATGTTCATCATGTAAACACAATCTATGTACCCCCCTGCATAATAATGCATAACGTTGCATTGAAGTATTGAAATGTATTCTTCATTGTTTTTCTTTGTATGTGTGCGCAAAAAATTGGATATGTTCATTATGTGTACGCAATCCATGTACGCCCCTGCATAGTGCCTAACGGCGCAGCAGGTATTTGTTTAAATAAATAAAATAAATTGCAGAATGCCCAGGGTACCATAATTTATCGGTACCTATAGATAGGCTATGAAACGTACAAATAGAGAACAAATGATCTATTTAGCGATTTGCAAGAGCGACAATCCGCGATGCGTGATCGTCCAAAAACTTTTGCCGCACACACTCAAGCGCTTCTTACGAGATTAGTTGGTTCGTGTGTGATGTCACGTGCATTGTTTCCGTCCTTCGCCAATGATTCTGACTAGAGTCACTGAATATGCCCAGAGTACCGAAACTCCCAAGCCTTGTTTCAGAACCGAGCCGCGGTGCAGCAGTCGCGATCCCCAATATGACGCTGCCCTGTACGGTCGGAGCGAAGGGAAAGGAAAACAAAAATGTTAATAAAAAAAAAAAAATATGGTGAGACGAGATTATATACAGCGTCACAGTCCTAACGCGCGCGCAGAACGGCTTGAGTGGAACTACGTGGACTACTTCGGGTTGTGGCAGGCAGTGTCCTGAAGGTCGGGTTCAGTCGAGGAGCACCTCGTAGTTGAAGTGCCCAAGGCGGCGAATGACCTTGCAGGGTCCAAAGTAGTGTTTTAACAGTTTCTCGCTGAGGGTGCGGTGGCGAATGGGCGTCCACACCCACCCCCTGTGTCCGGGCTAGAACTCCACGTCGCGGCGACGAAGGTTGTACCGGCCAGCGTGGACACGTTGTTGGTCATTTATCCGAAGGCGTTCTAGCTGGCGTACCTCTTCTGCCCGTTGGGTGACCTGCTGGGCGTCGTTGGTGGCGTCGTCCGTCAGGTCGTGGGGCAGCATGGCGTCGAGCATCGTCGTCACCTTTCTTCCGTGGCACCAGCTGAAAAGGTGTGATCCCAGTGGTTTCTTGAACCACCGTGTTGTACGCAAACGTGACGTAGGGAACACCTCATCCCACGTCTTGTGTTCCACGTCCACGTAAATCGACATCATGTCGGCGATGATCTTGTTTAGTCATTCTGTCAGCCCATTGGTCTGCGGGTGCTACGCTGTGGTTCGGCGGTGGTTGATGTGGCACAGGCGGTGTATTTCTGGTGTTAGTTGCGCCATGAACGATCAGCCTCGGTCCGTAATCAGGACTTGGGGAGCGCCGTGTCGGAGGACTGATAGACTCAACAAACAACTTGGCTACTTGCACAGCGGTTGTAGACGGGAGTGCTTTCGTCTCGGCATACCGCATGAAATGATCAGTTGTCACGATTATGCAACGGTTTCCCTGCGTCGACGGCTGAAAAGGTCGAAGTAGATCCATTCCAATCTTCTGAAATGGTGCAGTCGGGAGCGCGATCAGCTGCAGGAGGCCTGCTGGCTTCGTCGACGGTTTTTTCCGTCGCTGGCACTGGTGGCACGATCGTGTGTAGAGGTGGACAGACGTCGAGAGCTTAGGCCAGTAGTACTTCTCTCGGATCCTTGCGAGAGTCCTGCTGTAGCCAAGGTGACCAGATGTCTGATCGTCGTGGCAGGCGTGGAAGATCTCTTCTCGAAGTCTTTTAGGGACTACCAGGAGTCACGTCGAGTTGCTGTCCTCGAAGTTCTCTTCGTAGAGAATACCTTGCCGGATGGTGAATGTTGGTAGGGCACGTGAAAGGCTCAGGGAATCGTTCCCCCTTGCCCCTCCAACTCGTCGATCAGTGCGCGCAGTTCACGATCGTCTCGTTGGAGCGCTGCCCTGCCGTTAACGCTCACTGCGCCAAGATAGCGATCGTCTTTCTCGTCGTGACTCGACGGAGGATATGAACAGGCAGTCGACGTCGCTGTGTTTTCGGCGTGACTTGTAGTAACGGTCAAGTCGTACGCTTGCAGTCGTAGGCTCCATCGAGCAAGGTGTCCCGATGGGTCCTTCAGGTTTGCTAACCAGCATAGCGAGTGGTGGTCGGTGACCACTCGAAAAGGGCTGCCGTACAAGTACGGGCGGAATATCGTGATGACCCAGACGACGGCCAGACATTCCTTCTCGGTCGTCTAGTAATTAAATTCCGCGTTCGACAGCGCCCGACTAGCGTAGGCGATCACGCGCTTGGTACCCTCTCGTCGTTGGACCAGTACCGCACTGAGCCTGTATTGCTGGCGTCCGTGTGGACTTCTGTTTCGGCTGATTTGTCAAAGTAGCCAAGAATCAGTGGAGACTGACGTCGTTTCTTTAGCTCAAACTCAAACTCAAACCATGCCGTTAACTCGTCGAATGCATGTTGTTTTTCTTCTCCCCATTCGAAGTTCACGGCGTCTTTCGTGAGGTGCGGGAGCGGCGCAGAAAGCTTGTCGAAATCCTGAACAAAGCGCCGTTAGCACGCGCAAAGTGCCAGGAATCTTTGGACGGCCTTCTTTTCGGTGGGCGGTGGAAATGCCGCTACGATGCGAACCAACTCAGGGTCAGGACGAACACTTTCGTTGCTCACAATGTGGCCTAGGAACTTCAGTTAGCCGTAGGCGAACCCGCACTTCGTCGGCTTGAGGGTGAGTCCGGCGGTCCTGATTGCTTGAAGAACGGACCGAGGGCGTCACAAGTGCTCGTGGAGGTTGACTGGGAACAGCATGCGTCGTCATGGTAAATAAGACAGCTCTGCCATTTGAGGCCTACCAGTACGGTGTTCATGACACACTGGAAAGTTGCTGACGCCGTGCACAGCCCGAACTTGTACATGAACTTGTACACACCTTGAACTTGTACATGCCGTACACCCCCTTCGAAAGTCATATGCCGATTATTAGAAGTTTGGAACCACTGCAGAATTGCAGAACGACTGCATTGAGGAAGGTAAAATTTATTCTATAGGATAGCGAACGTCGGAGCGCGATCAACCCTAGGAGCCGACGACTCACTCAAACACTGCAGCATCGAAAGTGCAACGTCACTGCGCAAATCACCTTTTTCTGTGGGTGTTTTATTCCAGTGTGCCTTGACGTTGAGGTTTTAGTCCGCCATTCTGCAGGGATTTCACAGCTGCCAACAGAGGGCAGTATTTCGAAAGGGGTCAATATTGCCGTGATTTAAAGAACAGCAAAAGCAATCCAGGAAAGGCACGCTGAACTAAAGCAAGAATACTTTATAGGATGTGAATTTCTGTAGCGCAAGTGCTTCTAAAACTAACCGCCTGTATCTTAGCAGCCCCAGGAGGAGAGCTATAAAAAGTCTTCTTAAAAGCCGATAGTACCACAAAATTGAGTGCCACTCACAAATTATTTATTTATTTATTTCAACACCTTCAATGCCATACGGTGTTACAGAAGGGAGTGGGGGAAAACAAAAGTACAAAAAAATATAATTCAACATATATTAACATAATAGTTTTCAATGGCAGACTTGAATGCGGGAGCGTCTGTGATTGTGGCGATGGAGGTGGGCAGGTGGTTCCAGTAATTAGTGGTCGGATGAAAGAATCAAAAAAGTGCTTCGTGTGACTGAAAGGAACGTTGACTTTATGGTGATGATCATTTGGATGGGATACACATACGATGGTTCAGAAAAAAGCTCTTCACTTAGATGCTGGCTGTGATGATAAATTTTGTGAAATAAGAACAAACGAGATAATTTTCTACGCAATGCAAGATTTGGAAGATGTTAAGTTAGTTTCATGGATGATACACAGGAAAAACATGAGAAATTAGACAAAATAAAACATGCGCCATGATTATGTACGGATTCAATTTGATAAACAAGAAATTCATGCACTGGGTCCCACACCGAACTCGCATACTCAAGCTTGGATCTAACTAGGGTATTGTAGAGTAGTATTTTTAATGATGAAGGAGCCCTTGAGAAGTTGCGACGTAAGTAACCTAGCATGGGATTAGCGTTGTTTGCAATAAAATTAATGTGAGTTTGCCAGGAGTGGTCAGTTGTTATATGGACACCTAGGTATACTTGTACGATGTCACCTGTTCAAGGACAGAACCAATGTTATATTGAGGAGGGTTAGTACAGGCAGCTTTCCGTGAAATTATCAATACTTTACATTTATTGGTATTAAGGCGCATTTTTCAGACGTTACACCAGTTAGTAATTGAATTAAGGTCAATCTGAAAAAAAAAGACGTATCAGTGTCAGAATCGATTACACGATAAATGACAAAATCATCTGCAAACAACCTTATAGATGACTGGACGAGGAAAAGAAGGGGGCCGAGGACGGAACCTTGCAGCACACCCGAGCTAACTGGGCAGAGAAGAGAGTCTGAATCGTTTGCAGATACAAACTGTGTTCTGTTAGAAAGAAAATTTTCGATCCATGCAAATATGCTGGAGTCAATGTTTCGTGTTTTTTTTTTTAATTTTAAGCAGAGCAGTTGGTGAGGGACCAAATCAAAGGCTTTCGAAAAATCAAGAAATATGCAGTCGATTGAAAGATTATTGTCTAGAGGAGAAAAAAGATCGGTCGCAAAACAAACCAGTTGCGTCTCACATGAGAATAATTTACAAAAACCATGCTGACAATATGTAAAAAATGAGTTGGATTCAAGAAAGTTAACTAGGTTAGAATAGATGATATGCTCCGACATTTTACATGGGACGCGAGTTAAAGGTACAGGCCTGTAATTAAGAGGAGATTGAGCATCACCGGATTTAAACAAAGCCACCGCTTTACCCATCTTCCAATCGCTGGGCAACAAACAAATACCTAAAGACTGCGAGAAAAGTTTAGATAGTGTTACAGAAGAGTGCATTTCAGTGTTTTTCAGAAATTCCGAATTAATCTCGTCAGTTCCAGATGAAAAAGAAACTTTCAAATTTTTTATTGAACTAAGCGCAACAATGCAATCAATTATACGAGGGGCGTTCATAAAGTTCGTGTTATTGTCACGAAGGAATAGAGTTTAAGCAATCAAACTCGGGTAGTAGTTGAGACTTTCTCTACATGTTCGCCACCAAAAGTTACTCACTTTTTTCAGCGATGCACCATATGCGGAGGCCATTGTTATAGAACTCCTCGTTTTGAGTGTTCAGAAATAGCTCCACTTCAGCAATCACTTGGTCGCCGTCCTTGAAATGCTTTTCTCTTATTTGGCCACACTGGAAGCGTCTGCGCCATTTAACCAAAGCGTCATAAACTGGGGCGTTGTCCCCGAACACCGCCACGAGCTCAGAATGAATCTGCTTGGCATTGCTTCCTTTCAAATGGGGAAAACGGATCACTGTATGTGCTTGGCACCGACGGGCGGTGCCATTTTTTGTTTCGACTCCCTAGCGGCTTTCCGAGCTACTATAGCATGCGATGTTTATACTGTGCGGAAACTAGAGGGACGCGCGCTCATGCTGATGCCTGTTTTCTTCCGTTTTTTTCGATTTTGTGTGCCGATAATACGAACTTTATGAACGCCCCTCGTAACATGATTCATAAGTGGAAAGGCTGCAAGATCATATTCAGGGCAAGAAACAAAAGACAGTGGCATAAAAGACTGAGAAAACACATCATTTAGTAACGATGAACATTCCGACCTTGGAACTCGAAACTCCATTATGGTCGACTAGCGATATCACACTCTCTTTTTGTTTCTCAGTGTCAGTGTCATTTGTCAGTAACGATGGTAGTTTTCATTAAAAATATGTTTTTCGCTTTCTCCACTTCATTCTTAAAGAGGCTTGCAACATTTCGATACGGATACGACAAGTCAGGTTTATTGAACTGCTTTGCTTTGCGGAACAGTCGTTTCTTTTTATTTCGCAGATGCTTTAAAGAAACAGTAAACCAAGGGGACCGGTTTTTGTATACCACATATCACAAAGCTCTAAAAAAGAAACTGTATATATATCTCTCTCTCTCTCTCTCTATATATATATATATATATATATATATATATATATAGATATATAGTTTCTTTAGAGCTTTGTGATATGTGGTTTTTGAGGTCACTGGACGTATGTTGCTTTTGAGGTTTTTGAGGTCACTTGAACGCCCTATCGAGGTGTGTTTGGGCTCTGTGGGCGGTTTTGTCTAGGAATTGTATAAAGGTCGGCCATGGGAGGTGCGGTGTTGTCCGGATGTGGGTGCGGGAGAAGACGTATATAAGCGATGTTTTCAATAAAAGTTGTTAGCAGAGTTTGAGACATGTGTCCGGTCCCCATTCTTTCCATTCGTCTCCGGTCTTAACGATGTGTAGATGAATGTATTTATTTAAGAAAACTCCCTGGGCGTGCGTGCACTGATTACAATTGTTCAACCTACTCATTGGCAATTTTCAATTGAATAGTTAATCCGTTAATAAGTTTAAAATTGAGGATGCGCAATTCAATAGAAAAGATATAGTGAAACTACAAATATAAACAACACAACTGCTGGAATTCGTAAAGCTTAGTGATGCAGGAACGGTGTGTTCAAGTGAAGTCGTTTAATTTTATTTGTAGTTTCTGCGTAGATTTATTCGCCATAGGCCAATCGGTAGAGGAGATTAGAGGGCAGAATGAATGAATACGTCGTTTTATTGCCACTTGCTTACCAGCTTCTGAGTTGTATTTAAAAAATGAGACGTTTACAATTCCTTGTAATGCCGAATAAGAACGCAGCTCTTGAGGAGGAGAAGGTACGGAGAGAAGGGTATCCTCTCCTCCTCCTTCATACCCTCTCCTCGTCCCCTTCCTTCCTCCTTGTCTCCTCCTCCCCCGTCCCCCACTCCTTCTCCTCCTCCCAATCCTCCTACTCCTCCCCCTCAATCCTCCTCCTCCCTTCCTGCTGCCCCTCCTCCTCCCCTCATTCTCCCCTCCCTCCCTCCCCCTCCTTCGTGACGTCCCTCATGACGTTAAGGCCAGTTCACACTCTTGCGACCGAGTTAGACCGAGAGAGGCTAGCCCGGTTTTTAAGCCTCTTGCGATCTCTTAGGACCAGCTTCGCTGCAGCGCATCCGGTCTTAAGAAGTCCAAAAGGCTTAAAAACCGGTCTGATCTCTCTCGGTCTTACTCGGTCGCAAGAGTGTGAACGGCGTTTTACTCATGAACCTAGTAACGTCACTTTTGACCCTCGTGACGTCACTTGTGACCTTCGTCGAGGCCTTCCCGAGTGACCTTCGTGACGTCACGTGTGATGTCATTATGGGAAACGTCGCATAATGCAACGCGCGGTTGCGCCGACGGCGACGCCTCTCAAGCCGGAAATGGCGCCTAAAAGCTGCGCTCTAAACATAAAATGAGAGATATGTGTAATTTTTGTTGTTTTTGTTGATTTATGTTACTGGATCTCCTGTCTTGGTGCGATGGCCTGAGAAAGGGGGGGAGGGACTAGGGGGTTTCGGGGGATGTTGTTTGGTTTTGCTGAAAATTAAATGTAGTGGTGTGTCCCCATTCTCCTGATTTAGTCCTCAGGGAATCGAGGACAGCCTTTCGGTGCTGCGGCGTTCCCTGGGGTCGGGACCACTCGTCCAGAGTCTTCGGTCGGTCCTTGCAGTCCCAGATGAGATGGCGTAGTGAGGCCCGTGTTGCCGGTGCAAGCCTTGCACTTGGAGTACTCATGGTCGATGATTTCAAAGCTGGCTTGCTTTGCCGGTGTCGGTGCTGCTCCAGTCCTAATGCGTTGGCCTCGGACGGCTTCCCATCTGTTGTAGCCCATTGGTATCACGTCGTCTTGTGCCGGTAATAACCCCCTGAGGTCGGCTCTCCTTGCCTGCTTGGCAAGTTCGGCCTATTCCTCGGAGTCTACCGTGTCACTTCCTTCTAACTGAAACGTAGGGCCTGTCGCAGAGTTGTGAGATGCTTTTTCCGCTGCGGCCCTGTGAGCCCTCTCATTCCCGGGGATTTCGCTGTGCCCGGGGTGAACGTGGGTGAATAATAAAATAGAAATTATTTTAAATTTCTATTTTATTATTAAAATATATTAATAAATATATTAAAATTTATTATCTATTAATTATTAAATTAAAATAAAATTATTTTATGTATTACATATTTTACGCAGTACTAAGTTGGACTGCGTTATAAAAATCTGCATTCAGGCCAGACTTGGACGTAGTTCAACTACTCTACTCAAACTACTGTAGTTTAACTACTTTTCCCAGTAACTGGGTAACTTTCAATTACAACTTTATTTGGGTAATTAGTAGTTTAATTTAACTACGTTTTTAAGGTAACTTCTACTCAAATTACTAACTACTTTCGAAATCTAGTGCTAATTTGGCTCATCACAAAAGTTTGAGCTCAGAAATAAATAAGATGCCGTCAGACGAAGTGGCATTCCCGAACAAGGGGCCCCCTCACATTCCGTTCCCCCGCACTTATACTCGGCAGCCGAAGAAACTGCACCACAGGCGTCCTTGGGCCAAGGTGGCGGGCGACGAGCAGCCAAAACATAACACCGGCGCGCACGAACGCAGGAAGAGATGCTTAACAAGCCTTGGTCTGGTATTGACCTAATCCAGACTTGTACACGTTACTGAAAAATAGTAAGGAATTACATCTACAATTACTAAGGGCTAAATTGTAATTAATTACAATTACAATTACCCTCCCATAAAAGTAAGTTACCGTTACTCCAAAAAGTAATCCGTTACTTTCGTGGCGTTACTTTCAACATTCTTGTCCTCAAGTAAGAAACTAAGGGAAGAGGGTTATTTAGTTTTTATTAGGGGCGAAGCTCCATAGGGTCTAGCCTTGTCCATCCGTCCGGCGTCCGTGCTCCCATCGATTGCCATCCCATCTGTCTGTCATGGATGAAACGTTGCATGTAGCCGCTCAACGTACAGCAGAGGGCGCTGCAGTCAAATGCGTATACGATCGCGTTCAGCTTTGCATGCATTGACTCAACGTTTATAGACGAGAAGGCGCTGCGGTCAAATGCTCAAATGCGTATATAACCACGTTTTGTACCACACATTCTCTTTCTGACATGGACCGTTGACTTAAAGGGGCACTGACACATCAAAATCATATTTTTTGTTATTATCCGAAACGATTGAAAACGGTGCCGGGACATTACCCTCAAAATTCGAAACTTGGGAATTCAGTATTTGTGAATTAAAAAAAAAAAAACAATTTCCAAATGCCGAATTTGAAGTTCCCGCGCGATCCCCGCCAGTGCAGTCAGTCAAATTTTGCGGTCTCCTGCGACTCGACTTTCTCCTCCGCTGACCCGATGGGAGGAGGAAGCGAGCTGGCGCGATAGAAGGGAGCCGGCGCGGAAACCGGTTTCTTCCCCTACTCGCCGATCTGCTCGAGCGCCGCCAAGTTTTCTGAGAGAGGACACAAATCTAAGGAAGGGACATCTCACCGAACTCTGATTTTTGGTATTTCAAAAAGAGGGGCCGTAGTGCGTTCGCAATTGCGTTAAAAAACATGTTTTACGATTGCCGTTATTAAATGTTATAGAAATGTCGCCTACAAAGCTTCTAAAGTTCCTGATTTTTGACGTCACCGATCAAAAGAAGCAAGGAGGTAGCGGCGGGAGATTTAAACGCCAAAAATAAAAAGGCGCGCGCGCGCGCGGGGAAATTTTTTTTCGCGATGCGGTTTTTTTTTTGCGTGTCTATGACTACAACTTGCGTCGTTTTAGACAATAAAAAAAATAAGATCTTTGGGGTGTCAGTGCCCCTTTAAGCGGAGGAGATGCGTTCCCACGGCTTCTAGCGGATTCAAGCTGATCTCTGCTAGAAGAACCAATGGCTCTGCATTTCACCGACCATAAAGCAGTAATAATGAAGTCGAAACGCAACCCGGAACTTAGCACTACCTATGAGCAATAAAACAAAATCAGCACCATCAGCACTACCTATGAACAATAAATCAGTATCATCAGCACCACCAGAGCTTCGCCCCAATCAACATCATTCACCACGTGGAGATGTTGTGTTTTTTTTTTTGTTGCCACCTGTTCCATTTATTGACCTTGAGTATTTTGAGCAACAGCTGGCTCTCGAAAGTCTCGTCAGACATTTTGAGTCGTTTCTTACTAAAGATATCGACTGCTACGCTGAACACCCTTTGAACTGAGGCACTGGATGGGAGCTCCTTATTGTGCCTCGCGAATGCTTTATGCTCTTCATGGAGCTTTTTCAGCGAAGCAATGGATGTACTATTTACCTCGAAGATGAGCAAAGCTTCGTCGTGGCAGCCGTTGCCTGATATTCCGGAGTTTTAGTAGATCATTTCGATACCTCCGATACCCCCGATAACGATACGATGCATGCGCAAAGGCGGCGGCGGGGTATCGGGTATCGTTATCAGAGTCATCGGACCGATCTACTAAAGTTCTTCACTGTCGAAGTCAAGAAATTGTAGAAGTTGTCATACATAAAGCTAAAACTAGAATAAGAATTGATTTATGCACGTCTTACTAGATGGCATAAATTGCCACAAAGTAGCAAAACATAGTTGTAACAGTAAAGTGATAATTAAATAATAAATTAGGTTTGGCTCGATATTCTTCTTCCTTTGGTTCAGAACAGTTCGAGCCTCGGTTGAGACGTTGGTGAATAAGAAAAAGTTTTTCAATAGATAAATATAAGTAATTGAAAAAAAAAACCAGGACACTCATAACAACAATTAATTAGAACGTCGGTTAAAACAAGGAATTGTAAACGCACGTTTGCCGTGTGTACCTTTCTTGATGCCGTTCAAAAACGCACGGAGCACGAACCGACTGCAGTTTACTGCAGTGTTCTCCAGATTGACATCCGGTGATGCCACGGGCAACAAAGGGCAGAGTACTAAGTTTCACTCTCTCCTCAAGTTCAGAATATCAAGTCTACGTCAGCCACCATTATATTTTATTTGTAAAAATATCTGCTTGAGATAAGATGCCTCCTGCTGGGGTAAAACAGGCAGAAGAAAAACGGAAGACTATTACCATTTTCGAAGTGCTCGCAAAAATCTGACTCACAAAAAGGGTAACTGAGATGCAGATAACCTGACTGGAATTCACAAATAAAGTGGGCCAACGCTTGAAGTTGGACTACAAAAAAGTAAGTAGCTTTTAAAACAGGGTCAAAAAAGGTGAAAGAAGCAGAAAACTAAATACATCCTGTTTTCTAAGAGAAGATGATAAGTGTGCAGCAACGAACGAGAATGCTTGTGGCAATATCACCTTTACATATTATCACATTTCTTTTAGTGGATTTGATTTTAGGGTAGACGGAGCGTTGTCTAGTGTTGTGACATTCTGAAAATGCTCGTAGTCACTATAACCGAGTAGGACATTGTTAATTCTTGTCTGTGCACCTACCGCCTCGAGCTTCTCGTAGTGGCACACAATCACTTGGTGTCCTCTTCTCCCCGTCTTCGATCGCATAGAAAAAACAAAGGGACTAAAAAAAGCGGATATAACCTCCCGAGCCCCCTATTTTTTCTTATTATTTTGTTTGCTGTGGGGAACTGAAGAGTGCCAAGCCTCCCTTTGCGCTGGTCAATTCGCGTGACAGTGTCACTGCGCTCGACTTTACCACAATAAAAACAACATTTTCTTTAGAAAGTGGGGGGGGGGGGGGGGGGTTGGTCCTGACAAAAATGTAACGGATTACAACGAATCCGTTTCGTAAAAAAATTCAAGAGAATTACTTCATTTCGTTACTAAATTACTGATAAATGTAAGGGATTACAAGTAATTTCGTTACTTGTAACGGATTACGTGCAAGTCTGACCTAATCCGGTAATGCACGCAGGCGCCGCGCCTCCAGCTGCAACCGTGAAAGACGGGGACGCTCCGAGGATTGTTGTTGTTTTCATGTTGTCCGCCTTTAGTGAGTTCTGACTCAAGCGGTAGGTTCCACGGCAGGCGCCACTGGAGTGACCTCGCAGCTGGGCGCCGGTTCCCATGGTCGCCTCATAGTCAGCGCATACCTTCTTGCAAACCCGGACTCCCCCGCGCACAAACGCAGACACGAATAATCCTTTCATGGGAGCACGTTCCCGCTTCCAGCTGCCACTGTACGAGCGACAATGCTTGTTCATGTAATCCTTCGCGTCCTTCCGACCTTCCACTCTAGGGAGACCTCCTCTTTGTAGAGGAGGTCTCCCTAGAGTGGAGACCTCCTCTACAAAGAGGAGACTACGGTATCCTGACGCAGGCAGCGTCAGGATACCGTAGTCGCTGGCGAGGATTGCGAGTCACCCTTGGGAGATCCTTTTGTTGGACCCCGCATCAGCGGCGAAGTATACTTCGTTTCATTTTCTGCTAAACCAAAACAATTTTTTTTTCAGTAGCGTTGCATTTGCACTACAACGAGACGCGCAGTAGTCCGGATAATCACATCGTGGTGGCGCGAGACTTGATCCCTTGACGGTCAGGTGCACTTGCTCATTGTATACTCTCCGAACTTCGTGGGAATAAAGAGGGGCCATTCATAACGACCTCAACTTGCCGAAGAAAAAAGAAAAAAAAGGTAGACTTTGTTATAAAAGACCCTTTAGCCGAGGCAAACCTCGCATGCTTCGTCATGGACACCACAAAGATGTCAACACTCGCTTACCCGACCCTGCACAGCCTGTTTCTGAAATTCAACGCTGCCTTTCCATCCAGCGCCACGGTGGAACGTCTTTTTAGCTTGGCTGGGGACGTCTTTAGAAGGAAAAGGGGAAAACTCTCCGATAAGAACTTTGAAAGTAAATTGCTTCTGCGTCTAAATAAACTATTTTGGTGAAAACGCAAGCCATAAAATGACTGCATTTTTTTAGGCTCGCAGGGTTTTCACGGATCAAAACTGCTGTTCATTTTGCTACCACAAAAATATAAAAAGTACCTTCGAAAGTAACTTCAAAAGTAACTCGCTACTTTTTTACAGTAGTTAGTAGTTTGCTCAATTTCTATTACAACTTCGTAATTTCTGATATACTAGAATTACTTTTGGTGTCAATATTCAGTAACTTAACTACCTTTTTTAAATAATTTGTACCTGTGGTTTCAGGCTACAATGAAAAATATATCTGGGCGAATAATAATTAATGTTTCAATTAATATTTTTTGCATGAAAACTCATGCCTGGATCGTTCGATCATGTTTTTTCGCTGTCCGGAAGAGTCGGATGTGTGCATCGTTGATTTCACAATGAAAGGATCCTATAGTCCTTAGCGCGAAATCGACGCTCGCGTGACAGGCCGGGACAGTTCGCGCTCGGCGGCCGCCGGTTCGCTGCATCTTTTATTTCTCGGAGATCTGCCTGTAGCAAAGTTTCCCAGTCAATTGCAAAGCATTACAGCATCTTCAAGAAGCCAGTGGAAGTGGAAAGCGTAACAAAAGACCGATGTAATTGGGGAACACGCGAAACATAGGGTGATGTTGCTTTTGAAAAGCATGCAAACAAAACCTGAACCTGGAAGTATTGTCTGTTCTCTGTCATGGCGGCAGGAAGTGGCTCGAATACCATGTATAGAAAAAAGCACGAGACAACAAATGCAGTACCTATTTTCCCGCGGCAATTAAAATTATTCTTAGTCCTCTGCCCATAAAGCGCTAAAAGGAGATTTGAATGCTTCATTCTTAGTTTATTGCCAGTTCTTTACTCTCTAATGTATCCTCGACCATGGTCGTTTGATCACCGTTTACGGCTTGCCGCTTTATCCGAAGATGCATAGAAAAGAGCGATCCAGCCGAGCTTCCCAAGTGCATAGCTGCAGGTTCGTCTAAGAGGGGCCGAGAATCACGCGGGCAATGCGCGTCGGCGGTCGTTCTGGCTCCCCTTGACAGCCGTGAATAGCAAATGCTTCTCATGCTTATCCAGTCTGATTGAGGCGTTCCTAAAGCGCCCTCAGATCATTGTTTCGTCCTGAAATCGATAATAGCGTGGCATTTATTTCACTCAAATATTCTATAAAAAGAATTCGCGGTCCTTTTTCGGACACCGCGTTAGGCCGAATGTACTCTCTTAAAAATGGCTGCGTGTCTACTTACCCGCTAAACACTCATAGACACAATCTCTACGATCTACGAAATCAGCTCAGCAAATGATGAAGCGGAACATTTGTTTAGACCTCAAAATTAAGTCTGCGCTGTAACATTACTCAATGCAAGCATGACGCTTTGCATTGCGCACTGCCACAACGCAGATTTTATTCTTTGGTCTAAACGGATGTTCAGCCTCATCATTCGCTGAGCTGATTTCGTAGATCGCAAAGATTGACTTTTTGGGTGCTCTGCGTGTAAATAAACGCGCAGGCATTTTTTAGAGTGTATAAAATACTTTCATTGAGGATGTCGCAGCCCCGAAAAAAAGCCGACCCACTCATGCCGAACGGGGACATAAGTATTCCCGGTGATGTGCCCAGCGACGCAGACGGAGCGGCGATGATACATGGCTTCGTCAACCTCTTCTACCTCCTTTCCTCTTCGTTGATAGCATTTTTTTTTCTTCTAAAAGACACCATGCAAAAACGCTTCGACGCAACTGGACCAATAGGCCTCCTGCGTTTCCCAGGGGGCGACAAGCTTTTCGTGTCTCAAGCTGTCGTTGGCAATACCAACTATACTCACTGACATTTGAAGAAACGCAAGGCGTGACGAGCACCAGGCGTCTTGTTATCTCTCTGCAGCCAATGAGAGTTGTTGCTTTATTTGATACGAACGCAAAAGAACAAATCGCGAAGCAAGAGGCGTGGTCATAATGGGTCACGCCCCGCGTTTTGTGAGGCGTTAGTAATTATAGCGGGCAAGCTACAACGAACAAAGGACTCACTGTCGAGATGTCTGCTACCAACTGAAGACGTCTGCTGGGCGGAGCTTGGTATCACACGTGATCACTGTCTTTCTCTTTTTTTTTCTTTTGGTTATCCTCTCTCATGCGACGAGAAAGGCGCTTCCATCGATTTGCTTGCCGTACTTGGTTGTGGCCTGCGTTAAACAGCTCCTTGGCAAAAAAAAAAAAAAAAAAAAAAAAACATTACGAACGCGAGCACATAAGTTTAAAAAAATGCCCGTGCGTCTGAATTTCGTCGCTGAGGTATAGTTAGGAAGTACTGCGAATAACAATGTTTGAAATATGCTTTCATCCAAAAACCAAGTTTGCGATATCACAGTGAACATGATTCCTACATGCTCGTGTTACGCTCCATGTCAGATAGCAAAGTCAAGTTTTTGGTAGTAACGTTTTTGGGGCCTTGGCATCCGCAGATGACCCGGCGTCCGTGACTTCTAGTTTCCAACAGAAAAAAAATATATGCGACTGTAAATTTGAAACTATGAAACTACCCAACTACAAGAAATCCCTCTACGCAACCATTTAATTAAGCATACGTCGCACTAGGGTCATCATTCATTCAGTTTTTTTTTCATCAGAATGTAAATGATTTACTGCTGCTAATGAGGTCTGGTGAAAGGCGGTGAGCTACGAAAAGATTGCGTTTCCTTTATCAACCAGCTCTAAGCGAAAACTTTCATCGTGCCTTCGCGACACGCTTCTGCGAGTGTTACCAAGGCACGTGATGCCTCGTTAGCAATATATCATACACGAAACGCAGGGGCCGTGCCACTTCCGTTCTGCGAATCAAGTTCAGTCCCTTTTTCTAAACATGGGATCTGGGCGTCCGCTTCAAACTTACCTCCCTAATTAAGGAACCTTCCTTGAGCGTCAAATCTAAACGAAACATCTAGAAATATTTTTCGACAGAGCTTGACAGTCGAGTGCGTATATTTATACGCTTTGCTCGCAACCGAAACTAGAAAGCTAAATTTAGGTGGGTGTGGGTCACCAACTTCTAAAACGAAGAAGGCGTCAAAATTAAGGCTTGAATGGATGCTTGAGTGGTCAATCATAGAGTATTTATTTTCTCTGAGAAACATCTGATGCTAGTTACGGTGGAGTAAACCCCTATTCTTAAGGCAGCGCGGACAGACTTTAAAAAAAGCGGAAATAGGGTACGATACGGGTTAAATTAACATGTATCGATTACGAGTTAATTACTTATCACCAGCAAAGTGTGAAGTTGACATACAGGATAACATACTTCCACCCTGACAGTGAAAGTGAGTAATCCAAAGAAAAATTAAGAATTACGAAGTGATAAAGCGCTATTGAAAACAGTGTCTTGGTGTCTAAGAGAAATGTTTTTCAATTAAAGAGGTTTTCAACTTTGTAGGTTTCACTTTATTGTGATCGCACGCACTGACATATTTGCATATCTCACTGCAGTACCTTGAGTTTTATATGCACCTTAGCTTACACACAACCAGCCATTTTCAGAATTTAATTCTTCCAATATTCGGCCCATGCCGTTGATTGCTCAATTAAAGTAACGGTCGCATTTGTTTTCCTTTCTTATGAGATTCATTTTAAATATGAGGTATGTCATTGCAGTGAATATCCGGTCGAAAAACATTTTGTATCAATACAAAATAAACGCCTCTCATATTGAGAGAAATACAAACACCTAATGGTCATTACGCTCAACTCATTAAGTCCTACCGTTACCGACGTAATGTAGTAGTTTGGAGGTTTAACCGATTCTGATAAAGTTATCTTCTAGATGCTTTCCAAAAGTTTCCGTCCAGTTCAAGTACGGTTATACTTCGTAATATCAGTAACGCAACATAAACATCTCAATCATCAAATAGGGATCAGTTATATTGTCTTTGTGCTGCCAGAATATGGTGCAATCAGATGAAAACTTTTTGCTACTTATTTTACTCGACTTTTGTTTTTGTAAAAGCTTTAAATTTTGTTTACACTTTTGAACGTGCATAATGGTCTTTGCCACCCCTTTTTAGCCATCTTCGAGCTATGTATTGTGACATCGCTGGCCGGCCGCAATAAAAGACTGAATAGCATCACCTTAAATTGTTTTATATTACTCTAGTTAGGTGTACCTACGCAACCACATTGAGCGACACAGTAGGGCGAACACAACACTGGCACATTTTTACAGTTTGCATTGAATGGGTCCTGTCATTCACCAATCTTTGCCATTTAAGGTAGTGTCCGAAATGAACTCTTTCTTTCGCGAAAGCTTCTTTTTTTTTTTAATGACTGCTAATTCGTTTAAATAAAAAAAAAAAGAAAAACGGCGATTGTTTACGTTTTCATTTTTTGGCTATATGCACCAGCTTTCGCTGATGCAAGCACAAGCTAGCCATCGCTCACCAACCCCAACATTTTATTAAAAGATAAACTACGCTAGATGATATTTTTTTTATTTCGCATTATAAATAATAAATGAAGGAACAAGATAATATCAGGAAGGTCGACGTGAAAACACATTCCGAGTTGCATTACACCGGTGCACTGTTGTGCACCTTCGGGAAGATAATGCGTGTGCGCCAGGCCTTCCAGGCCGTGCATTTCGAAATGGACAAATCCCATTCTTTCACCGCGGGTTTAACTAAAATTCGTTCTCAGCATGGGTATGGCATCTAATCTCTGAAATATACGCTCCGAAAATTATTATTTATTCACCTAAATAAACTGAGCCGCTCGCAGTGCATTTTATTGCGTTCAACTCTAGAAGATGACATACAAACTCTGACAAATGGGATATAGGCCTCGCGCTTTCATTTTGTTCTCTGGAACATCGAGCGAGAAGTAATGCTTTATTTATTAATATTTCCATTAAATCGCCGCTCGTGGCGCACAACATATAAACCAATAAGGATTCAGGATCACAATACGATGTGTAAACAAAATAAAACATTGTTTATACTCTCTTTCACTTTCGGTAAAACTACAGCCGACCCATTGGACTGATGGGGCCAACCAATCAGTCAAGAAAGTTCACCATCATGGCTCTCATCATCTCTGTAGATGTAATATCAGTGACTAAATCAATCACGCACAGTAAATGCGCCGCGATCCTGCACTTTTTTGACGGATGATTGTTATAGTCAGTGATTAAGTGGCTTCATCAAATCGTAGAGTCGTGAGCGGTTGGACTTAAAGGGAAACGGAACGCAGAGGTAAGTGTAGAAATAGCTTACCTCTGCTTTCTAGTTTCATTGTTTTAATATTATAAATTGTAATGTTAAATATTTGACTTCATAGAACGAGTGACTTATACTTCAATATTTTTACTTTCTGATTTTAATTGTGCAGTTCAATCTGCCAGCTTGATTTATTTTAAAACGGCGTTATAATGATAAACATGCACACGTGTCTCGGCATCTGAGCGCGTGTTCTGCGTTTCCCTGCTGCATGTACGCCTTTCAATGTGTGGGCGCGTGTGCTTGTGTGTAGAGGGATCGTAAGCGCGTGTATATGTGATGTGCATGTGTGCGTTTCCCTATGCGTATCGTTTTGTTTGAGGTGCCATTTCACAGTTTTCAAAAGATCCACACCAGACATAACCAGTGATAACATTTATTTGGGTTATATTTTATGTTGCTTGTTTCAGTAAAATACCTACGAGAGTTCTGTTATAACCCACGGTGTCGACACTGATGTTCACGCCACTTCTGCGCTTCTCCGCACATATAATGTGAAGAGCCAATCACTGAAGTGCATAGAGAGACTTTTGCTCAGGGATATATTTTTCAAATACATTACGTGTGAACATTTGTAGTCATGGTGTTGCCAGCATGGTCACCCAAGCAGCCTCAATCTATTGGTTGTTTTTCACGGCCTAACCACACGGTTGGAGAAATTTTCTAAGGTTTGTACAAAGAATCCTAAAATGTTCCTCACTGCGGGGTAAAATATATCAATATTTTGGTGGTTTTCACAGAGGGAACATGTTTTTACTTCATCTAGATGGTTCTTTCGCTCGTAACTTTTTCTCTTTTTAGAAATGTTTTATTCTTGTGTTACGGCACTCAATTACTTGCTGCGTCATTGGTTGTTGGTTAGCTTCCTACTTATTGAACATATTGAGAATATGTCAGTTAAATAGTTTTGATCACCGACTTGAGGTTGTATTTTATCCCAAGCACTGTAACTCGCATGCGCGTCTCCGTATGCGCGCAAAGTCTCACATTCACATATACGTAGGACGGTGTCTAGGCAGTCAGTCAGTTACATCAACTAGAAAACAGAAAAAGAAATACATTACCAAGGACGCAAGTTGCGTGCACAATTCTTCTACAGACTAGGACGTCCGCTGTCTGTTAGGCTCAATACTCATTTTGCTGAGGACACGCAGAAAGCTACATGGAAAACAAAAACCACGTCTTCCCCACGATACCCTTTTTCAGTTTTTTTTTTTTTTTAATGTACTATTTTCAACACAGTTTTAAAAGGCTTACACTTTACTGTAAGCTACCAACCACCACCTATATAGTGTTCGTCTAGATAGAGCAACGCGTGCGATAAATGTTTGCAAAGTAGTGTTTTTGTGGTACTTTCAAATATACAGTGCTTTACGTCTGCATGCACACGCGTATATATGTATGTTCCTGTAAAAGTAAAACTTTTGAATGTTATTAATTTATAAACTTTGTTTAAGCATTGAATTCACTTTTTAACAAAATAAGGCATAAAATAGAACTATAATATATTCTTGACAAAAAAGTGAATACCACTAGACGACAAAATCCTACGCTTTGAATGGCTCAGTCGTCCAGAAAAGCTGCTTTTCGTCCACCGAATTAATCTCCCTAAGACTGCCTAATCTCACCATAAAGTGACCAGCAGAAAGAGTGGAGCTAATCAATTAGTCGAAGTCTGCCCCCAATGAAGCTGCGAAGACTCTTAGGATTATGTCCCAACAAGACGTGCAAGAGGCGCACAGACCACTGAATGAAGCAAGCACTGTTAATTATTACTAATAAGCTGGCATAGAGGAAAGAAATATATAACACGTCTAATGTCGGAAGAAACAAAAATTATACAGCGAAAGACTAAGAATACAAGCGTGTATGAAACTGCCAATTAACTCAGGATAATGAATCTAAAAGCGTCCTTATAATTTGCCTTCTTAATTTTACAGCCCACATATAGACTAAGCGCGCGATTTACGATTATTTTATAAGTGATGTGCCAGCCGCTGTCTATTTGGGAACAGCAGACGATGGTCAGTTGTATATGCCTTGCAAAAGTTTTGTCACAGGATCATTCCCCACCGGTATACTTTATATATTTCTAGAGAGTCTCGAGCAACCCCAGTGACAATACAAAATTATGGAGACATAAAACTAATAAAATAAGTGTCATAATGGCTGTTTCCTTGTGAGGATAACGCGAAATATCGCCGAACAATTTTGCAACTTTCTTGCAATCTTACGCATTTAACGAACTGTAACAAGGACTGGTGGTCGATTCAACACAGCTTGCTAGAAATCATGCAAAAATATTAAGCAGTTTGACGGCCGTTCTTAAAGGAGCTGTGCAACAGTTTCAGTGCTTTGCTTAAATAATTTGGGAGTTGGTGTCTCGACCTTTCTGAAGTAAAGAACAAAAAAAGAAAAAAAAAGAACGCTTTTGCCTGCTTGTCCTAGTTTTTATTTTAAAAATGAACACAGATTGAAGTTTTCGGCACCTCTCAACTCCTTCACCATCTTCCGAGTCACGTGCGCTGTGACGTCAATGGGGTTGGCGCGGGGTTCCGGGAAGGTCTCTCTCTAGAGCCGTCTGTGAGCAGCGAGAACTCATCCGCTCGCGACCGCGTGACCATGTGCTGGCGGGCGCATCGCGAACAACATGGTGAAAGGAGGAAAGTCTCATCCGGGTCCGGCCATACCCGTCCGGCCCTGTCCCCCTGCCCTCCGGCTTCTGGCGCCTGTTCGCGCATAGAGTTATTATAATGTACGCTAGAGGTTCGACTGGCGCTAGTGTCTATGCGACTTTCGTGACGCAAATTGAAGCAGACAGCAACCAGTCTACTTTTGCGGTGCTCCTGTGCTCCTGTGCATTCCTATGGGAAAACGCGCGTGCATTTTGTCTCTTCGCCAGAAAATAACACGGAACACTTTGGTTCTTTGCGTCGTGCCGAATAGCATGTACCTTGATTAACACTGTAAAAGTGTAATTGCTTTAGTTAGCGCACTTTTCTTCATCAGTGAACGATGTTTAACTTCGCTACATTTCAGTCCCAAACGTGTGTTCCGCAGCAGGTGTGTAAAAACAAGCGACGATTCAAAGCAAAATTACAATCGAAACAAATATAGAGTGTGTTCAAGGCTCGCCAGCATTCCGGTGACGCTTGTATATTGATAATATGCCAGTCCTCTCACTATATGAAAATGATCCCGTCGTGCATGAGCGGATGAAAACATTCAAAACGTAGAGAATAAAGTCCATGGGCTACGAAAGGTGTCTCTTCGTACTGTTTTCTCTGCCGGGCAGCTTTTATCGCGCACTTGTTCTCAAAGATATCGAGCGCGCGGGTGATATTTTGAACGTAGAACAAGCAGTAGCTTCGCTCAAGGCAGAAAACAATAAAGCGGTACTTACTTATTTTAAATCGGAATAGCTTACGTGGCCTTCAATTTATTTTGATCGTACATGCACTGCGAGTTACTGATCCAGTGTTACTGCGTAGTTCTTGCCGCCGCTCTTGATTTTCCAGATGCCCTTCGTTCGTTTGGCATGTATATCCCCCATGCTGGAAATCGCCGACGCCGCGTTCGCGCTAACAGTGTCCGACAGTGCATATAAATACACGTACGAAGCCGCTTTAGCACCGTTTTTAATGCGATGAGTTCGAAAGAAAAAAGCCGTAACTGACCAATTCTTTCGTTATCCTGACTGAGAAATGTTCCAATGTACCTAGTACGTACGAATTATTTGGGATATTTGCTCTTATGGTAGAGCGCAGGGAGAAAATGGACTCACTTTTTCCCATAGAGATGCATTACCGGAAGTCAATTTTCGATTGGTTGCTGTCTGCTTTAATTTGCGTCAGCACACTAGCGCCACTTGAACCTCTAGCGTACATCATAATAACTCTATGTGTTCGCGGTAGCAGATCGAGCTGACGGTTTTGTGGACCTAGGATAGATGGCGCCACTAAAACTCCGTATAATAGTAGTTTTGTCGACGATACCAGGTTTTTGACGCATTTATATTTATGTTGGAACGACACGATTTATAGACCAACTCGCGGCCCTGACGTCACGCAGCTGCGGTGGCGCTGTCCACGCCTCTGTGCATGCGCAGAGGCCTCTCTTCACCCGAATTCGATTTCTGCGCACGCGCAGTGCCCACACCTGGTGTGGGCAAACGCGGGCTTGTTTGTAAACAGCGTGTCCGTCTATAGAAAAGTCACCTTTTATCGAGCAGGTATTCGCACAACTTGCTATCTTTCTACAAGAACCCCATTGACGTCATGCCACGTGTTTCTCACGGCCGCCGCTCGCGGCTGCAGGTCGGGAATAATCTTTTTTGTGCCTCGCAATTAGGCGGCGGAATCGCAACATTTCGAAGGAAGGAGGTGTGTTTTCTGTCCTTTGTGACAAGGTGAACAATTTGAAAACTAGAAGATGCCAATTCTTTCAACGTCAAAATCGTTGCCTCTGACACGCAAAAAAAAAAAATATATTTTTTTTCATGCTAGGCGTTCAATAGGCGTATCCGGACATCATTAAACAATTGTTTCACTTTAGAGTTGCGTAGTTTTTTTTATAAAAAATAGAAATACGAAGCCCAATTCAAAGTGCCCGCCAGTGCCCTGTGACGTAAAAATGTACCGCAAGATGTCGGGGAGGTCAAAAGGGAGGCATCGCCGGAAGTCACGTGAGTTGTATCACTCCTCGTGCATACCGCGACCGCGTGTAATATTTTTTTTAATGTTTTTTTTATTGTCCGCAGGTTTCTTTTATTTGCTTTTCATCGCCTAATGTTGCTGTAAAGGTAAAAGAGGAGTCAATGAACCTAGTAAACAAGTTCTACTCATGTTCTAGACAAAATACGTACTTTATGCTCGACGTTTACTTGAACTTTGTACACTCGCCAGTTCCTATTCTCTAGACGGCAGGCATCTTCAGTCTGGAGAGTATTCAATGATTCGACAACCTCGGTGTCTGAACCTTCAGCAATATGTGATGGGTCGTGTCGTATGCTAGCAATCCTAATTTCTGCGAGAGTTGTAAAAAAACTTTATTTTTAAAACTCGATAGCTTGTTTTGTGCCCAGTATGGCTGTGTACCATCGGACTGATGGCATGCACTCGTACACTGGCTTGTACTCGCAACGCTTTCATCATTGACCTCCATCACGTCGATCCACTGACTCTTTGTCCTACACTTTTACAACACGCAACCTAACCAACGGTGCAGCAATAAAAAGCTAGGGGAACTGAAACTTTGTTTTCTACGATCGCTCGTAAAGAAGACCAGAATAAAAAAAAGTCCTAGGCACGGTTGTGGAGAGCACGAGGAGTGAAACTCACGTGACTTCCGGCGAACCCACTTTAGTGACGTAGGTCGATGCCTGCCTTCTGACCGCCCCGACACCTTGGGGTACATTGTTGCGTCACAGGTCACTGGCGGGCACTTTGAATTTGTTTTGGCGTGTCAGAAGTCCTTTAATTACAGAGCCCATTATTAATAATAAAAAAAAGAGATTATTAACCCCTGCTGTGTATGGCACAACTGGCTGGATAATCCAAGGAGTACTGAGCAGCAATTTAAGCGTCATTAATTCCCTGTTATGTATCTCTAACGCCTGAGTTGTATATGCATTTTGATCTGTTATCTTCCCTTTTAGTAAAGCAGAAGAAGTCAGTTTGGTCGAAACGTTGTTCCCCTCCTTTCCTCTGGCATACCTGTTTCCTTTCATGTCCCTACTAATATACTAATAGTGCCCGGCAGAACCCCAAATCTTCAAAATTACGTTCCAAAATAAAAGAGTGCGTGCACTTTGTCTTTAAAACAACATTCTCCGGTAAACCTAAAACGGCCTTGTTATATGCCATATTGTTTAATGCTCTCTTTCGCGGGATGAATTGTTCGTTGATCTGGAGCTGAAATTCAGGGTTTTATATCAGGCAACAAGAGAAGAATCGCGTATGTAGCTAAAATTACTTCATGCTAAAGCTGAAGACAACCAGGAAAAGATAAGTCTTCAGCTAGTCGTGGGCATAAAACTGCACGACCTTGTTTTATTTTTTTTCTTCAAAATGTTGCTTTTAAGAGGTGGCATACCGGCAGTGCTTGGAAACAGTAATGGTTATATCTAAGTTTTTTCTCGTGTGTTGATAACATATGCAACCTAATAAAATAGGTAAAAGGCTTTGTGGAATGCTATAAAACTGAACAAATATACGCTCACGTAGCAACAAAATAAAGGCTGCTAAATTATTGACATTTAGGTCCTCATTATAGTTTCATCTGTATGTAAGAAATACCCAACGTAATAGACAGTATAGCCAATATTTCAAACTATTCAGAGAGAAGTAAAAATGATGACATCCGACACGTTACACGAAACGTCTTAGATCATTGACAAGCGTCATGTATTTAGTGCTGAGACGTGATAAGGATTTGGAACTGATATATAATATAAGACAGTAAAACTGCCGATCTAATGTTTATTGATAAGAAGCTTCAAGTTTAAAACCCTTGAAGTTAAAGCAAGTAGGCCGGCGAGCCCTTGTCAAATTTGTTCGTTTTGCCGTTTTGTGGTACATGTGAGTTTCACGAAGTTATTGTTTAAGAGAACTGATTGCTGTTAATCTTAAGCCTGTGAACTAAGTGAGAGTTGTGAAGTGGAATGTATGTATACTTTAAATATATTAAGAGACAAAGCTGTAAAAAAAAAAAAAAAACTGCAACTAAAATCTACGGGCATAGAGACATGTGATTATTTATGCAATCCCGGCAGTGGTATTTTTTATTTGACGAACAAAACAATAAGAAGTTCAAAGAATAAATATGCCGAGTACACTATCAACAAAAGCTACGTGAGGAATGAGAGGCTGATGACGAAACTTACCATACCACCAAATACTGCACTGAAATTAGATAGGACAGCTTCCTCCTGATAATAGGTGATACGAATTAGTTGCATATTTTGTATCTCACATTAGCTACCATCATCGTCTTTTCATGGCTTTTGTTTGATCAAACTTAGTGCTCAGAGTCATTCCACTGGAATCCTATGCTTTTTCCTATACTTTCCTTAACTTTCAGCACGGAGGTAGCCGGGCTTAGATATTCACCAAGCCATTAGACTTGTTTGGTGTAAAATGGCTTCTCTTTATTGAACAGGTCAGATGTCAAGTTTGTGGCGACGCACAATCCCCAACATTTCGGAGCAGCCCTCGCGCGCTACACTTCGTAGCTCGAAGAAGAAGAGTTGGTACCCAGGCACGTGAGGCACCGGAACGTTGGTCGACCGCCGCTGCCAAGGCAATAAACCGGCCGTTCTTTTTCTATGTCGGGATTTGTTCTTCACCACGACACAGTATCCCACAAGTTTATAACCCTGTTGCAGGAGTATCTGAGTTTATTTTAGATGAATCGATAGTGTATACATTGATGGTGCTAACGAAATTTATGTAAGGTCGGCATTTTCTTTTCTTTTTATAGATGACTATATAAAGTAAATGTTTGGATTTGAAACAAAAACGAAATACGTTTAGAAACCTCAGTAATGCAAAATTAGAGCGCAGCTCTTGAGGTACTTTGATATTGGGATATACCGGGCTAAAAATTTGGAAAAGAAATATATATATCCTTTTTCTGCGCCTTCCTCCTCTTCCGTGTCCTCCTCCTCCTTCATACCCTCCCATCCTCCTCTATATCCCCCTCCCCTTCTCCTCTAACCCTACTCTCCTCCTCCTTTGTACTGTCCACCCCTCGTCCTCCTCCATACCCCCTTCTCCTCCATACCCTCCTCTCCTCCTCCACCGTACCCTCCACTCCTCGCCTCCATACCCTCCCCTCCTCCTACGTACCCTCCCGTCCACCTCCGGTTACGCCGACGCTGACGGCGATGGCGATGGCGACACCGACGCCGCAAAAGATGGGAACGAGCACCTAAGAGCTGCGCTCTAAAAAGCACCAAAAGCACATGACAAAGAGTAGTGAACGCCAGAGAGTAGAGCTTGTTTGTTGTGTGTTTTTTGATACACTTTACTAGGAGAATGCATTATACTCCGCTCATTTGCATTATACAACGCGCCTACAGCACCAAATCCTCTCTTAGCGATGTGGACAGCCCGAGTCAGAGAAAACGCTTACAGAAGCCATCGAGAAGCTTCCAGCAGACCATCGGCCACAAAGATTAACGGACTGGACATATCCCGTGGGCGACTCCCAACGACGGACGGAGGTTCTCCGGTCTCTCCTGGACTATGTGTCCAAGGGAGAGTTGGCGTCCTCTCTTTAGCTTCCTCCATATGTTCCATAACACCATCACCTCTCACCTCATAATCATACAAGAATGAAGTTGCCAAGTTCATGAACCACCGCAACGCGAAGATTTCCCTTTCAAGTGAAAGGCAACTCTCCGTAATTCTTGATTTCAATAAACGTATTCTGATCTGATCTGAAAACGCTTGGACATCGTGCTGTATACGCTGTCGCTCTTTCGTGCTGGGCCGAGGAAGAGGGCTGCCGCCGACGCACCGAAATACCGGTTTTGCCAAGGCAGCAGAGACGGCTGTCTCCGCTGTTTCGAGCCCTGTCCACGACGATAAATGGCGGCAGCCACCTATCCCAATTCAAAAATAAGAAAGCCGAGGCTTCGCTCGCCCAGACGTTCTAACCATGCAGAATTTGTCGGCTCCAAGGCCATTTGATTTTAGCGGAGTAAGATGTGTTTCCTAAAGAAGTATTTGGTTTTGTTTTGCGCTCGTTAGATGTCTTGTCGTGTGTGTTTATTTCTGCCTTCGTTTTAGCGCATTTATTATACATTACGATTTGATACCAACTATAAACTTGGAGACACCTTTACGTGGCAAGCTCGCGCGTCTTGAGGGTCAATCAAAGCTGTGCGCGCGCACTCTTCGCTTCTATAGAAATGCTGCATAAACTTGTTCGGAAGTAGAACAGACATTTGAAGCTTTCTTCTCCAGGTGGCACAGGGCATGTTATTAATTATTTTTATAGTTTTAGACAATTGCAATCTAAATATTACTGCAACTGCGTTTTGTGTAATCTAAAAAAAAAAAAAAAATGCCTGTCGTAAAACTTGAGTCATAAGCTTCGAGTTAAACACCAATTGTTTTTACCGTTAATTTTTACTTGGTGTCTTTGACAAACATCAACCATAGTCCAATTATAAGCATGAACTGAACGAGGCAGGTTAAGTTGGCATAACAAGTTTTCTTTATTTTAGTCTTCTAGCGGCGTTTTGCTTATTCTTGAAACCGACTTTCATCTATTTGACAACGAAGCAGCTCGACTGGTTGGAATTATGATGTTAAGCAGTTAATTTTAATATATTCACAGTTAATTGGAACACTGCCTTGAATTGTTTCCCACACGCATTCTAAACGTATTTAAGTGCGAAAGCCGGTTAAAACACGGTACCAAAACGGACTGACTTCCCCATTCTCTGTCTGTGTCACTCGCTTATAAATCTTCCTAATATTTCTTTGTTAGTTCTGCACTTCGTTTTTTATCAAAGCGAACCGTTTCAACACCTTTTTGTTATTACCCAATACAGATTCTATCAAAGCGTGGTGAAATATTAGCGGCAAAGAAAAGCAAGCCAGCAGTGCGTGATACAACAATCATTTTGCCGGCATCGAAAAGTCGGTACAATTCAACACATAAAAGTATATGACACTACGGTAATTCTAGTAATCAGGGAAGAGGTAATGTCAAAACGAAACGTTCTCATAAAAAAAAATTATTACGACACTCACATATAGACACAAAGAGACAGAAAAAGCGTTGGAGGCTGGAGAAATGATGTAAGACTAGCTTGAGATTGCCAACTCTTTTTTCCCGTAAATGGTTTTCTTTTTTGTATTCTTTTGAGAACAGATCTGACCGTTCATTTCCAAAATATATTGCAGAGTTGGAGCCAACTCAGGGGGTTCAGTTCAGATCGATTCCGAGTCCAATAAGGCATTGATATACGAGATCACATGGCAGAGTTTCAAAGCTGGACATGTTTCTCAAGCACTCGCTGCCTAAGTGCAAAAGGAAAGAGGATTAGGGTCTCATCAACGAACGACAATAACCCTCTAGAATTTCCGAAAGGGAATAGAATAATTGGTTCCTTGATTCTGAATAATTCAAGAGGATTGAGTGAAAAGAAAAGAGCGAACATGTGGCAAGCCAAGAAGCCAAGTAATATTCGCCAAACATTAAGCTTTCATTGACTGGCTCTTTATTATTCGACTGGAATAATCTATGGTACCGCAAATATACCATTTGGCAGCGTACAGACAAAGAAAATACAAGCAAGCCATGGTCGATTTTTTTTGTTTGTTTCAATCAGAAATTATGTTTTTTTTTTTAATCGAAACGTCGGAATGACATTTGTTCGTCTTCAACAACTACTGCGGGTGTCAACTGTATCCCCCTTAAAGGGGTGCGGAAACGAAAATTGAAATACTAAAATTTCGTTCGGAAATGATTCAAGCATGACGGATAATAACCGTAAATGATAATCGCACGTTTGCATTTTGAACGACTGGCAATATTTTTCGTTCCAAACGGTGCACTCGAACAAGCGAGAAGCGAACCGAGAGCGCGATGTGTCATGGGATATCCGGCCAAACAAAAACGGAAGAAGAAAAAAATTCCCCGCATTTGAGACGTAGCAGGCTGGCGTGGTTATGAGCTTTGCCGTTGGTGGCGTTGTCAGCGTTGTGGGGGTGTCAATAGCGTCAACGCGTTAAAACCGAGCCCTTCGAAGTACCCATGGAGCGACGAGCGTTTCGCTGGCCCAAGGAGCACGTAGCTTCCACAGCACTGTAAGCTTAAGGGTGAATGGCGTGGGGAAAGCAACTTTTGTCTGAGTTTAGAGCGACGGGCAAATCTTCTAGGGGTAGAATGGCTGTATCCGGTTGCGCAAACGAAAGTCCGAGCAAGAGGGGAGTCCCTCATTTCCGTCTTCTTGAACTGTTTGGAGCAAAGCGATTTGTGAGTTGAGGAAAGGTAAGAAGGAAAATGTTGAATTCCAAAGAGCGCCGCTGCTCCAATGGAACTTGCTACGTCATGACTACGTAGCAAGTTCCCCAACGTTGCTAGATTACCTCCCAAATAGGCTTCACATGCATCCATCAGCTGCACATTGAAAGTGCAATTAATTAGCTTTAAAATTATTTTTCTCGTGCCTTTCAACGAAATACTGGTATTTTTGAGGTTATGGTGCAACTTGCAGCACATTGAAGCTAAAAATTGAGCCTGGAGTTTATTTTCCGTACCCCTGTAACTGTTTTCAATGAGCACAGTGGAAAAAATGCCAGCGCTCTGTTCGCTCGACTTTTCACCCGTCCATTTAGGTACGGTGCGATCATTTGACGCTATTCGCAAAAGAAAACTTTGCAAGCAGTTTATGCATCAATAAGCATAATAAGGACACAATAGGTATTTTTAAAAGGATTCAATCCAGTTTACGTGGAAGTTCAGTCAATACCACCAATTTTAGCTAAGGTGTAATATCTATGTTATTAAGGTTTTGTTACGCCATTAATAAAAAAAACAATGTGCTCTTTATGTTACGCTGTCTTTTCACCGATACTCTGATTGATCTATATATAGCCTTTAGGGATATGTTCTTACAGCTTCAGCGGTAACCGAATGATGATGAAAAACGTTTTTACGTTATACGCCGTCGTAGTATACGTAAGTTTAATAAGATATGATTATGTTCCAGACTTTTTCCGAAATTCTTTTCGCAGTTGTGCACTAAGACATCTTTATGAAAAAATACTTGAGCCATAATTGGGTCCTATTTCAATCCGTGAATACGTTCAATTACTTCGTTCAAAATTGTACTCTCGATTTCAAATCTTTTTTTCTTTCGTGAATTTTTTTATAAATTGATATCTACACAATATGCTATTATATACCTTGGTAGACATTGTCCGGAGAGCGTCCCTCCACCCTGACTAAACGCTTGAAGCAGCATCAACGATGAAAATTTATTGTTTGTTAATTGATCTAAAACATAATAAGGGAGTAGCAGAAGGTATAAATACACAAGAAGCAAACGATTCTTGTATGAATCACGCTACAATCAAATAAAGCGAATAATCAAATATATTAAATAATGTCCCAGCTAATGTTTAGAGCATAAAAGAGTGTGTCTCAAAACGATCGCCTGAGCATTCGTGTTTATGTTTTATTACGTCTAATAAAAATTTAGAAATAGCTACACTTTTTATTGTTTGTGCATCTAATAGTCAATGAAAATCGAAAACTGTTACGCCATATCAGGATCTTTTAAATCCAAATGTCTGGAAGTGCTTTTATAATAATTACCCGAACGCCGTCCGGCGGAAGGTCGCCAGACGGCGTTCGGGTATTTCAGGGGTCACTGGCCTCAAACGAATGCGCAACTCTGGTCTGAAATATTAGAAGAATCAAGATATAGCGAAGCGTTAAAAGATGGACCCATTTTCAAATGGAAGGAAAGTTACGCTCTTTTTTGTATATATCGATGCGAAGAGGAAAAAGGCAGCTCGAGATTGGGGACCAAGGAAGACGAAGACGCGAGAGCAGCTCGCTTGGTTTTCTACAAGAACCCTTATTCTTCCGGTGTCTCCTTCAATGTAAATTAAATCGTCTCATAATCACCATAACATTTAGGTAGTTATCTTTAATAGTGCATTGTTTGCAGTACCTATTTCACGACATCAGTTCAGCATCAAAAAACCTCAAGAGAATACGACCATTTGCATATGATTACGTTTTTTGTTTAGCAGGAAAAGAGATTCTGAATTTTAAGATCAGCACCCGCAATGTAGATATTTTGCTTCTGAAAGAGTGTATCACTGTAAAAATCATCGTCTCACTTCACCTATAGCAGATTGTCATAAAAACATATCACACAAATAAGGTTCTAAAATTTGTGTACCAAGATTTTTGTTTAGTCCTTTTCACATAAAAACCTGATAATATTTCATATTTAAAACGTAAAATATTGAATTTGTTATAAAACTGAACTTGCAGAAGCGTCTTCCAGAAGCCACACACTAGGTAAAAATTTAACTTTACATGCCTCCTGATCAAGGGAACAAACATCATCCACTGCCCTGTACATTAATCTAGCTTATGCTTGAGACGGTTCGAGGTCTGAGTACCATAAAACATTACAATGTTCGTATACAAACGACACGTGTCTGTCTAAATATTTCGTGCAAATGTTTTGATACGCTTATAATTAGCGCATTCACCCGCGCGGCAAACTTTCTGATCGTATTTGATATCAACTAGTCCGAAATTGCGGACCAACTGTATAACAACATTCATCAATATGCACAAAAAAGACCAAGCTTCGAAACAAAACCAGGAAATGCGCATAGGTTGATAGCCTAACTGGTAAATATCCCACAAAAATTATTTGTTTCTTCAAACTAAGAATACGTTACTTGCTGCATTGAGCATTTCTAAAGTAGCTCGCTTGCGTTCCGAACATAGTGTTGACTGAAACTTTTATTGTGCTTCAGATTTAATTGTAAATGCTTCCCGGGTTTATCAAAGATTGATTGCCTGCTGTCACACGAAAACACTCTCAGGCGGCGAATTTATGCAAATTGATCTTTCTGATAAAGAAACCGACCATCCACGTGAGACACCGCGGGTTTTCCAGGAACTTCGTCACTTCCCAGACAACACCCGACATCCTCAGGACGTCCTCAAAAGGTACAAACGTCCTCACGGTTAATTAAACTTGAGGAAGAAAACGAGAAGGGACGGACAAAACACAAACACAATGGAAGTTTGTGTTTTGTCCGTCCCTTCTCGTTTTCTTCCTCAAGTTTAATTATCCCTACCAACCCGCTCGTTCTGTCCCTCCTCACGGTTTTCAAGACGTCCTCAGCACATCCTGAGAACGTCAGTCGCTGGATCATCCTAGAAACGTCCTTCCGAGGACTTATTGAGGACGAAGGATACAAAGTTAGGTAATATATATACGTCCTCAATTTGATTGCGTTTTTAAAAAAAAGTTCAGTGATATATTTCTTCTTTCTCAAATCGTCATCTTCTTCTCCTTCGCCGTTAATGATAACATTTTAAATTTTTAAACACCAGAAACCAAATAGCCAATAAACATCAATAAATAATAAATAAATAAATAAATGTCAACTAAAAATAAATAAAACTAAAAAAATAAAAAGATTAAATAAAAAATATTTTTTTAGAAAATAAATTATAGTTAAACATAAACTTAAAAATTTTATTTTTTAATTTTTAAATTATTTCTAGCTTTTTTAAATTTAGTTTTCAATTATTTATTTATTTAATATTTACTTATTAATGTTTATTGGATATTTGGCTTCTGGTGTTTACAAATTTAAAATGTTCTCCTTAACGGCGAAGGAGAAGAAGATGACGATTTGAGGAAGAAGAAATATATCACTCAGTTGTTAGTCAGCGCTGCGAGTCTGTATATCCGCGCTGTTCCATCCAAAATTCTGATGGCAGAAATGCAAGGCAGTGACAAAGGTTAGTGCTTTTTTATATGTAGTACTTCTTCGAAATGGCAGAAAGGAGTGAACGGCAATTTCGGCGGTAAAGGTGCCGGCGCGTAAACGAATGCTTCGAGCTTATCAACTGTGCGAAAGTAGACTCGGTAGCAAGGGCATCTTCCTCGCACGAACATTAATTGTGTTTTTTTTTTCTAGACCATCTTAGTTTTCTGCTGTGACCGTCATCACAAATCAATGTTTCAAGGGCAGTGAAAGCAAATGTTGAGTGTGCAAACAAAGCTGACGCGGAGACCATAATCAAAGTGTGGCTGCGACACGCTGGAGAGAAACTGAAAAAGCTGCAGTCAAAAGCAGAAGATGTTCGACATGATGGTAAGTTTCTCACATTACCTGTTTTTATTATTAGTGCTTATGGAATTGATTTTTTTTTTCTAGATCCCGCTGACTATTCGGACTAGTGCTGGCCAAGATGCGAAGCCAGACTGCATGTCTGGTGCAGACATTGAAAAAAGTCATGTATAACATTTGCTCTCAAATAAAGTATTTCTTGAACAGTTACCTTTGTATGCAATAATGAATGGCATGATCATGCTCATAGTTTCAGGCTAAGAACATAGTGAAAGGAAAGACGCAGAGGAGAAAACAGACGAGATGCTGGAGGGGAGAGGTTTTCTTCTATCCTCTTTAGCATTCCGTCAGCTTTCTTCACCCTTTCTTTTGCCCTATGTTCTTAGCCTCTCATTGAGTAGTAATCTAGAATTAGTGTGTGAATTTCACTTTAAAATAGTACACAACAATGAATTTCTTTCTGAAGGCAGCTCTTGCAGGCATGTTCAGGTTCAAAATCTAGTTGGAGAAAACCTAGAAACAATAAAAATGAAAGCATCCTAACAGCTCAGTGACCTGGGGCCCTATGTTGAACGTTTTGGACTCCCACGGCGACTATGGAGAAGGAAGTGAAGTCAACAACGCAGCAAATGCAGATTGGATGTTGATTGATTTGCTGCGTTGTTGACGTCACTTCCTTCTCCGTAGTCGCCGTGGGAGTCCAAAACGTGCAACATAGGGCCCCAGCTGTATCTGGAGTGCAGTGTCCTAAAAATGTACTAGAAAAATCCTTGGCTGCCTTCCTGAGGACGTTCTGAGGATGTCCTGAGGCCGGACAATAGGACGTTTTTAGGATGTTTCCAGGATCATTTGAGGACATCCTCAGGACATCATAATGTCCTCAAAAGGTTGTCCTGAGGACATCCTGGGGATGTCCAAGTGTTGTCTGGGTTACTTTTATGCTTTCTATGGGAGTTGGACTGAGAAATAAATTCGAGGATGAACACATGAAGCTTGAAGAATCCATCCCCGAATCTGAATAACATCATCATCTCTTGAGCAGCTTGGCATTTTCGCCTGGCCGCTTCTAAAGAAACCGCACTTCTGAGACATTCTGAGCGTCCACATTGAAGGAAAAAGAGGACGAACAACTGTTCGAGGACATACGACTTTTTATGGAAACATAAAATTATCGATGAACTCGTCACTAGAGATGTCACAGAAGCAACAACAAAAAATAAAACCGACTAGAAAAAGAAAAAGAAACATTGCCAAAAATCTATTTACAGACGTAGCTACACTTTCTCTGTGTAATTCGGTACATAGCGTCCTCGGTAACACGAAAAAAGAAAGCCTGGTCTGGTTTCAGAAGCGGAAGAATCGACAAGCACAGTGCTATAACTCGTATTAACTCTTAGAACTAAATAAAAAATTCAAAATGCGTGTCTATATTACATTGGGTTTTTTCCTCGTTCTATTGCTTTATTTCTAAAGACGCGAAAATTGACTTAAAGGTCTTACCAATCAATGTGATGGAAGTGTCAGATGTTAGAAGACTTAGATAATTTAATCGCCCATGGCTCTGTATGAGCTCTTTTCATAAAAAAACATGCACATTAAAAAACAAACAAAGAGCTGGTACTTGTCATTAAATTGCTACTTATAGCAAATGCTGTAGAAAATCTTTTAGTTTGAGAAACTATTTTAAAATGCCGCAGACAAAATCTACGTATATGCAAAAAAACCTTGCTAAAAGTCCGTTTTGCTGTTTTTACCCGTCATCTTTCTACCAGTTCGGGAATAAAAAAAATATTAAATGTTTTTCTTGTAATTAAAAAAGTAGACTTATGTTCCCAAAGAACAAACAAGCAGTACCATGACCACGTATTGTTGTTTAATAAATACTAACATCATATTTCCTACATTAAATTAATTCCCGTACGAATTTGTGCTCTCGAATTGGCTAAATATCCGCAATCCTTAGGTAGTTGTGTTTGTTACTATAGAGGACCTAAGTGACAGGGAAGTTGAGGGATGATATAGCTAAAACGGGACTGCTAAAAAGAAAAAAACATTTAATTATAAAGTGTGCTTTGGCGACTAACTATACTATTACACATTCCCCCCCCCCCCCCCCCACCCCAATATATATATATATATATATTGTGACGAAAAAGACGACGACGGCTGGGGCATTGGCGTGCCTGACCATTTCGCGCCAAGCTCTGCGCGCACGGCCTGGCTTCCATAAAATCCTTTCTATCACATTCAGTGGACGCGTCATTGTCATTTGCTGCCGGCCGCACATCTTCGTAACATTTGGTGGAGGTGCGGGGTACATCATCTTTCGTTCTTCGTCATCATCGCTCCGGACCTTGGCTGCAGCACTCCTCCGCCACAGCCGATTGAGCGCCGGACCATATCCCCGCCGCACAGCCCCCGCCCCGTGAACTGCCTGAAATGCCGAAGTGTTCGAGACAGAGTTTCAAAGAATGTGAGCTACGAGAATTTTTATGAAGAGTGCCGTGAAAAAGATGAACTATGGTCGAAATCGAGAGACGGACGCGAGCTTATGATCCCCTGCCCTGTCCCCAGCCCCGGTTGTGTTGGTAGTGGTCAGATGAATTCCCTAGCTCTGATCGTGAGGTCGTGGGGCTGTGGCTGGTACGGAGGTCGGCAATGCTGTGGAGAGAGGCTGCAGGTTCAAGAACATTTTGATTCTACGCGGCCGGCAGCAGTCATTCTTCTGTCCATCTTTCTTCGACCTTGTCTTCTATGTCTGTGTGTGTGTTTTCAGTTTACTCTCGTGTTTTCATCATTCGTCGGCCGGGTTGTCCTCTTTAAAGGAGGGGCAAATGTGACGAAGAAGACGACGACGGCTGGGGCAGTGGCGTGCCTGACCATCTCGCGCTAGGCTCTGCGCGCACGGCCTGGCTTCCATAAAATCCTTTCTATCACATTGAGTGGACGCGTCATTGTCATTTGCTGCCAGCCGCACATCTTCGTAACAATATATATATATTAGTGCTGCATCGCTCTACAAACTGGAAAGAGTTCTGCATATCACATGATTCATACAAACCAGCTACATTTCCTTTTATTTTATGCTGCCTTCATGGAAATAGTTATAAAATCATACACCCCTCCTGCAATTAACAAACCATCAAAAATACTGTTTCGCTGTTCCAGCTGAAGGTAGACACATCGCTGCATTTTCGCCCTGTTATTAAAGCAAATATTTTTGCTTCTTAATGTTTTTTTTTTTTAATATTTATAACGTAGACGGATATCTGTGTACATTGACGACCCACAAATTGAATAGTTTGTTCTGGACGACTTGTTAGGCGACTACTGAGAATATCTTTTACGTTTCGATGCAAACCCACCAACCAGAAGATATGGTACTCTCGAGTGGATCTGTGCTTTTACAATGGCTTTTTTTTACATATAAATAACATATCTAACGTTTAAACATTGGAGGTTTAAGAACGAGCAACAAATATTCCAATGTCGAAACATTTGTTCGAAAGAAATATGGCTGCCTTTCAGGTAAACAGAAATATGTCATTAAAGCATTTGACATATTCAGGCGATTGAAATGCATCATATATATGAAGTTTTCTAGATGTAAATGCTCTTTTGGGATCAAACGACAGAATAACAAACATAAATTCAATTAATGTTTTATTTTATTTATCATCAAAACTCGCTCTGGTCAGTGTATCTTCATAAGCTAAAACCAGACGTAAAATTGTAAATGCTTTCAGCTATTTGATTTTAACAATACTCAATTCTAGAAACAAGTTAGGCCCCCACATTAAAACAATTATGATTGGCTAACGGGAGCATATCGTCATCATGCTTTCACGAGCACCTCTGACCACCCCCTTTTTTTGATTGAAAATCCCTTTAAATCACTTCTGACTTTTTAATCAGGTTTAATCATGTAAAATAAACACAGATAAATTTGGCCAAGTCGCGAAGTGCCAAATAATTATTTTCGAAAATTAGTTATGCGCACAAATGTTCTGAAAATGAATCTTACACTTTTTTTAATGTAGATGTAAGCATAATTTGGGTAGACTCGATGACACCACTTGCGTCATCCTATGAACTGGGTGCCACATAATTTCCAGGATCTCTAATGCTAAGCAGCGCATCGTTATGTCCCAGACACTTGTTTTATACCATTGTTTGTACGTAACATCAAATAGCCGGCAGCTGAAAGATAAGTGTAACGCCTCAGTTTGAGCTTGCTGTTGTACTCCAGCGAAAAAAAAAATAATTTCGTGTATTATCTCCAAGAATACCCTAGTCGTTCGTAAATATTAAACGTAAGTTATATTTTTTTCATTGAAATTGACTTTTTTTTTTTAACATTCAAGAACACCGGAATGAGGCGTTTTCATTTTCTAGGTTTCAGGCCCAGACAGCAGTCGGAGTACAAACATTACTGAGCCGCAGGTATGTATCTAAAAATGTTCCTGCCGGCCAGTCGGGCCATCCGATCTAAACCACGGTCTTCATGCGGTCTCTTCGTGACAATAAGCTTAAAGGGTCGAAGACCACACCTGCCTTAGCACGTGCTTACAGCTATTTTGAATACGCCAACGCTCTGCTCTGACGTAACGTCGCTGCGGTGGCGCTGCTGTCGACACGGTGCATGTGTGGACGCTTTACTTGACGCAAATTTGGTTCCTGCGCACGCGCACCAGGATTTGTTCCTTAAACAGCGTGTTGGCGTATTAGAACTAGTTGAACAAAATAAAGAATGGAGCTGGGGAATTTTCGCCCCAGCTCCATGGCAACCTCTGTATCGTCAAAAAACAAACAAACAGAGGATTGTGTTTTATTGTTCGTCAACAGAACGCCGCCCAAGAACACCCGTACAATATTTGTCGGGTAAAACGGAGTGTAAAAGAAATAAAAGAAACAGGGAAAGTTTACAAACAAACAAGACTTAAAGCTGCTGGGCGAAACAATAGGTTAAAAAAGTGGTGCCGCCAACAATAACCTATAGTTAAGCTGCATAAAACTCGATGAAAATCAATTAGTTCACACCCGAAAATGTGGCTCGGCTAACTGATTACTTTCAGTTTGGTGTTGTTGAATGTTACATAGGCGCCCAAGAAGGATTCGTGGTAACTATAATCATAAGGTCTCCTTTGCCCCACTGAAATACCCACTGAAATACCCACTGAAATTTACAGGTCCGCAAATATCGATAAAACAATTTATGATGTGCAACAACATGCCTGATAATAATGACAAAGTTGCGTTTGATGGTTCGGTAGTCTTAGGTTTGCGTGAATGGCCGATACACCTAGCTTCTTCCTGGGGCGTGCCGTACGTCTTTTATAGTGTAGTTTTACAGTAAAATGTTAGTTTTTTATACGAATTTCAAACTACTGATTTGGGTTGTTGCGCACGGTCGTCCGCAACCGCCTGTCTGCTACCGCCATTTTTGTTTTTTTTTTCGTACGCGAATCAGACCAGGGGATTATGTCGCGCGGTAACGATATCTCACCAATGTAACCCGTGATGCACCAATAGTGACTAGTGAGGGTTCTGGCATAAAAAAAGTAATTTAAAGACTGCACGCCATAGGGCTTCCATTAGAAATCGTCAAGTGGGTTGGTTCCTATTTTCTACATCGCAAGCAGTCAGTAGAAATAGGGGGTTGTTCGGAGACGTTAAATGTAACATCAACGTGGCGTCCGGGGACCACTACTTTTTTAAAGTTTTGTAAATGACATCGTAAATGTCATAGACCCATCTACGAGCTTTAGGCTATTGGCGGATGATTGTGTCTTATTTAAAAATATAACTTCACTATTTAGCAAATATTTGCTAGATTCAGCTCTCGGTACAATTCAAAACTGGTGTGACAAATGTGACATGAAATTACTGCTTTATAAAACAGTCTTGCTTCGTATTACTAATAAAAAGAAGCATTTCATGTTTTCTTACAGCATTAATGATATTCCTATTTCTGAAATCGATCACTTGCCTACACCTCACTGATTCGACCAAAGTTAGAATATTGTTTTATAGTCTGGGATCCATATACCATAAAAACATAGCGACATTTTAGAGAAAGTTCATCTATGGAAATATAAACGAACAGATTTCCCGCCATTATTAATGCAAACACATAAAATACCGACCCTTCAGCACCGACCTAAAATAGCTCGACTAACTTTCCTTCATATGCACGTTAACAATAGAGTGTCCATAAATTCCCCTTTTTTTATTTAAGCCAGGTTTCTCCGAGGTCAACAAGGCATCACCATGAGTACTCTTTAACTTCCTTTTTTGCGTGTAATAATATATTTGAGTTTTATATTTCCTCCGAACTGTAATGGATTGCAATTTATGGCCTCGCGAATTATTCTCTTGCGCGGATTTTGCAGGATCATTGAAAAGTGTGGTCTCAATTCTAGAAATATCAAAATTTTTGTTGATTTTTTTTTCTTCTGTTTGCTCGCTTTGCGATTTCTGTGCGTGTGTATCAATATTTTTCTATATATGATTGAGATTGATAAGTGTCATACACTTTCGACGCTGTGAATATCACATTAGCTGATTTGATAGTGAAGTTTCTTGTTTTGTGTGTGCATGAGTGTAAAGTCAGAATACTTGTAGCGTCAAATAGTGAAGTTTGCCTCGTGATCTCGGCACCGATTGTTACGCTAGATGTGCGCGTGATATCTTTTCTTTTTTTTTTTTTTTGCTTTGACCATCTTGCGTGGAGGGGCAAAGTACATACTGCAGACCTACGTGGTCTGCAGTATGTACTAAATAAATAAAAATAAAATCGCACTTGTGCGTTTGCCATAAACCAATCACACCGAGTGAATACGCCGAGATCCTGCGCTTTTCCTTTGTCTGGTTTAGTCGGTGAAAGCCTGCGCACAAAGACGACCCGCGCCGTGACGATGCACTTTTGGCGCTGTTTAAGTGACTCCATTGGATCGTAGCGTCGGCTGCGGTTGGACTTGAAGTGAAACGGTTTATAGACCAACTCAACTCTCTGACGTCACGCCACTGCGGTGGCGCTGGAGTCGGCACCGCGCATGCGTGTACACCTCACTCCTCCCGAATCTGGTTACTGCGCGCGCGCAGTGCCCATACCTGGTGTGGGCAAAGTGGGCTTGTTTGAAAACACTGTGTTGGTATATAGCAGCGTATTTGCCGCGTGAACATGCACAAAGCTCTCCTGACGCCACATGCGTAGTGCTACGAAATGGACCCCATACGGGGCTTCCCCCTTCAAATCTCGCCGGACGCCACGTTGAGTCGCCCGTTGCCCCAGGTATTTCTATGCGCGGAGGAAGTGTGTCCTAGATTGTTCGAGTTTTTTCGCGTCGGGATTCACTGCACCAGCCAGAGTATAGTCGGGAGCATAGGAGAGCATCGGCTCCGACACTCGACCTTTATTCGTACTGGTCTTTATTCGCGGTCTTAAGACGAGCCTGCGATCGTGAAGTCGACCCGTTGCCGACCGAAATAGCCCCGGTATAGCTGCCGTCGGGGCTACTCCGAAAGCATACGAGCGGGGTAATTAGGCGCGGGTTTACTCGACCCAAATACGTCCCCGGGTGTACTTATCCACTTCTGTCGTCGACGGAGCCACGCTGCGTGATTGCTCGTTTCGCGAACACCAAAAACGACGCAAATAACTGATCGTCTGCATTCAAAGCCACGAGCTAGGGCTAGATTGCGCCTTTGGATGCAGTCTCAGCTGTGAACGTATCATATATATACGTGGGGCAGTTCTTGAGACGCGTAGGCTTGTACTACGGAGTACCTGCAAACAAGTCGTTCAAATCTCGAGCATCTTATTATCCCTCTGAAGCCAATGAGGTTGTGGGCATTAGGCAACAAGCTCACCGAAGAGCGAATCACGAAGTCTGAAGGCATTATCAGTGTACGTTAATATATGTTATGACCAATCGCAGACTTTGATCACACTGACGCTTTCGGTTACGCACGTCGCTAAAAGACAGCAAAACAACGTACGGTCGCGATCCATATGAAGGCGAACAGGCGATGGTCGAATTCTCTTTACTGGCAGCGTCATGAAACGGCAGCAATCGTGGCACGTGAGCTTTGAGAACAAAACTTGACAAGTAAAGAAAGGCTCCAAGGCCGGTGTTGCATGACGCTGCCCGAAGCGGTCGGCAATCGCCTCTTCACTTCCACATCAGTCGCGACCGTACATTGTGTCGCAGACGACGCCGGTGCTCTTCAGCTCGGTGTCCCGACGCCAAAGCAACCCCTGTACAAGGTGCAGACAAACTTGGCCGTAGCGTTGTGTCTATCGACTGCTCCGAAAACAGAGCTCGGCGCTGTGAAGTTCAGCCTTTTTCTCCACTCTCTATTTATTTTCAGTCAGAACGATGATTTTTGTCATCAGGGCCCCCTGAGCTAGGAGCAGACAAACTTACTCGCCGTAAGGTAACCAATAGTAACAATGGTGTTTAGCCAACAGCAGGAGAACTAGTCGGGCACGTAGCTTCTGCATTTGTCTGGTTACTGATTTGGTAAAAAAAAATACATATCATGTCTTTACTTGTATAAATGTTCGCTACGAACACCTAAAAAAATCAAGTTTAGAACTAAATATTTATTAGATAGTTTTCATACTATAATAATTACAAAAATAAAATGTACCTCAACGTCTCTGAAGAAGATGCAATGTAAACATCTCACAGTGTCAATCTTAAAGAAACACTTTGAGGAAGAAATTAGAAAGTTGAAACTGGCTTGGACATGTAACAGTGTTCAAAGCGCCGAAATAACAATTTATCATATACACGTAACGTGAGACAAACACGATGTGGCACTCATAGCATTCCAGCAGACAACGTATTCATAAATATTGCTTTCGATTTCGCTTGTGACTTTGACGACCAAATTTTACAAAGTGATCTTGTAAAGCGCTTTAATTTCAGATGCTTTGCCCGCTATGATAGATTCTGCCATAAAACTATGTTTTTTTATTATTTGAAACTAACCTGTATTATTCTTTGCTCTAAATCTTAATATCAAATTCTCAATCCTACAGATGAGTTTTGGAGTCATCAAATGATAAAAACTACAGCTCCAGCTTCTCCCATATCAATAAGTTTTTTTGTTTTATTTCTAAATGGGAAAAAATACAGCCGAACTTCATTCTATCGTTTCCAGCCGCTGATGCATTAGCGACGTTCATTGTAGCATTGATCATTGCCTATGCTTTAAAACGTAATTGGCATCCCCGAATTCATTTTTGTGAAGAAATGTCGCGTACTCTTGCGTGGCAGCCTATTTTCTTGTGAGGTGAACCCCACTGTCAAGGTGCTACGTAGTGTTTGTTTCCACGCGAATGGTAAAGATATTTGTTAGGAGTGTTTCCCGCAGAAATGGTTCTTTTCTAGATGTCCTGTCTTGCAAAAGTAAGAGCGTTGCGAACCAAATAAGGTATGGTTTCGAATCAGGCTGAGAGGTAATGATAGCAAACGATGTTAGCTGACAAATATTATGTTTATTTTGTGCGCAAATGACTGTGGTCATTCTCCTGCATATGCGGGATATTTATTTATTTACACAAATACCTCCTACATTGTTTAACATTACTGAGAGAGGCACATATTCACCCCGTACAAATACACCCCCCCCCCCTAAATAATATGTACACAAATAACACAGTCAACACTACCATTTTTCTTTAAAATATTACATTACCGTCTAATATAAAAAAATACATTGTTAATGGGCATCAGTTCTTCCGGAAGAAATTTTTCTTGTTATATAGCTATACTAAAAAAAATCAAAAATTCAACTTAAAAAAAAAAAATAGAAAGGCGCACGTACATCGGGTTTTTAAGCACCCGATCTACGACTACAATTTGAGGCTGGTTTAACCTATCTTTACCAAGCTGCTTCTGGTGCGTCTATATAAAAAAAAAAGAGACTGGTTACAATTTTGTCTCCTCATCCTCTACGCGAGGACACTTTTATCATCTGGGCTGCTGATGTGCCACTATAGGCAGAGGGTTTTAGTGGCCATTACACAAAATATCAAACTTAAAGGGGCGATGCAACAATTTTTGTACTTTGCGCAAATACCGTTAAGAACGGATCCCTGACGTTAATGACCTATGAAACACGCGTTCGTTTTTTACCCCACGCAGTCGAAGTCGCAGAAAAAATCAAAGAAAAACGAACAGCGTTCACCCCCTCAACTCGCAGCCAGATCAAGCGGCCACATGATCTGGAGCCGAATATATGCCGCCAATGTTGATCATAGCCACGCGCTGGGGTTGGCAAGGCACAGGACACGCGCCGAGTTCCAGACAATGTTATGGCTCGGCTATTGTCGTTGTTGCAGCGATTGGACACGGGCCACTACCCGAATGCTCCTCGAGCTAGTAATTATCACGAGCCCAAATCGAGTGCCCACGCAACGCTCGGGTCCAATCTATGAACCGCATTCAAATATCGTCATTGGGGTGTACTGAGATCCCAATGTTACGTCATCACATTTTGCAAAGGAGAAATTGAATGAAAATGATCGCTTTTGTCCTTGAAATTACACCGCAACAAAGACGTTTCTTGGTCAGTGGCGTTGCGTGCGAGTATCCTTGAGTCCCACTTGTGCCAGTAAGCTCGTGTAAAGCGAAAAAAAAAAACATTCCAATTGAATATCGTTGCCACCACCCCTTTAATTAGAAAGTTTTGCTCAAGGAATTCCATATATTCGTCGAACTGACATCGAACCATCTGGCATTGGATAAAGGCGCGCCAGAAAACTTGAACTCAAACAATACCAATGTTTTACGAAATGCAGCGCGAAATTATCCAAAACGGGTGTAGGTTATCTTCACGTGTGCAACAGCTCTAACCACTGAGAGCTACAAAAAGCAGGGCTTGGAGTTTTTGTCCACGCTTCATGCTTCGTGAATCGTATTTTTAGCTTTCTAATCAGCTAATACCCACCACCTCATCACCTGCAAAGCAATAATAAGATACTCAGTGTTTGCCTCAACCTGAAGTTCTTAAGCTGCCATTGAGTCTATCGCCGAGCTCACCACCTTACTCGATAATTAAGGTCGCGTTCTTGAGTAGCATTCAATTCTGGTTTAGGTCGCTTTTACCAAAAAAAAAAAAAAAAAAAACATTGGTCGGCAGAGTTATAGGAACCGAGTGGAATGAAACGCTCTTTTAGTATACATTCGTGTCGATACGCCACAACCGCGGACATTAAAGCAGCAGCTATAAAGAATTCCAATAAAGGCCTTTTGCGCACCGCCATATTTTTCAACTGGAAAGAGCCCTGAGTATTCGCAGTAGCTCTCTCTCACATACCCAGTGAGCTCAGCTCAATATTTAGCCTGGGTAATATGCTAAGGCGTACACATTTCGTTTTCACACGAACTGAAAGAGCAACAGTGAGAAGACCCGACGAATTAGAGGGTGCGCTAGTAATTTCACAAAATGTTCCGTTTATGGCTCCTCCCTCGCATCGTTTTGAGTTCATTAGATAGTCAACAACAACCTAAGGAAGGCAGGGTGCGGAAAGTCCTGAGGAGCTTGCAAACGCTCCACAGCCAATGAGATTGCGACATCGCCCAAGTAAAACTTTAAAGAACCAATCCCGAAGCTAGAAACGTGATAGTTTATAAGCCACACCGTGCCTTTCTTAAATGGGGGGGGGGGGGTGCAACGATTTCCGGACTTCGGTCAAAAATGTGTAGAAGTTGCCCTCTGACACTTCTGAAGTAACGAACAGAAAACCGATTTTGCATGCGTGTCTATAGTTGTTGCGTAAAAAAAAAAGATAAATATTGGCATTTCGGGCACCCCTCAACTCACTCCCAGTCTTCAGGGTCACACCTGGTCGCACTCCCAGTGACGTCATTCGGAGTGCCGTGTAGGTTCCCGTGTGCTATCTCGGAGGACGCTTCCTCTCCATCTCTCTGCTGACATTAGCGGGCGTTATGCTGCAGCTTAGAGCCGAGCGAGGTCACGTAATCTTTTCGCCGTAGTTCCTTCGGCTGCCACTTGGGGCTGCTGGTGGGGGAAAAAGCTCGACTTTTGCTTTGCGATTATGCAGCGGAATCGCGACTTTTTTAATGAAGGAGGTGTTTTCTCTATCCTCCGGGACACGATAAACAACGTAAAAATGACGAGATGCAAATTCTTTTAATTATAAAATCGTTGCACCACCCCTTTAAGTCGTCACTGACTGTAGAAGGCCCGCAAACACATACTTACAATAAGATACTTACAATAAGATGGCAAGCTCACGACGTACATTGCGCGTCTGATCAGAATAGCCCGCGATAAGCCATTGACAAAAAGACGACAAACGCCGTAAAGTGGAGATTCGGCTGCCCCTTGATTGGCGCCATCGGCTCCTATAGCGTTAACCGCGCTGCGACGAACGGTGAAAAGAAGATGCAAGTGCACGTGTAGAAACTGAGGGAGAGGAGGAGACATGCATATCTAGGTGTTGTATCTGTCCGCTAAATTGATGGATACTGTGTGTTTTACGATTATTTTCTGTTTCAGCGTTGATAGTGTCTTTCGCGGACACAATAATATGAAATTCATGCTATCATTTTAAAGTGGCCATCTAGCTATATGTGAGTTTTTGCATTTTTTTTAAATTTTATTCCCTTTTTTGTCGGTTGGGATACTCAGGGAACAACTATAGTAAACACGAAATATTAATGAATCATATTTTATTTCGGTCAGGTAAAAACAGCGCAACGTCTGGTGACACCCTAGTATGTTTAAAACATGCAGCTGGGTGCACAGCGATGACGTTTTAGGGACGACTTTATGATTGGCAACGTTGGTAAGAGCCGTCAAAATTTATTTTATGCGGGCTAAATAAAGTGTGTCGCTTCGCAAAATATCGTTATTCTTTCATAAATAGTTTTATTTTATTTTTCTAGCGAGAAAGGCTAAAACAAATAGAAAAAGATGCTTCAAATACGCAGAAATATCAAAACAACAACTGTTGTCGAGAGGCCCGCCTCCCAGCAGCGGTGACGGTGGAATAAACGAACCGTTCTTTTTTAATAGCCGTCTCATGCGCGAGCGCCCTATCATCCCCATTTGGGAATCGCCGTTAGGGATGTCGGAACAACGGAACCAGTGGGACGCTTATTTCTGCTATTCGGATCTGCTGCTTTTACCGTGTGTCGTGTACGGTCTGTTCAAACCGATCAGTTTCGTGTCTTCGTGTTTTTTTGTGTTGGTTTCTACATCTGTACGCTCGATTGGACAACTCTGTGCGTGCTACTGGCGTTACCCCGGGAATATCTGTCTGCGTAACGAACCGGAGGCTCTTGCCCAAAGTGCCGCAAGAGCTTAAAGCTGTATGGCGTGCCAAAGGTATAATTATTTAAAATTCAGAACGACATCATGTATAAGCTATATGTGATCGTGTGCTAGTCGTGCGCGCGGGCGGCAGTTTCCGCTTAAAACAACAAATACCAAGTGTCCGTTCGTCCAAACAAAAGCCGGCCGGCGGACTCATGCCAGCGCGAGAATCCGCCGGGCCGGCGCGCGAATCCGCTTATTTGAGCTCGTTATTCCCGTCATTTGCTTACTCTTTGGACCTATCACGGTGCAGCTAATCCCTGACCCCGAATCGCTGCTTCGATTACACCGACTGATCTAATTAATGCCGATAAGCGGAGGCGAAAAAAAAAAAAAAAAGTGGAGCAGAGCCAGCTAGACCGCTCTGGACTCAGTTTGGTCGGACTCTTCTCACCGTGGCGGGAACAGCGGGGCGCGGCGTAGTTGACAACGTCGGCACGGTCGCGTTCGGAGCCTCAATTTAGGACAATGTAAGGGCTTATGGCGACGTTGCGTACCTAACCTCAGCGCGGCACGTTGTTAAAACGCCTTCCTTCCCCCCACTTACGGCAAAAGCTGCTGGCGATGGCGTTGCGAACAATTTCTTCGTAATCTGGAAAATAAACGAACCCTTTCTGCTGGCCTAAATCAGCAAACAGATCACCAAATGAAGGAAAGAATTCCGTAAAGCGCCAGACCATCCGCACTACACACAATGGAGAGCAATTGATAATCTGACGAATCATGATCGTAGGATTTAAGAAAGCTGCGCGTTTTTTAAAAACGAAGTGCTACCCGTATTGCACAACAAAAATTCCAGGAACGAGCTATGGAAACCTCCTTTTAAACCATGAAATCAATTACGGCTTCCAGATCTGGATTGATCATTTAACCCATTTTGCGACGCTTTATCGATTGTGATTTCAGTTAAATTTCTCTTGATTTGCATGATGATTTAATATATAGGAAGCTGTATAATTATGAGGTGTGCCAGAGAAACCCACGTGAGTTTTCTTTTTTTTTTGTGCATGCATAAGTGAACCACACACTGCTTAAAACTTTCCTGGAACATAACTAGAGTTGCGCACCGACAGACATGTCAAGCTTCACCGCTATGCACCAGTGTGTTAGAAAAAACAGCTGACGCAGCAAAGCACCTCACGTGACTTCATCTGGGAAATGTTTATTGCAATATATTTCTTTATGCACTAAGAGAAGTTTTATACTGTTTCTTAGACCTATTTTTTATACAGAAGATTTATTAACAAGCTATTAGAACCCAATAAACTGCTTTAGCACGATTTATTTATGATGTCCCGAAGCTTATTAACAACAAATCAGTCTCCTTTTCGTACAGCCTGCTTGAGTTTCTAGCATATTATGTTTCTGGACAACACCAAACTGTAAGAACACTGGTCGGTTTGACCCTCCGAGGTATTATCAGTCTGGTATAACGATCAGACAGTTGATTAATAAAAACTAAGAACATACCAACTTGAATAATGACTCCACTTTATATACCACAAGTGTTTTCCAGCGATTGGCATTACCATACGATTCACTGTATGGTAATGTGATAGCGTGACCTCGAATCTGCGATGTCATGCCACGTGGTTAGCAGAGACCTGATAACAGCTACTATATAAATGAGTGTTTCCCTTGAATAAGATTATTCATCGTTTGGCTTCCAATCTACGAGTCACTACAGGTAATTCGTCAGAAGCCTTGGTAGTCCCTGTAAATTAGAAAACAAAAAGGTTTGTGGTGTAATTTATTGTTAAGTGTAAAGATATAGATGAAATATAAATGAAAAGCGTTAGAAACTTACAAACCTATCAGAGTAGCACAAAATGCAAGCACTCTGCAAAGCTTTTGCTGCACTTCCATAACTAAAAAAAATGCAGGTACAGTAGACTCTTATTATTTCAAACTCAGGTTAGCCACACATTTTGTTTAAAGTTTCAGAATTTTGAATTATCAAAAAGTGCATCTAAATATATTGCAAGATAAAATTATGGATTGCCACATGTGTGGCTACACATGAAAAGCAGATATTTGATGATTTTCTTTACATAGACCTACTGATCATAAGCAGGTATGCCACACCTGAAAAATTTGAGAAATATATGACAGAAGCATATTTATACCTCAAAAATGTTGTTTAGTGTGGGCAGTTTGACAGCACATGAAAACACAAAACAAAATTAAGTTTGTCCATCAGGCCCAGAAGTTGTCTAATCTGAACCACTAAGCAGGGGACCCATCAGCGGTGACGTGAACCTATGCCATGCAACCACGTCACAGTGTTCGCGCAAGTTGCTCTGGAGATTTCCGCATGGTGCCCGTTTTCATAGCTTATGTTGGCCCTGCTTGAGCGCGCTTCTCACCGAGCTTTGGTGCACTGAGCAAGAGGAACACCAGCAAACTCAAGCTCCACGTGTGTTGCTTTTCTGCAGTGCATGGCTGCTCGGAAAGAAGCGCCCTCAACTAGGCCGCGGGAACAAAAAGTATGAATTACACGAACACGCCGTTCGAATTAAGCGTCTCAAGTATATATTAAAAACATGGCGCGACAACCAAAACTTTGAATTAACCAGAAGTACGAAATACTTGAGTTTGAATTATTGCGAGCATACTGTAGTAGATAAAAAAATTGAAAAAAAAAATAATCTGCAACTTGTCTACCAACTAAAAAAGCGTGCCTATGGAAGAAACCTGTGGTACATATTACTTTCAAATTGAGCCGCCAGAAGCAAGGACAGACTTCTAGATTACAGGGTAACTAAAATAAAAATTCGAACCAAAACAAGTGCCTGAATCTCTTTTGAAAAATAAAGTATGGCCATAGCCAATGTTATGTCCAAGGAATGCTGCAGGCTTCTAGTTATTTCTCTTTTGAGCGAGGCAAGTTTATTTAAGAATGTTTATACATCAATCTTCCACTGGCGCAGCCACACCCCTGTAGTAAATCACAGCTTAATTAGAGCAAAAACTACCTGCTTAATAAAACAAAATAGAAAATGCAGTTTAGTTAGATTAGAACCACTATTACGAAATAAAGCAGATAATAATGTGATAAGCGTCTTTGGAATCTTTGCCTTTATAGCAATGATTTTATGCCATCAGGTCTGAAGTACTGGATAAGTAGAAATACCACGAGTCCCAAAGTACTTAAAAAGGTAACACGTCACTTGACGCACGTCTTCCTTTTGGTGCGGCTGTAATAGACAATAAAGCAAAACAGAATAGCTCTTTCAAATTTCTCCAATATGCCTATTGCTGCCCGGTTAAGGAGAACAATGGGCACACCTATTTAGGACATCAATGTTTTGAAGGTTATGCCAACAAGAAATGAGACGGGTACTAACCTGATATGAGCCTGTAGAACGATTACCTTGACAGCAATTACTTATTGCAAACAGGCCCGAGGTACCGGTTAGGTGAAAAGGTAAGACGTCCCTTGATGCACACCTTGATTTTAGTGAGGCTGGAAGAGATAATAAAACAAAACAAGATAGCTTTATAATACCTACTATTCTTTCCCATCAGTACCAGTTTAGCTGCAAAATTGGTACGGAGTTCCTGGCCCAACAAAAGAACATACAAAATATCTTGAAGATTATATGCGGGATCATATAATTTGGCTGCATACTTTGATTAGTAGGAGAAATGTAATGGCCAATACACCGTTCGCCAAAATCCCCAAAAAGCTGCCACTGGAAGTCCTATACACTCTTTGGCTCCGCTACATCCACGACGTAAAATGCAGAATGCAAGACAAGGCAGCCGGGTTGCACAGTTGCTCGCCTGCATTTCCTGAGTGGGGGAGAGTCCTTCCTCTCTTTTCCCCTATCCAGAGTTCGCTCCTCTAAAGCGAAAGGATTATAAGTCTTTGTGGTGGGAGCTTGTCCTGCTTTTCTTATGTTGCAACAAGGAATGGAGTACGTTGCCTGGAACATGTCTCCGACTAGTGAAATAGGACATAGCTTGCTCAAAGGTGGTCCCTATATTTCCGCATGATGATGTCACAGTT